>JAWDJC010000005.1:1800000-2210146 GCA_033682645.1 Phoma sp. ATCC 74077 | reverse complement strand
ACCCTAACCCTAACCCTAACCCTAACCCTAACCCTAACCCTAACCCTAACCCTAACCCTAACCCTAACCCTAACCCTAACCCTAACCCTAACCCTAACCCTAACCCTAACCCTAGAGAAATATAGTAATAGTAGTAATCTTATTAGATAATAAGGATAGTAACTATAATAACATAGAGCTGTGAATTTTTCGTAGCTCCTAGAGCTATATATAGTTCCTAGAGCTATATATAACTCTAACGCTAGACCTAAACTAAATATAAACTACTAGTCTACGCGTACAGACTACGCTACGTAGACTACTAGTCTACGAATAACTAGTCTATTGCATTACTCCTAGGGGTTAGGGACATAGTATATACTTTTATTCAATACATTCTTGCTCGTTATCGCTATCTCTATCCGCAGAATCTCTATTATATAGATCCCTCTTACTAGAAGAAACGTCTCCTAATACTACTAGGCTCTGAAACCGCTCCTTCATTCTCCGCAATGAACTCCGCAGGAACGGGTCCTCAGGAAACAGCGAAAGACTGATGCCAAACTCGTAGAGCTTTTCTACATCCGATATCATTTGCTCCGCTCTGGACCCAGACCTCCTCCTTACCGTCTGCCCAGGTTGTGATAGGAGTAATTCTTGGGCTTGATTTGGCTTCGAAATCTCCGAGCCCATGCGCGAATCCGCACCACGCAGTGAAACGGGGGAGAGCATCCCATCTTCCCTGCTTGCACTTGTATGTCCGAAGTTGTGCTGCTGCTGTTGCTGTTGCTGGCGGCCTGTGTTTGGGTTTTCACCGCTTATGGAAATGCCGTGCAGTGGGACCTGTTCGTTGAGAGGTGGCAGACTCATCTGTCCCGACGGTAAAGGATTGGAGCCATTGCTTTGGGCTCCATGACGGTACAGCACCTCCTCGCGCAAGGTTAACTGTGCCTTATTGCTCGACCAGTCGTTGTATCCTTCCGGGCAGCTCTCAAGCGAAAGAAGGCTCTGGTAATCATTTGAGATGTACGTATTGGGGTGCTCCGATGTTAAGTTGCCGGTGTTTAAGCCCAGCGACGCTGACAGATCATCAAGAGCTGCAAGTTGTTGCCCGTGGCTGCTGTTCGGATTGCCCCACGAATTCGAACGCCTTGTCTTGTTTCTTTCCCCTGTAGCTTCTCGGTTAGTCAACTTCGGCTGCGGCCCAAAGGGAACGCCTTCTTACTGAACCGCTGTTGCGAATCCCGATTTTGGCGTCTCCTCTTGTCAAGCTGAGTTTCATTAATGACCATATTTGAGCTGGCTTTCGAATGCTGGAGCGATTCAAAGCAACTCCGCCGTTGAAAAGAGGATTGCTGCGCGAGTCCCCTGTAGTAGGAGCTGAGTAGAATTAAACCCAACCAAAGCTAATGCCATTGTATGCTTGGTCAACAACGATTTAGTTCCTAGCGTTGAGAGTCACGAGGTAAGCGAAAGTCTCCGGTAGCCATCTTCACCGCATAGTCTCACTCCGATTCTTTACTGGCTAGAAAGGTGCCCTAGATCGGCACTTAGCACGACAGATCGGGCTAAACTCATGCGCTTGGCTGTTGTTGGCATCCGCATCAGCCCAGCCCTGTTTCATGCGAACATACAGTAAAAAGTGGGTATGGGAGCGCCTGATCAAATTAGGCAAACTACTGGAACACCCCCACGTAAGAGGGACCCACAACGGAAGGATTCTCCATCACGGAAGGATACTCCATGCAGTTCGCTTAGAGGTGCAATCTATGTAGCGAGCTTACTACATATGTATGTTTTCAAGGTTTCTACTTCAGGGTAACCCGCGTCAGTGTATACGTTTCAATCTCATGGTTTTCTTAATTCCGCGATGTCTTGACGGGGCTTCCTCTTGGCGCGATCCATGTAATTGTCAACTAACATTACTGTCACGGGAGAAGAAAGACAGCCGGGACTTACCGTGCCGTTGAGATAGGTACAGGCTCGCTCAACTAAGTGTACGGCAGCACATGGACTTCCTGGGCAACCAACATTGCCGCTACGAAGGGAGATCGAACCGCAGTATATGCATAGTACTGTAGGCGATCAAGAAGGGTAATGTAAGAGCTCGGTGCAGATTTCCTACCCTAGCCTTCCCTCCTAGCGTCTTCCGGGTTACTGCGTATGGCGCCCTAGCAACGGTAGCGCGATGACTTCATCCGTCAGCACGGAGGTCCATACCCCTCAGGAATTATACCTACTCTCGATCAAAACTAGTCAGGTCTCGTACGGAGGTCTGGCGAAAGGAATTGCGTGCGACAGCCCTAATGCAATGAAACCATAAGCATGCAATACTACAATATTGGTGAGCATAAGCGTCGAGTGCGGGGTAGGGTACGTGTGCACCGAATCGCGCGAGAGAGAACCGCGAGGCCAATGCCAAGCAGCTCCGCGCTGGTTACTGTATAGCGAATCGTGATCATGCGTGTAGCAACATGTTGCTGACTTAAGCTGGTGGACATTTCACTTCTATCCTGTTCTTCTATGGTAATTGCGGTTGGCTGCCAGGGTGGTTTCGAGAAGTCCAAATCTCGTTGAAGATGTTTGGTGTACCTGGGTTTTCGATGAAGAGCCACAAATACGCACCTCTTGACAGCAAAGACACCTCAGAATTTCAACATTCAAGACATCGAAAGAGCTGGCTGTCTAGCATCGCAAAATTTCTTATACTGCTCCTATCATTCGTGGTGGCCTGTGGCTCTGGCTTCTTTGCTGGTCGGTGGTCTGCTTCTGCAGTCCCTAACGACCCTTATGACATCCTCCAATGTCGGTAATTCCTATACCCCAATAGCACCTTAAGCTCAGACGAAAGCAGTGAGAACGATCTCCAGAGTATTTGAGTATGATGCAGCTTACGGAGAACCTTCAAATAGAAGCAATGCCACCTGGCGCTCGCTGGTTCCTCACCACGGCGGCTTCTTCAACCACCCGGCCATTGCTCCCGAACGCTCCGTCTTTTCCGTCTTCCACCAACTCCACTGCTTAGTATGTCTCCTCTGTTGCTCTGTTCCTTCCTGAGGCCCAGACTGAATTTCAACAGGACGGCATGCGGAAAGGCTATTGGGCAATTCACAATGCCATCAATGAGAAAACAATAGTCGATGAAGAGAATATGTTGAAGCATTCCGTGCATTTTAAGCACTGCGTCGACTATCTCCGACAAGTACTAATGTGCAAGCCGGATTTGACCCTCGAGATACAGGATCCTGTTTTGAAGGCTGTGGAGGGCTTCGGCGTAGAGCATACATGCAAGGATTGGGATGAACTAACAAAGTTCGTTACAGAGTGGGAGACCTGGGGAAAGTACTAATTACCGCGGGTGCAAGGTGGAAAGAGTAAATCTACTGGCGTGCGCGTCTCACAATAAATGTAGAGTAACGAGTGTGCCTCATCAAACCTCTTGAATTGCGACGGGGCTTCAAAATGGTCTTGCGCCTTAATGAAAGGTTCTCGACCAAGCACACGGAGTATCCGAGATTATATCACACCAAGCATTTCTCTCGTGTAAATATAGTTGAGATTAGTAAATGAAGCACAGATATTCATTCTCCATACAGTCGAGTGTAATTCCCGTGATTACCATCAACTGGTATTCATTCTACTTGAAGGAGTATTCCGACTATGAGATATTTCGAAGAAGGGTCCATAGGCTTTGCTGCCTACCATTCCATTGGCCATGTATACATATATAATAGTGCATTTCTCTCAAAAAGGGTGTAGATGAGCGCAGAAATATAAGCAACGATACAAAGAGATAGCCTGCGGAGTGCGGTTACACACACTGAAACGGCGTCGATGGAACGCTTCTACTTCTCTCAATGCGTACACTTATCGAATTTTACTTTCAAAGTGACCGTCCCCCCTTCAAACCTCCTTAGCGGCGCCTTCTCCAGTATACTCTCCAACATTTCATGCGCACAATGCGATGTATGATCGAAATTCGCTACATCGTCGCTCCACTTGAACTTCCCCTCAAGCGCACGATGGATCCTGCGCACCACAAAGATGCAGTGCCCGACATGTTCCTCCCCGTGGCTCCATATCCACGTGTCCCCGGGTATGGCCGATAGCGCATTGATACCGTCGATGTGCGTATTAGTCGACAAGGTGCTGGAAAGAAAGTATGGGAATGCACCGCCCGTGCGATTCGGGTTGAAGATCCACTCGCGGAACTCAGCGTCAGTTTCGGAGTCGTAGCACGGTTTGGGGACCCAAGTGTGGGAGAGCATGTCGAAGGCGCAGTCGGCTGCCTTGGCCGACGCAATGTCGCTTCCGCATTCGTGTATCAATTTAGGTTGTGGCGTAGACTCATAAGAAGGTTGACAGGCAACAGCAATGGGTGCACTGTGTTGGTGGGACCTCATTTCAGAAGCAGGGGCTTGTGGGCCAGCGCCGGGTCTGCGCACAACCGAGGCGACCAGAAGACCAATGCCAGCCCCGATTGCGAGAAGCAGGAGAGCCAGGAGAAACCTTGGTAGACGGTTTGGCTTCGCTGTAATGGGCTCCTGCTTATCGATAAAGCCAGAACCATTTTCAGAGTCCTTTTCTGAATCGCCATCGGGCACTTCTGTGTATATTGGAGAAAGAGGAGAAATGACGCTAGAGCGGGTTTCAGTTTGTTGGCTTAGCAGTGTCATTATTTGATGCAGAACTTACCGATCTTTGAAACTTTTCAATGGAGCCGGCCACATCGTAATACTGGGCATATTGGACAACGCTTTCTAGATGAAGAAGAAATCAGAGTTAAGTTTTCTCAACTTCGGTATTACATCCTGGGGATAGGATAGTACGAATGTGAACGTTGTAACATCCCGTGGTGTGGTGCTTGTTGCATTGTTTTCGGTAAGCGCTTTTTCGGTATCAATTCTAAATCCATCAGCCACCTCTAATCAGCTCTGCATGTAAGCTTACAGAAAAACATGCATGCAAGTGTAGACCCTGCGAGTCGTGTGATTGTCTGTGCCAATTGAGAAGACGATGAATTCAGTAATCTTGCATAAACCAATGACCTGCGTGATTTTCCGCCAAGATAGCTAGCTAGGTATACTGGGCGTTAGCCTAGAGGCAACCTTGCTCGAGAGCTGCGGCTTACCTCGCCTTACGTGTAAGCGTGTAAGTAAGAAACCAAACACATGCGGAGAAAGCCTGAAGGGTCTCCCCACTGGACAGTTGATTTCAATGCAATGGTGCAACCCCGGTCTTGGAGCGGGGTAGCTGTGCTTCATTCACTGGAAGCCAAGTTCACGAAATCTGCATTTTTGTCGGATCCATACATCGCAGCTTTCGATCCATACCTGTCATCACGTCTGCCGATAGGACACTCTGCTCGACATTGTTTAATGCTGGCAGCGCGGTTTTTTGCAATGTCGGATAAGCCTTGATGACCACTTCCTAAAATAATGGCCAGCGCGCAGAATTCTCTGGAAAAAATAGATTTACAAGAGCAACACCACTTCAATGACGACGAGGGACTTCTCCCAGCTCCGAGAAAGACAAATTTCTCCTGGAAAAAGACACTGACCATCCTTTTGTTGGTCATTCAATCGTTGCTCATGTTGAAGCTCTGGTGGATGAATCAAAATTGCCCCATCCTCAACCCGGAACATGGAGATACGATCGAGAGGAAATGGATCCGCAATACGTCCTACATGTCTTTGGATCACGCATATGACGGGCTTTGGAACGAGACAGGTCAATCAGCCCTTGTTTACGACAACCACAAGAATGTCGTTCAGATAACCATGCAAGTCCAAGTCCAACTCTCCGACAAGCAAGCTAACTACCTGCAAGGTTTCATCAGCTCCATTGCTTAGCATCGATACGCAAGGCTTTACAGGAGGCCAGGGAGGGAAAGGAGATAGGAATGGATGAGAAGGACAATACACATTGGCCTCATTGTTTGCAATTTCTGAGAGAGGTAAGCAACTTCGCGGGTGAAGATGTGATAGTTACTGAACTGACTTGAACAGGCAATTTTGTGCACTGCAGATGGCACGCTTGAGCACCATCCCCCTGGCCCGGTGCATGGATTGATCATCAGCGGATATGGCGATATGCGAACCTGTGGGTCTGCCGCAAAGCTGTATGAGTACAGAGATGCCAGGAAAATATATCTTTACAATGGGTCCCTGGTCTCAAATACGCCTTGGGATGAGGAATAGAGGAGTCAAGTATTCGTAAACTATAGATCTCATCTTGACGCAGCTATTTCTTGAAAACAATTGCGATGTCAAGGCACGTGCTTGGCCCCGTTTCCACTAGAAAGCCGAAATCATCTTCTCTCGTTTATGTCTACGCACTGATGTACATCCGCCATAACTTGGAACGAAAGGCTTGTGCCTGCTCCCGCTTGACCCCTGGACACTTTTGACATCGATATTCAATCTCTTCGCTGGAGAGCTTGAAGAGTTGGGCTCCTGATTCGCGCGGAGCTATAAAATTGCTTAGGACCGGGGGATTACCAGCCTTAGCCAGGCTCCTGTCAACTTTACCGTTCAAGATGGTAGTGCAGCATATGAGTTCAACTTACGTTTTCTTTGATCCACTCCTTCAACTGCGTGTTCGTCCAGTGTATAGCCGACTTTCCCTCTGTATCGCTCTCATCCGTTACCGGAACCAGCACGCGCAACAGCTCTGCAAATCGCAGCGTATTTTTAGTCGGCCCTACGTCCGCGAGACTCGGGTTGATGCAAGCTATTACGATTGTCCTGCACACTCGGGTACTCGCTGGGTCAAATACATGTTTCAAGGCTCTCGTCAGCGCACTTTGTCTGAATGGGATGTGTGGTACTTTCTGGCCCAGATTCTCCCTGTACAGTGTTGTCGCAGTATCTGCCTGAGCTTTCGCACGAATGCAATCTTTCAGCACTGAGAGACTGATATTGATCTGCTTTGTCTCGCGCATCCTGTCCGCCCCATGCACCGCAACATCGCGAGCAGCTTCTGACCCGGCGAGATCGACCAGATACAGCAGACCGTCCAAGCCATTGGCCGTATCCCTGATTCTAATACGGCAAATCGCATGTGAACGCGAGGAAGCAGGGTTCTTGCGCGTTGGTGCTGTGCGTCTGAATGAGGTCGCGCGCTCGACCACAGCCCTCATGTCGTCCATGTTGAATACTTGAATTTCCCGTGCACCTACCATTTGAGTAGCGCCCAAGGAATCCTCACGAAGCGATATAGGTTCTCGCTCATTCAATAGGTCGAATGCGGCATTTCCAGCGAGATCGATGATGGTCATGTAGACCTCCCTCTCCCCTTCAAGGTTTCCGTTCATTATCGTTTCTGCTATGAGCTCCTCCACCCTACTGACCGTGAATGTCTTGCCAGACCCTGTCTGACCATAGGCGAATAACGTTCCGACACCCCCGTTCCAAGCATATGGAACTAGGTCAACTACAAGGGCCTCATAGATCTCCTCGGTGGTCGAGTTCATATTGAAAAGTCGATCTACTTGGTAATTGGAAGACTGCAAATATCCAGAATCAGCAATATAGCCTCTTATTGCTGAAATGGATACTGCATACCTTCAGAATTGGAACGCCTTTGGGATGATTGTACAGATCGTGAATGTCTACTACATTTTTCTGGTTCGCTCGAGGCAAAATGGCAGAGGGAAAGCCTTCGTTTTCAGACAGAGGCCGAATTCTGGCGCTGACAATCATATGACGACCTGGCTTCCCTTTTGATATTCGAGGCTTTGGAAAAGGATCCAGTGCATTGACAAGTGAGTGGTATTTAGAGATATTCTCAAGATAGAAACGTTCCATGGCGCGAAGGGGAGAGCGAAGACGACGTGGTGGAGATCCGCTAATCTGCAGCGGCGGGAAATGTAGAATAATAAATATTCCATGCTGCCATTCATGCAGGGGTGCGTAGCCGCCCGCTAGTCTCTAGGCAGCTGCTTTCTGTGGCCCTGCCGATCGAATGTGAACTTGATTCGTGCACGTTTCATTTTGCGACACGTCTTTGCTGTGTGAGACACATGCGAAGTGGCCACGAACACCGTTTATAATTTTCGAAATCAATACTCATATTCAGATCGCAATGTACCAGTTAATTCTAAGATTGTCCCCCGGGATCGTGATACAACTGTCGCTGCCTATTTCTCTCCCATCCTCTGGCAATGTAAAAAATCCATGTGAAACCTTGCCCGATAATCAGGGTCAATATTAATGATATAATACGAGCAGTGATCATAATCTTTGAATAAAAATTTAGTACCCAACGTTCTTCAAGGAAATGAAGCTACTCACGTCCCGCATTCAGCGTCTTATTATCACTAAGCTTATGACCATTCAGGACAGCTCGCTGCAGCGTCTGCCATGCGTAGGTGCAATGCGTCCGATGGTATTTTCCCGAAGTGTAAACACGTGGATTGTTTCCTTTCTCTAATTCTTCGATCGATATTTGACGGGTGCGGTTAAGGTCATAGAAGAATTCGAAATCATGATAGGGATCGTATTGACTATACAATCTGCCGGGTTCAAATCATCAGTGATTTCGATTTTTCAGTGCCTCAAGGTACTAAGTGAGGATCCGGAGACTTCCAAAATTCTATTGTCTACATATCATTGCCAGTGTTTTGAGAAGATCAGGACTTACTCTGCATCGAAGCACGGTATTGGTACCCACGCGAAGGCGACCAGATCGAATTTACAATTCTTGGACGCCGCTTCAGCCGGAGAACTACCGCAATCGTAGAGTGCGCCACTGCCTACAAATGTAGAGAGCGAGAAGAGAAGTAGCAGGAGGACCGTCGATAGAGCGAGGCTTATTCTAAAAGCTGTAGAATGTAGGGCTGGTTTCCAGTGACTCTTCTTCGGCTTATAATTGTCATAACTTTCCAAAGTGAGTGTCTCTTGGGACTCCTCGCCAGAGGGTACTGGGGAGTAGTCTTTGGGTCTCAGAGGCTCCATGCCTCAACTTGGATTGAAAGATTTGAAACTCGATGTTCAGGCTGTGAGCAATGATCCAATCTTCCAGTTGTGAAAAGACCAAGGAATTGAAGAAAGCCCCTTAGATCCGACGCTCGCTAAACTTCTATATCTACGCCATACTAGATTGGTTGGTGAAGTTCTTGTCCCGGTGTGATGCCTACCTAGGTACACTTAGCGCTTAGGCATGGTGTTACAGGCCCACCTCTAGCGTACCTGGAGGGTCGGCTTGACTTACCCATGCGTGCCTTATACGTTACCCCGCTGCATGATTACTTCCTGTTCAGCCGACACGTTATGGTAAGCAGTAACGCAAAATGCTGAGAGGTGGGGTCTCCATGCCCCTCAATGCCCCCCACTTATCGCAAAGGAACGTAAGCAAAGAGCTGGGCGCCCTTCCCAGTACTCCCGGTCCCATTAGGCACTCAAAGTAACCATGTTGGCTGTGTGAATATCGTAGTCACTGTCTCTCGCCCTCGGATCAGTTGAGCCTCTTGCTACAGATCTGATCCGTCTCAGACCTCGCAGAGCCTAGCAAGTAGTGCGTATGTTGAAGTTTTTGTCAGCCAGAATTAGAGGGCGAAGAAGATGACTCATCGCAAGACAGGAATGTCATGAATTTTATCAGTAAAATCCTAGCTAGGATTGTATGAATTTGCCCATTGTAATGAAAGTTGCTACTGCCAAATGAACCATCCTTCGCTTTACATAGTTTAGCTTAATTGTACGTGCAAGTTATTCAATAGTGCTCGGTTTGATCGACTCATCCCAACCTCTAATATCACGCTCTGGCGCTACCGACCATTCAACCAGCTTCTCATAATCTGCATTTTCGTTAGTGGTAGCCTCCTTACTATCAATCAGCGAACTCACTTCGGCACGTGTGCTGTACGCCCAGCGATCCAAGAGCTTTCCCTTTCGAAGGAACCCAATTATATGGAACTGGGGCCAAGTCCGACGCACACATGATGCTCTGCCGGAGAGAATCAAAGCAGTGGTCAATATGGGGCCTCTTCAATACAGCGTCATTGATCACAGGATCTGGATCCATATTCTTGTCGTGGCCAAAGTACAGGTGCCTGATGGAGTCTAGGCAGTGCATGAGATGGAAAACCGTGATGAGCACGGGAAAGTGGTCTTCATCGCCGGCAATCGGGATAGACTGGTTGGCCAGTTTGTCGGCCTGTGATTTCGGTATTCGAACGACAGTTCTCGGGTAGAGCTTCGCCCATTCCTCGTCGGCCTCGTAACTGTCGCCCATGTACTTGGTTCTTTGGTCGCCAAACCCACTGGTGAAAAGCTTGGTTTCGTAGCTGATGGCCTCGTTTGCAGGCGCTAAAAGTGAGGATTAGAATGAAGGTTAAATAAAATGATACATCTGGTGAAGCTTACAGTAGACTAGCTCTGGGAACAGAGGACTATTTGCCCCTCGATGCGCGTACTGATGCGCTATAAAGCCCACGACTAGAAGGTTCATAATTGCTGAGCTCACAAGTGACAAGATAGATAGTCCACACTTTCGGGGCTCAAAAAAATGGACACTCCGTCTGTCCTTGGTGAGGAACGCTTGAGCTTCATCGCTGGTATACCCATCTTCGGAAGATCCAGAGGCCTTTTCATAGACAAAGTCTGAATTCTTTCTGAGGAAGTTGAATATCCCCATATCTGCTGGTAAATCGACGGAAGACAACCAGTTACGAAACCACAAAGGGTAGAAGGCTCGTAGCAAAAATGTGATGGAGGACGACAAAAAAGCATAAGACAGGTGATAGAGGGTATGGAGATAGGATTGGACAGTGTCTGATCAACAATGAATAACCCATCTGAGGGATTACACTTCCGAGACATAATCATGCATTCGGTACTTCTGACGCTTACACATGGCTCGAAGCTTCGAAGCTTCCTCATGGTGTATTTGTGTCCCACAGTAAGCATACATATGGTATTGCTCACGAATTCGAACTTGTAGAAGAACTAATCAGGATGCAGGATTATTACCCTTATGGAAACTTCCATATGCCTGGCCATCGTTTACTTTGGAGAAGAGGGACCACATCTTGAAAACTTCCGAAGTTGTGTATAAGTTCGAGACATTAGAACTTCCTCTAGCCACATCACGCCACGGGTTTGTCTAGTCTAGTCTCCAGTGCAGCCCAACAATCCCAAAAAGAACCCCAATCCCAAGACATCTTTCAATATGAAGGTCTCAACCGTCTTCCTTGCCGCTTTGGGCCTGATCACTTCGGCTGCCGCCGCCCCCGCTGCAGTGACCAAGAAAAATGTACTTGGAGAAAAAATTAAGGCAGATATCGAGGCAAGTTCACGTATGCAGGTTCTTTTTCCCAATCGACTGACTCTCCATCATAGGCACGCACCCCGATCGGCCAATTCATCTGGCAATGGTATGGCGAAGATGACGCCACTGAGGAGGAAGCGGGACCATCACCTGAGTACCGCTGAGCAATCAAAGGTAGAAGCCTTCGCATCCTTAACAACATGGACTGTAATCTAACACAGATTTAGAGCGAGCTTCTAGCTTAGATTGGGCCACCTCCCTTATTGATGAACGTATGACTGCGGAAAGTATTCGGCTGAGTGGAGTCTTATTGATCGAGCGTGGGAAGCACGGTGGAAAGGGCTCCTTAGATCGGGCTGCAATGGTCTTTCTCTTCGTACTCTCGCTCGCCACATCCGTAGTCGTAGGAAGTAATGTCACTCCTTCTATCCGAAGATTGCTTATAGAACATCTGCGGGAAGTGTTTATGTGTGCCACGGTGTCTATCTAATATCCAAGGCTCGCGTGCTGTAGCTCAACACGGAGCAACTGGGTCGAGGAATTCTGCAACATCGTGGAATCGGCCACCTTAGGGCCTCAATGAAGCCCCAAGATTCGTCCTTTAAGCTAGCATTTACACAAGAATGTTGTTGCGGTTCGGCGATGTTCATGTTACGCTTAGGTACTTAGTCCACGACTCACTGGGATACTTACCCTGCCAATGAGGACCACATAGGAATCCCAAGACGTGGTGCAAGATATGAATACAAATTTTCTTCCTCTCAAATTGCTTCATGTCCTCTATCTTCTCATTCACCCCCACTGATTGTAAAGCGCAGCGGGTATCGCTTCGAGCGAATGTAGAGAAGACTTGTTGAAAGTTCAGTCCCGCCTCATACAGTCCGCTACGACAATGCGCACAGTTGACGATGCAATAGTTCGGGTCCCGTTCGGTATGCACACTCCCGATGCCGAGTTTGTTCGCTGGGTCGGGTTGCTTGCTTACCCCTTGCCGCGGGGTAGAGAACCTTCCAAGGTTAGGGTAAGCCTGCATATGCAGACTTACGCCTGCCATTGATTTGTGGATACACATATTGCCATAATCATAACATGAGTCCTAATCTGAATTGTGATCGGATCATAGGAGCATGGTGGGTATCGACCCCGCATGTCAGAACTTAACGGATGAAGCTCACTACTGACAGGGTTGGCACGTGACAGTGGTAGATCAGCGTCAAATCTTGGGGCATGTTCAAACACGCGCATTCTCACAAAGACAGAGACCTTATTTTCTTTAATGCATTTCGTGGTTTGCACACGTCCCGATCAAAATTGATTGTTGAGATGACCATTTCCTACTCGTCCGCTAAGCGAGATGATTCGGAGGACGGTTTATTGGAAGATGAGAAAAGAGGCGAAAGTTTCATACCCAGACGAACACCCAAACGCACCCTTCTAAAGCGCTGGTGGAGTTGGTTCCTTCAAGCTTTAGCCTTCACCTGCTCTCTGACGCTGTTCGTCCTGTCGCAGTACCAGGAGCCTTCCGACTCTGCTTGTACACGGAAACTCCACACCTGGTGTTCGTTAAACCTTGAATCCGTCCCGCACAGCTCGCTGTTTGAGTGTCTACCTACTTTGAAACTGACTTCTTATAGCGCCGGTCTTCGACGCGGTAGAGTATCATGAGACGAACTTCCTAGGCGAATTCGAGCAGCCGTCCCCTTACCGAGGTATACCCACCCCAGAACTGGATTGGCAATGGGAAGAGTTGATAGAGGGGAGCGCTTTCAATATCCCGAAGGAAAGGCTGCACTTGTTCAATATAAGCAAGGAAACGATGCCTAAATTGTATCACACGGAGTCAGGCGGCCTAGCAGCGTCGGCATGGGGCTTCCATCAGATTCATTGCGTGGTACGCCTCTTTACGGGATTGGTGACGTCCGCTAACGAAGAGGGTGCGTATCGCAGAATGTCTTGAGGCAAATCAGCTACAAAGAGGAATATTACAGGCAAGGCCGCTTGCCCCAGATTCTCACGCAGGACCCGGGCTATAGGCGCAAGCATGTGGGTAAGTCCTGTCGTCGCCTACTCTAGCTTTTTTGTTAAAGCCGAGAACCTGACATCCACCAGATCATTGTATTGAACTCCTGCGGCAAGACCTGGTGTGTAGGACGGACGTGACGCCTTATTTCATACTCAATCCGCTGCCGGGTACACCGCCCGAAGCACTGAAGGTTGACTTCTCCGTCCACAAGAAGTGCAAGGACATTAATCAGATAAAAAAGTGGGTTAGATCGAATATTGTGATTGAGAGCTTTAAGGATCCCTTCGTGAAGGAGCTTGAGTTTACACCTGCACCTATTAATATATAGCCTCTGGACGCTTATTGGGGTCTCTGGGTTCTTCTAGGATTTGGTTTGGGTGGCTACTTACGAGGTTTGGTCGGGTGTGGGGATGGTTAGCCATACTCATGTGCACAGATTCGACACTTGCTTCTCAGCGGAAGCAATGGTTCCTACCCGAATATCTAGTCTATTGCTCTTTTATATTTAAACTTAAGCCTACACGGTAATACCAAGGTCTACGGCAGCCATACAGGACAGTATGGCACAGTACTACCCCCTTCCCCATTCGCCCCTTCTCCTCTGAGTCTCCCTCAAAGCCACCACCTAGGGCGGCAAAATACAACCCCTCAATAAAACACCCTATCTACCTGTCTGTTACGACAGGGCTCCTTACTTACTAAACTGAGTCCGAGTGTGGGTCAGGTAGCACGTGACGTGAAGGTGTTGAAGGATTATTCAGTGGATCTCTTTGGAACAAAGTCAAAAAATTCATAGTTCTCTTGGGTCATGCCCCGGCCGCTATTGTGGAATTTATCGCCTGGATCAAGGCCAAAATTAGAAAGGAGATCAAAAGGTTTCAGTCCGACAATGGTAGCGAATAGATAAATGAAGCAGTATTTCAGCTGCAAGGGTATAGAACCTACACCATGGCCACCATATCACTATGAATTGAACGGTGTCCCTGAGCGCTTCAATTGCACGATTATGATGATGACCCGAGCGATGATACGTTTGAAGAGCTGTTGAAATTGTGGGCAGAAACTCTTAACACGGCTGTTCTCTTGGGAATATTGGCCAGCATTGACGACTGCTCTTAAAGCCCTATGAAGCCCTGTATGGGAAGAAACCGTCCATTTCGCGAGACCACCAGTCCGGCCAGAAGGCCCACGTACACATCCCGGAAATATCTTTCATGCATAGAAAGCGAGCGCCGTAGTGCAAGCTAAATATCCCTTCATTGTGCGATACCATGAGCGATCCGATACTAGACGTGATTGAGGCTCTGATCCCGCGCACGCCTGACTAAATCCGTGTAGCGAGGAGATGGAGAAATTCCACCAGGTAGACCCTGTAGCCTCTAGCAGATTAGCGATAGTCTTATACTAGTTCTCTAGGGAAGATTTAAATGGCGTGCGCCATGTATAATATCACGGCAAGTTACATATACATTCTCATTTCCGGTGCTAAGGAATTGATTTGGCGTCTTAGTAGTACACGGCTTCAATAGCTAAGAATTAACTAAGCGCCTAAACTTATCATATAGGCTCACATATAACTTTACTCTGCCATAACAAAATAACAATATCACTATCTATAATACCTTTCCATACCTCAGCTATGACGCTACGGTCACCGTGCTGCTGCCCATCTTACAGCGTAAATAAATAAACCTGCAATGGATTGCTCAGGTCACCATGCTATAGATCAGTTATTCGCGCCGGAGAGGTGAAGCTGCTGAATGGTTCTCTTCTTGTGGTTGCTTTGACTGGAGCCATGACGGGCATTGGGCTGTAGGTTGCTTAAGCATTCGATTTGAAACTATATCTACATCCACACCAATCGAATACACTGTAAATCAATCATAGGATGCCCTCTGGCCTTGCTCGCTGTTAAGCTATGGGGCCATAGAAACTGAATTTGCCCTTCGCATCGTACTTCTTCTTCAGCGCCTTGAGACGGTCTTGACGCCACGTCTCGTATCCGTACCAGCCCTTTGGTCCCTCATTTCCATACGCATAATTTACATAAGCATGAACCTCAGTGCTCCCTGTACCCTCTCGGATGATATCTCTCAGCTTGTTACCCAGCTGTTCGACAGCAGTATCTCGAGCCTTATCAGTAGGCTCATAGATAATGAGAGGCGCGGCGAGAATGAGATCCTGACGGAAACCAAACGCGGTAGCGCTGGTATCAAACGCGCGAACGCCCTTCGTGGCATAGTCTTCAAACATGAAGATGGAGTTGGTGTAGGGATTATCGGCGCCCGAAACAGATGATGCGTAGAGCTCGTAGGCTTTCTTCTGCGCAGTGACGTTGTAGGCCTTTGTGTAGATGGGGAACCGCGGGTTGTTGAAGCCGAAATCCTGGCATGGTGGAGAGTCCAATGCAATGCCCGTCCATGCAGCGAGGTCTTTGTATGAACCGGACTGGGGCGAGATGACGAGCGGTCCGATGTCATGGAAGGCTTGCGTGTATTTGGAGTCGACGGCATCGACGCCTTCTTGGATAATGTACATAATGATTACAGGCTAGATATCGTGATCAAGTCAGTGAGTGGACAGCTGTGTTTGTCGATCAAGTCCGCGACCATCTTACCTTGTCTGCATCGAGCGAAGCATCGTTCAGCCAGTAAGACCAGTTGATGATATCAGCGCTTTGGTTTCCACCTTGCAGGATGTACTTGTTTGCAGCCTCGTAGACGGCTTGGACCTTATCGCCGCTGAAGATGATGGTCTCGATTGCCCAATTTGGGTTCTTGATATCGTAGATCTTTGTCGTGACAGATGTGACGATTCCGAAATTGTGCCCTGCGCCCAACAAACCCCACCACAAGTCCGATTTTGAGTCAATCTTCTTCAAGTCACCATTCGCGAGAACAATGTTCAAGGAAGTGAATTGATCTGAGACAAGACCATGATGACCCTGGAGCCAACCGTGGCCACCCCCAAGAGCAGGTCCCAAGAAGCTGACGCATTCGCAGGTTCCAGTGACTGGATGATAGTCAGAGCATTGTTCGCAACGAGACTGTGACTAAGGTAGGCTTACCAGTCTGTTTTCCTACTGCCCAAAGAGCATCTGTCAAGTTCTTGGAATTGGTACCACCACCAACGGTCACTGACTGCCTGTCCTTGGCGATGGAGATGGTGTTCAGTTGACCGAGGTAAATTTCAATGCCGTAGTCCAGTTTACCCAGCGTAGTAATGGAACCGTGGTGACCATTATAAGCAAGGATGGGAATGTCGTAATCAAATGCGAATTTGACCTTGTGTGAGCACCATTAATTCGATATTTTGCAGCAGATGGACATTGGGTTGAAGAAACTTACAATTTTGGAGACATCCTTCTCAGTCCCGGGAAGAATTACAATGTTTGGAGTGGGGGCTTCTAAGTTGGACCAGCGAACCGTGTATGTAGTGAACCCGGTGCTTCCTGGGAAGTAGATCTTGGCCGTAGGGGAGAGGTAGGGCGCGAGTGTTTTCACATCAATACCTGCCGCGGGTGTTCTCGGAAAGATATCAAGGGGAGTAGTAGGGCCGCAAGTGACGGCCGGCAGTACTGATATGACAGCCCATGCAGCCACTACTGCTGGTGCCAGGAAGCGCGAGAACATGCTGCACATAAGGAGGACTATGCAAGAGATGGTAAACAAACTCTCAGGGTCGGGACATTCTGTTTCAAGTCCCCTAAAAGAAAAGGGAGTATGAAATACACCAATCTCAAAGAAGTCGCGGCGCGTCTCTAAACGGCGTAGATGCCGAAGTGTGCATACAACCGAAGATGCGGCTCGGGCGTACGACGGTGGCATTCAAATAGTGGATTATTGGAGTCCGCGGCGGCGCACGGAACACGTTACTATTAGTGCGGCGGATCTCTCCGGGAGCCGCAATGCAGGCGACACCAGTACCAATTGCTAGGTGACATGGGTGGCTTATGCGACCTTGCAAATTTTCTATTGCTTCTTCATGTTGCGCGGAATAAGTACCAGAAAAAGCAAGATTCTTGGGCCCCATCTAGAAGCGCATTCGTCTTGGGATTTATTCCGTCAGTGTGCTCCACACATAATTGTCCTATGCTAATCTCGAGGTAGAGAAAAAGCAAATCCATCGGAAGCTTCACGGCTGTGAGACGTGAAGCACCGGAAGTGCGCACTAGATATGCAGGGGCAGTGACATGGCTGCGAGCTGAACCTTCGATTGGAAAATCTTTATCTGCTCGTGAATGTGCATAATGATTAGCCCGAGCTCGGCCGCCATGGTGACACAACAACGGCGTACACTGCACATATATACATTATTTCGTCTTACTCTCGACGACGACTTCCAGGGACCCAGTGATCGACAAAGTTTTTGAATCCTGCTGATCGCGATGCCCAGCGATCCCACAGTGGAGCTGTGGACGCTGTATGCCCTAGGCGTCTCATTCACTATTCTCAGAACATATGCCCGCGTTGTAGCTGTAGGCTTTCGAGAACTGCACGCAGACGACTATCTAATATGGCTTGCTATTGTTCGTATTCCATCCCAATCCCCCCGTTCTTGGCCAGCGATAGACATGGACTGACTTTTTAACGTAGCTTATTTACACGGCGCAATGCACACTCGGCCATAACGTGGGAGTCCTCGCTCACGGCCTCGCGAACAACGGCATAACGGATGCGCAGCGAAGTGCGCTTTCTCACAACGATCCCGAATATACATGGAGGTGAGTCTAGGCGTCCCTACCACGTTCCAGCAAAGGCGCAAACACAAACAGCTCAAGAGCACGACTAACACGAAGCTTCCAGAGTTATCGGCTCGAAAATCCAAGTTGCAGGCTGGACCACCGCGGCATGCCTGCTCTGGACGCTCAAGCTGTGTATGACATTCTTTTACCTTCGGCTCACCGTACGTCAGAGTATCGCATGTGTTTTGATAATTTCCTGCTAATGCAATATATACAGAATGGTCTTCAACGGTACCAAAAACGCATCCATATCGCAATGGTCCTCATTGGTACCACATTCATCGTCGTCATCATGACGATCTATCTCTCATGTCGTCCCTTCAACCACTACTGGCAAATAAATCCTGACCCAGGAAATTTCTGTCAGGCCGCGATCTCGAAACCGATTCTCTGGGTATCGTTCGTGTCGAACGTATCTACCGATATCTATCTCTTCCTGATACCTATTCCTATGCTGTGGAAGTCGAGCTTAAAGCTGCTGAAGAAGATTGCCGCAACGCTGGTGCTTAGCGCTGGCTTGCTTATTATTGTCTGCGCGACTTTGAAGAGTATTTATGTTATAGTAGTAAGTTGCCGTCCCCGATCCTATACATTTCTTCGCAAACCAAACTCGCTGCCGCAAAAGCACCATCACAACGCCAGACTAAACTCTACACAGGATCCCGTCAACGGCGGACAGTTAGCAGCTGCATGGGGCACCAGGGAAACCTTCATTGCAGTCGTTACAACAAATCTCCCCATGATCTTCCCACTCTTCAAAACCTGGCTTGCTCCATTCCTTCCAAGTAGCCTTCGCTCTAGCAGCAACAACAAGGCCTACAAATCACCAGGGAGTGGATTTGTGACCATTGGCGGCGGTGGTGGCGCATCAAGTCGTAATCGGCAGGGTCCGCACAGTTCAAGCCATATCACGGCTAACATGACATTCGACAATGAGAGCGAAGAACATATTGTTAAGGGGAATAGCGATGTCAAATTGCAGCATATGCACACTGGTGGTGACACGCAGCGTTCCATGAATGCTATTGTCGTGTCCAAGCAAGTCAGCGTGACCACTGAAGACTATAATAGCGAACGGAGTGCAGAGTCATTTCAACGCGTTTAGCTTACGACATATCTTTATTATAGGCGAATTTGCGCAAATAGAAGGACGTACGCACGTAAAGCGATTGCTGCACCGCTGCTATCATATTGCTCCGTTTTATTAGTACAGGCCTCAAAAGCACACTTCTCATTCCTGTTCTGATGCTTCTCTCCTATCATCTAGTACCTCAGGCGGTCGGGTTCGGCCTAGTACGCCTTCCTAATGGCGGTGTTAGTAAAGCAGTGGGGGCGTTAGTCTGAAGAGCTCAGGATAAACAGACAGGCGATATGTGGACAGGTTGAGTTCAAAAGAGAAACTGCCCTTATCGTCCCAGGTATTAATATGATACTCCGCTGCTGCATTCAAGGCGACAGTCCGTGGATCCTCGGAGACAAAATGGCGGTTATCTGAGAGGCTGTAAATGTGTCACATATCGCCGCTGCCTAAGAGATGTATCGTGAACCACGTTATGATCTTCAATAAACCTCACGAGGACATATCGCAACTATTTAGCGCACGGCGTATGGAAGCCCAACAGCGTGCTAGGTTTCCAGCTTTCGCCCATCTTTTGTTTTGGTACGCCAAGGTGATAAACAGGGTCTGGATTGGCAGCGTAAGGGTGATGTTGCACAGTCGTGCAAATGTACTGTTTCATTGAACAGGAGGTAGGCCGACGGTAAATCTAGACTGAGCTTCACGCTTGACTTCAGAATCTTGGAGGCTTTTGTGGCCTTCTTGGCAGTGTACTGCTCCACTTCAGTCTTGGCCCGTTGGCACGACAAAGCGAAGCTAGTGAATGATGACGCATTGGTGGTTGGTGAATAGTCGTCAAAATATGCATAGATAATGTGGCGGCAAGAGTTGGATCCGCACCTTACTCCAGCAGCAACTAGGTTAGCTCGCGCGTATCTTTCTCTAGCATTGCGGAGTCAGGGTAATAACACATTAATATTCTAATGCGGGAAACTACTGACTGTCCACTGACTGATCGGAGCCTGCCACGTTGATCCCAATCACTTCAAGGAGGTAGCGCACTGTAGCCACACTCTTCACATGGACTTTCTGCTCGCTGAAGCCGACCGTAGGTGACAGTCTCGACGGCACGATGCACTGAAAGCTAGCGCAACCCAGAACTCGTGCCCGGATATATGAAAGCTTCCGAGGTATGGAGTAGAAGAGGTGTACTCGGCAGTTGAGGTTGGATGCACAAGTGCAATCCAGGGTAGAGTATATGACCTGTTTATTAACACTGTCAACCCCACCAAGGAACACCACTCAGATGATTGTTAACAATCTGCCGAAACCAGGTTATTCCTCTTATCGCGCTCAGCCGATGTATTGATTTGATAACACTTAAGAGCGACGGATCCAACCTTAAAAACAATGTTCCTTCGGCTTTTGGCGCAGCGCACCACGACCAAATTATCGTTCCGACTCGAAGCCTACAAATCATGCTCTGGCAGCTTGCAACGCTCCTCATCCTGCGGGCACAAGATGTTCTTGCCCAAGGATCCAACCTGGGTGCATCGGATTTCATCCGATTTGGTTGTTCTCAGCTTGTCGTTGAGCGAACTGATCCTTTGGTCACTCCCGGCATGAACCCGTCGCCCCATATGCAGTATGTATCTTCGCACAAATCATGTATGGCTTGTAAGCGTGTTTGACATGATTTCTCGTGATTATTGCGCTTGTAGTGTAGGTTTTACTAACGGTCTTTCTTGTGAAATTTAGTCAAATCGTTGGAGGAAACTCCTTCAATCTTACAGTAACACTCTCATGATTATTTACGATGAAGTGGAATCTGACCGATAGTAGATGGACCCTTACACAATTGATCCTCCTAAGCAGTCGTCCTGCACCTCTTGTTTGTACAAGGAGGACACATCAAACTACTGGACTGCATCTATTTACTTTCGATCACCGGAGAATGGAACCTTCAAACGGGTCCCACAGAAAGCGAACGGCCGCCTGAATGGGACACTACTCGAACAAGATGGTGGCTTGACGATTTACTATATGCGGCCTTTTAGTGGCAGTTCTAAGAAGACAACAGTGCCAAAGCCAGTAAGTCCGCTCCAATAAGGCCACTGATATTCCACTGAAATCATCTGACCTTCGACAGGGTTTCCGTATGCTTGCTGGAGACCCGACACTCCGCAACCAGAGCGGCACGTACCCAGGAATCTGCCACCGCTGCTTGAAGGCGAGCGAAGCAACTATGGGAGGCAACGGGGCACCCTGCTCCTCTGGCGATACTGCCAGCTTCCCCTCCACACCATGCCCGGGCGGTATCCGCGCAACAATCATCTTTCCTTCGTGTTGGGATGGGGTCAATCTCGACAGCCCCGACCACAGGAGCCATGTAGCGTATGCACCGGGCAACAGTGCGCTCGCGGGGGATAAATGTCCTAGTACACATCCTGTTCGCATTCCTCAGGTCATGTATGAGATCATGTTCGACACATCACAGTTTACAAATCCGGAGTACTTCAAAGACGGAAAACAGCCACTGGTATATAGCTTTGGCGATCCGTGAGTAGCATCTCCTCTGATTGTCCTGCACACACTGATCTTTTTCTCAGCACCGGGTACGGGGCGCATGGCGATTATCTTTTTGGTTGGAAAGATGATGCACTTCAGCGTGGCATGGATGCTCTTGGAAGCAAATGCGGTAGCGAGTATTGCGACCAAGTGTTGACAATCCAGTCTGGTGAGAGTGCTATCGCCTGTACGAAGGAGCAACAGGCTAAGGAGGATATTGGTTCGTCAACTTGTACGTCTCTATATTCTGATAACAGGCCATTCAGAGCTAATTACAATATAGGGCTCAAGGAACTTCCAGGTAATGTACCCGTCGCTTGAGTTTAGCTTCCAAAGCCAATTTAACATTGATAATAATTTTTCTTAATGATGATAGAACTTACGTTGTAGCTGTTGATTTTCATAGCTATACTAGGATTCTGTTGCAAGGCCTGTAAGGGGCGCATAAGTGTAGTGTGCGCGGTCTTTGAACATCGTGGAGACCTACCACGTCATTGCTTAGCCATGCGGCAACATCAGGGTTATCAATTGCCTCCTCATGGTATCTTCCATACTGCCTGATTCACTACGCTTCATGCCAGGATGTGCAGTAGCATCCATAGCGAGCTTTCCGTCGCATTACGTTGAGATTCCCGTTGTCGGACGCTCGAAGATGGAGCCTGGGATGAATTGCAAATCCGCGTGGGCGCATTGCGCAATGCTAGCAGTTTCATAGTCCTGCGAGTTTATTTTGGGAAACATAAAATACATGAATGCGCTGCGCTTCTAACTCGTGAAGTAAGCTTGAAAGCTCATTTCGACGATGGCACCAGGAAGTCCCAAGACGTCTACCATCCCGCGCGACAGATGGTGGAAGGTTAAATGGTTTTCTAATGATGACACCAAGGAAGAATGACCGACTTATTACCAAGATTGACATGTTTCTGGTTCCGTTCTCTGTCCTAGGATACTGGCTCAAGTATATCCATCAATCGGACTTGAACAAAGCCTACGTCGCTGGTATGAAGGAGTATCTCGGCTTTAATGGGAATGAGCTAGTTCAGTTACAGATGCTGCTCACGCTCGGTTCGGTGTTGGGTCAGATTCCTTTCCTGTACGTGCATCTCTTGGATGAGCTTTGGCAGCTACTGATTGCTTCCGCAGACTCATCATGACTTACGTTTCCATTCTTTGGCTCATTCCCGCATGCGATATCCTACGTGGTGTCTTCACACTCTTGCAATACCGAGTCAATTCCTACGCTGAACTGGCGGCCTACCGTTTCATAGTCGGATGGTTCGAAGCTGCATTCTTTCCTGCAATGCACTATATCTTTCGTAAGTTCGACCGCGGTTTCGACCCTTGTATGCACGCTAAAAAGCTCTGTAGGTTCTTGGTACCGAGGTTATGAGATTGCTCGTCGTGGCGGCATCTTCTATACAGGACTGGGAGCTGGTACACTTAGAGCAGGGCTCATCCAAGCTGGTGCTTCTGCCCGACTCGAAGGTTAGTGGTAAGCAGATGCTAGTGCTTTGATATAACACAATGAGTCACTACTGACCGCAAGGCCGTTATGGAAGGCTGGCGACGGATGTACATCATTTGAACCCTGATCACGATCTCCCTCGGTATTCTCGATTACTTCGTCATCCCATGAAAAGTCGACCAACCAAACCGCTGGGTCGTCGATGACAACGATATTGCAGTTTCTCGCGACCGCCTTGAGAATCATGGCCGTGTGTTCCATGGCAAAATGAAATTCGGCCTCGTCAAGAGAACACTCCCAAGTCTCCGCTTTTTGTACGTCGTCACGACCGATGTGCTCTTTTGGAACGCCGGTATTCACAGGAATACGGCATCTTCCTTGCGCAGGATTAAGTCGCTCAGTCGTTACGATCTGACACGCATCAACGAGCTAGGAACAACCTCTCCTGCACTCAGTATCGCGTACACGTTGATCCCATGTTTTGCTTCGGACATGTTCCTCGGCCCAGCGTGGTCAATCAAGTTCTGTTCGGCGTTCAATGCTTTAGGTTTCGTACTTTAACTATTTGGACTGTTCCGGAACCAGCCCTTTGGTTTTCGCGACAATGTACTGGTCCAATGCTCTCTCCAGCGTGTTTCATGGTTGGGTCAACAACTTGCTGCGCGACAGTCCAGAAAAGCGAAGCTTTACACTGGTACTCATCTCTATTACACCAAGCGAGACAAAAGGTTGGCAAAGGATAATTCGCACATAGCGATGGAGGTTCGTCAAGACACTGTTTCAAACTCGTTGACGAAGCCCTTTGACGCCAAAAAGGATGCTGAAGCTACTGTGTCTGGTCGAGTCGTAGTATCAAAAGCCCAGGACGCTTTCGAACTTTATTACAAGGTAACACCTAGGTAACACGCCCTGTTAGGGATGCTCAGCGACGAGTCGGGGATCGTTCCTTTTCAAGAGTTCCTGCTCCGCGCAGACCGCGATAGGCGTGTAAAGGGCCGGAGGTTGGGTTGAGCCGGAATCGCGTCTTCGCTCCAAGTAAAAGCAATGCCGAAGGGTGTGATTGAACGTTGCTTATTCCACAGTAACGTAGATGTAAAAATCAGGGGCATAAGCCAGCAGGATGCCTCTCACTGTTATGAACATTATGAAAATAATGATGCAGTCCAAGCGCCGGCCGCCAATGTAGTTCGGCTATTAGGACTTTCACTGAGTGGGTATGTGAAGTTGCTCGAGCCAGTGTAAATTTGTGGGGCGAGGGAACGATAGAGCGGAGAAATCAGGAATGCATGCTGAGAGTCTACTTAGATTGATTCGATCTCGTGCTGGCATGCGGGTTAGTGCTTCATTTTGCCGCATTGCGCTCATATGTAACGTGAGACAAATATAAACGAAGGTACTCCGTACAGTGTACTATTCCTCTTGCCTTGACTAGAATTTGGCGACCATGATTCGTATCTTGAACGTACCCACATCTAAGTAGTTCCAAAGATCAGATGAGCTCCTTTTGTGAGTCTTCGAGTGGCAGTGAACCAGCTCCATCCTCGGCGCGTTTACCAGCGCGCATCGTGCCGCACCCTCATTTATCGACATTCCACATAACAGAGAGAACGTTATGTCCTGACTCTCCTCCTTCATTTTTTTTTTTACAGCCATTCACGCGAATATGCTTACTTACCTTGATCGGCTAATGTATCTCGCCTAAATGCATTAGCAGGTTGCACCAACTACTACGTTCAGCGATCTGACTGGTTGCAACTTCATGAAGAAGTAGTTCTTATAGTGATTTGCCATGCGAAGATATCGGCATTTGCAATCTGACCCTTGTCCTACCCCACAAGTGCCGGCATTTGGAAGCTGGGGTGCATGGGACCTACATTTTGTTCTTAATCGACCCTCAGCATCACTGAGAATAGGGAATTGTCGTGCCAGCATTGCCTTGCTTCGTGTATTTTGTGACGATCGCTCACCATGGGACGAGGTCTTTTTTTGGCCGCATTGGCGGCTTTCTTTCAACATATCGCGTATGGCCAAAACACCACAAACCCAAACTGTACTACCGTTAGCTCGGAGCAAACCTACGATTATATCGTAATCGGCTCTGGCGCTGGTGGCATCCCCATTGCCGACCGCTTGAGCGAAGCCGGACACTCGGTGTTGCTCATAGAGAAGGGTCCACCGTCCAGTGGAAGATGGAATGGAACAATGAAGCCGGCCTGGCTAGAGGGTACCAATCTAACACGATTCGACGTCCCCGGACTATTCAATCAAATATGGGCAGATCCTACAGGTGTAGCATGTGATGACGTTGATGTCATGGCGGGTTGGTGAGTGTTTCACAACAGAAGCTTGGATGGAGACGCAGAACTAATTCGCAAAGTGTGCTGGGTGGTGGCGTCGCTGTGAATTCCGCACTTTGGTGGAAGCCTCATCCGAGCGATTGGGACATCAACTTCCCGGTAGGATGGAAGACTAGTGATATGCAGAAGCACGTTCAGACGGTATGGAACCGTATTCCTGGAGTAAGCATCCCCGCCCTGCGTAATTCACAGCGCAATGAAGGATAACCAACAATCAACCGCAGACCTACATCCCATCCAAGGATGGTAAACTCTACTTGCAACAAGGCTTTGATACTGTATCGAAAGGTTTGGAGGCTGGTGGCTTTAAATATGTAGTACCGAATGATCACCCGGACCAAAAGAACCTCACGTATGGCCACAGTACCTTCTTCCTCGAGAATGCAGAGCGCCATGGTCCGCTTGCCACTTATCTGGTTACGGCTATGAAACGAAAGAACTTCGCTCTCTGGACGAATACTGTTGCTCGGAGACTCACCAGGACTGGTGGCCACATCACAGGTGTTGAGCTGGAATGCTCGAAAGCGGGCACTGTTGGTCCTGGTTACTCCGGCACCATCAGAGTCACTCCTGGTACTGGTCGGGTAATCTTGTCGGCGGGTACTTTCGGATCTGCAAGAGTACTTTTGCGAAGTGAGTCTACAAATGCGGCAATCATATTTGGTGCTAAACCCTTGCAGGTGGTATAGGTCCATCGGACCAATTGGAGGTTGTCAACAGTTCCGCTGTCGATGGAGCTACAATGATATCATCTGATCAGTGGATTAATCTCCCTGTTGGCTACAATCTGAACGACCACGTTGGCGTAAGTAGCCCTCCTTGGCAACGCTTGAAAGCTCAGTTTTGCTGACTCTGCTGCTCTAGACAGATATCCAGATTGCACATCCAGACATTGTCTTCTACGATTTCTACGGCGCTTGGGATAAACCAATTCTTAGCGACACAGAAGCATATCTTGGTAAAGTTTAGAAGATGCTCATTTTTTAGAGCTACCGCTGACATACTACGTAGCGAATAGGACTGGCATCCTCGCGCAAGTCGCGCCTAACCTAGGACCAATGGTAAAGCTCACGTTTCGTGAAAACTCTCTTATTCTGTTAGTGAACTTGCTAACTCGATACAGTTTTGGCAACAAATCCAAGGCTCAGACGGTGTAGTTCGGCACATACAATGGCAAGCGCGTATCGAAGGCAGAACTAATAGTGGGTATCCCTTGCTGCAAACGATCTCAGTAGCTGTAATACTCACAGAGACCCAGCTACGATGACAATCACGCAATACCTCGGCACGGGTACACTGTCGCGCGGCCGAATGACCATAATGCCCAACATGAACACACGTGTTTCCATTGCCCCGTACTTACGCGACCAACATGATAAGGAAGCCGTAATTCAGGGTCTCGACTACGTCAGGGGCGTGCTGAGCCAGATCCAAAATCTGACTTGGGTAGTGCCGAGTATAAACCAGACCACAACTGCATTTGTCAATTCAGTAAGTCTTAGCAAGCTGACAGCACACCGATCTTTGTATCCCCTTCTAGCTACTGTGAGATCCTCGCTCTGATAAGCTTCTCCAGATTCCAGCCACCACGGGTTTGCGAGGATCGAATCATTGGACCGGGTCATGCACAATTGGTGCTGACGACGGACGAAGTGGCGGCAAAGCTGTAGTTGATCTTGACACGAAGGTGTATGGAACAGATAACTTGTTTGTTGTTGATGCGTCCATATTTCCGGGCATGACTACTGGGAATCCATCTGGCGCTATTATTACGGTTGCAGAACGTGCGGCGGAACGGATCCTGGCTCTCAAGCCAATAGCTCTCCGAGTTCTAGGCTAAAGCTTAGCACAAAGTTATATAGTATATATATTTTCAGAAAGTAGCCTTCAAAAGTTATTGGCAGTCAAAGACTCTCGCAGCATGACACCTAAGTGGTGGTATTCAGCGATGTTGCTTACAGTCATATCTCCATTGTGCCAAGACGCGGCCTTACAGGCGATAGTTCATTTTATATCGAAGTCATGGTTTGTTAAACTGTGCGGCGGGCTTAGAAGAAAGGATATGGGGTGGCGGGTAACGAGTATCATAATATCATACTAATACGTAGCCGAATCATCTGGTCCTACTCCAGAGAATCATCCTCATGGAAAACTAGCGCCCTGATCTCAATACTCTCCCTTCCCTCCTTGTCCTCCGTACCCGGCACATGGAAAGCCGTATGCGGTACACGTCTTGCCCTACCATCGAGCTTGGAATCAAAGCATTTGATTAGCAGTACCTCATCAGGTGTCAAATTGGATTTGTAGAACCACCTAAGGAGCTACATTAGCAGTCATCCTCTTAGGATAATTGAGTGTTTTCATGCGCGAGGAAAATCACATACCGATGACCAGCATCATGCTTGACAGCATATGTCTCGCCCCTCCGATTGGGGTATATCAACTCGGTAACAACCAAACTCTTGTCATCAACAGTATTCGCCTCTGCTACGGCCAGCGGATCGCGCTGCACGGTCTTAATCGGACGCCATACGTTGATAATCTGCACGCGTCCTTTGGTGAGTTTCTCCGCCTCTTCAGGGAGGTGGTGAGGAACTCGCGAGAGAGCAGCCGAGTAAGACTGATCAATGTGCACGCGCTGCACGGGACCTCTGAGGTTGCGACCCGTAGCCTTTTCGCCAGGAGGCTGCCGGCGAATGGTGTGGTCAAAGATGAAGACGCGGGATGCGCCAGTGCTGTTGAAGCATTATTTGCATGTAACTAACTGATAGGAAGGATGATAGCCACTTACGCATCCTTCAATAACTGTTCCGTCTCAGCATAGTATCCGCTCTTGATCTTCTCGTCATCTAAAAAGTCCTTTTCTTGAGCGGTGTGGCGGTAGAATTGGAAGCCGTTGCCATCGAGGGTATACTTGTTTTCGCTACCACGAACATCGTGGATCGTTACTGGGTGCACTTCCGTGGGGCGGTCATATGTTTCTGGTCGATCAGTATACGTTGGGTGCGGCGGAGAGCCGTCGGCGTTGGGCTTGTAATAGTGAAGGACAGTTTGGACGTCTTGAGGTCCAGAGCTAGTGGATGGGGTGGTTGATTGGAGGGTCTGGGGTGTGTGGGTGGGAGTGGAGGATGGGGGAATAACTGCTGCGGTGGCCATATTGGTTGATTAAAGTCGAGTAATTGCAATAGTACCTGCTCTTGAAGTGAAGCGATGACTGAAGAAGCAAATACTCACGGTGGTTACTCGATTTCTTTATACCTGTATCGAAGTGAGGTTGACGTTTCGAGATGGATATGTCAGCTATCTAGCTTCCCCGCAGCACGCAATATGGTCAGAACCTCGAGTGATTGGATTTGAAATGTTACCGAGGACGTTAGGGCATCCGCAACACGCCTACTCGACACACTGCACAGGAAGTTGTGAATTTCATTGGCCAGTGCTACCAAGTGCTGATAAACCAGACCGCAGGTCTCAAGACGTGTCCATGTCACGTCACGTCACTCGGGAGCAATCACTAAACATCATAATTGCACCGCAGATTAAGGCAATTCTGACATGTTTTAGGCGTGAACAAGAGTCTAGTCTATAACGGGACGTGCACAAGGGTGGTGACTGTTGTGCCGTCGTCAAGCACGCTGGTTTCTTCTTCCAGTCTGTAGCCCTTCCACCGTGGAATGATCTTGATCCACACATACCAATACAAGAAGCCGAAGAGGATTACCGATATTCCCACAACCGCATACGTTGCATACCAGATCTCTCCCTTCTTCTGTCCATTCCTGGGTGGAAAGAATGGGGCAGCCAAGAGTGACAGGCTCAAGACCACGCGCAGGATAACAGCCACCCTCCACGCCTTGAATGGGCGTTTCAGATCCGGTCTCTTGTATCTAAGCCATAGCAATCCCGCTGATGTTGCCAGCGCAAACACTTGACCGGGATAGCCCTCCACCTCCAGTATGAATGAGTACACTTCACTAGACGGTGGAAGTGCAATGACAAGGAGGGAGGGTATGTAGTGCACTATCAGCCCACCAAGAGGTGCATTGAAAGGGCTCGAGGATGCGAGAAGTTTTGAGTAAGGGAGGAAGCCCTGGCGGGCGATTTCTTGGTTGAGGCGTGCCTGATTATAGTCAGATGTGTTGCTTCGAAAATCGATCTTAGTAGAAACATACCAAAGCAAACGTAACTACCATGACATTTCCAGCACCTGATAAAGCCACAGCAAGCGGCAAAAAGATCTTTCCTACTCGTGGACCAAAACATCGTTCGAAAAACAGTGCTGCAATGAGCTCTCCACTATTCTTCACCTCTTCCAGAGGAACGACGGTAAAATATGCGACGTTAATCAATAAGTACAATATACAGGCCGTCACAAGCGCGGTGATGGAGACCGACTTGAGCGTCCGCACCGGGTTCCGGACTTCGTTGAGAACATTGTTGACATTGTTTAGTCCAGCGAAGGAGTAGAAGACCTTGAACAGAGATGTCGAAATGATGCCCCAGCTCCAGTCCGTATCTTTCCAGAGATCCGACCCGGTGGGGAAGTGGCTCTTCTTGCCGTCCGATCCGTGAGGACGGAAGGCGACCACGAAAAGGCCAGCAAAAATCATGAAAACAACCAGCGCGACTTTAATCCATCCGAGGAAGTTCTGGATCCGTATCCCGGTCGTCCTGAAGCAACCATGCACGATGGTGATTGCAGTAAGCAGCCCTACAGCCAGGCTCTTGCGCAAGAAATCTGTCGCCTCGATATCAAACGCGTAAAGTGTGTACTGCGCAAACACGATGCAGTTGCTTGCGGTGAAGCCCAGCAACACGGCCTGTGTTGCAACCATTGTGCTCGCCAGGAACCGCGGTTTCCGATATGTGAACTCCAGATATACCTTCTCGCCCCCAGAGCGGGGAAGCATGCACCCGTATTCCAATCCTACTGCGAGCCCACAGGCCGCAATGATGGCACCAATGACCCATAACGATAGCGAGAGACCAACGCTTCCGACGCCTTTGACGATGACACCTGGTGTAGCGAATATGCCGCTTCCTATGACACGCGAGATAACGAGGATGTACGCGCTGGGCCAGTTGATGGTTCGTCCAAGAGTCGATGTTTCTGGGAGCACATCGTCTTCAATGGACCTCGTCGTTCCCTCGCCGACTGTGGTACTAGACTCGTCGCCGGATGCAAACGTCTTGTGGCTGTCGGTTGGTGATGCGGACCGCGACAACAAAGGTTCTTGCTCTTGTGGAGGCATGGCTATCGTGCATGTATTCTTGTTGTGTTGCTTTTGTCGTACATGTGGTGCGAATGCCACAGGGTGCTGCTGCATTCCATGATGCGAGTCGGTGCAACGTGTAATCCGAGGCAAGGCATCGAATTGTCAGCAGAAGGCATCATCCGCATCACCTATGTCGCGGGTTTCAGGGTTAAGATAACGGTGTCGCGGTCGTGTCAACGCACGCGCCTTGATTGGCCTTTGGCGTGTTTGTGTGACAGCACGCCATTGTTAGCGGTGTTGACGAGCTGCCGGGTGATCTGCAGGGCCACCACACCACCATCTAAACATAGACTGAGTCGCAACAACACCATCTGGGAATACTCTACTCACACCTCAGGTCCATTTTGAAGGTCAAAAAGTTTCGCAACTTGTCCGCCAACCCACGAGACCTACGTCTACCATTGTGAACTTCGAGCATTCGGCCATTTGGCACCTGGACATGAACGTTGTGAGCCGTGCGAACCATTCCAACCAGAAGGGACTTTTGATCGCTACATTAATTCTATCTAGCCCTTCGCATATGTCGTAAGGTCCAAATCCGAGTAATTTCGTTCAGGCAGGCATCCGATCTGAGGCAGCGCTGTTACGTTCTCTGCTGAACTACTCCTCCAGGGTGGCCGCGCAGTTCCATTCTTGGGTATTTCTCGTAGTTCGACAGAGACATGATCGTATCTCATTTCTTCTATCCCATTATATGGAGGTCGTGTTACTGCAACGCTGGAATCGCTATGGTTGCTCGTCCTTGATCCAAGTCTACGGGACCCAGTCCGCACATGCGAGTTGTGCGTCCACAGCCCACTGAAGAAACCCTTCCTCGGCCCAGTCTGATCTCTGCCCTGGTCAACGTCCAGTGAGATATTGATCCAATCAGAGGGCATTTTCCAATTCCCCTGCTGCGGCGTCGGCAGCTGCTTCGGCATCGAGTTACCCTTACTCGATGGGTGTGTCATCTGTGAGCAGAATTTTTTGATGCTGCTGGGGAGCATCTTGACCACAAGGATGCGGATAGATGGAAGAGATACGCACACCATCCCCGCAGTGAGCTCCACTTCGGTCCATATGGTAACGGGAACATAATCCCATGTAGGGTCTATAGAGACCTTGAAGGCAAGCAGAGCTTGCAACCGGATGATTGTCGCAATACATCCGAAGGTCCCAATGGAGAACATGATGCCTACACCAAGTTTTCGATATCGCTCTATCTGCAGGTTTCTGATAAACACTAGCGGTAGGATCAACAACATCAGATCTTGAAAGATTGCACTCGCTGAGTTGGCATAAGCTAGACCTTGCTGGTCCATGCACTTTCCTCTAATATCCCTATTCCAAAAAGACGCGATGGGTTTACACATGAAGATCGTCATGAGAAGAATGACGACGGTGTTGATGATGATATAGCCTAGCAAGACGTAGGCTGAAATGGCAAAGCGGCGCGTTTTGAAGATTTCGAGGTAAAAGAGAATGAGCGAGACTTTGATTAGTCCGAGAACAACGACATATGTGGATGATGCTACGAGGACTACAGATGTATTAGCGAGACGCAGCGAGATGGGATCGCCGAGCTTACAGAACCGCAGAATAGGCAACAGCATTTGGTCCTCTAAATTCCATAAATGCTCACCAAAACCGATTCGAGTCACTATATACAGTCAGACCTACGTTATGCTGACGATGATTGCCTATCGAACGTACTTGCAAGAACGCAGCCGAGCGGCAAGGCTGCCAAAAGCAGCGCGGCAATGACAATGTAGTCGTCCAGCGCTAGTCGTTTCGACAAGAGCTTGCCCGCAATTCTCAAGAAGACAAAGACGCAGGCCACAGCATACACAATACCCGTGTACAGGAGGATCTCGACCCGTTTAGACTCTTTGGATAGATGACAAAGGTCTGCTTGGACCCTTGCTGTTCCAGCTGTATCCGCCATGGTACAGTTGGCAAGCATGCACGCGGAAAGTTTATACGTAAGGCCTTCATTATGGCATACGCAATCGAGATCGTCTAGGGAACAACCGGTAGCAGGCACCGTCGACAGCATGCAAAGTATCTGAACGTCAGTCAGCGATAGGACCGCCTTGGCACATCTCAACTTACTCCGCATGCTGGAATATCGGCAAGACCAAGCTCTTTGATCTGCAAACTTGAGCCGGAATTTGTGCTGTGACCACAAACGAGTACGACAAAGCACAAAACGACAGCAACAAGCGCACGAACAGTCATGGCAGCGAAGGATGCCCTTCAGTCGAAAGGCGGGAGAAACATGTCGCGGAATGATCGCAGCAGAGACGATGGGTTGATTAAAGGCAACTCTCAGACCCTCCGTCGCCTGACAGTGACCTTCTTCAGAACTAAGTCGATGGTGGCTGAATTTAGAAGACGGAGCATGTCGCAGCTATCATTGGTATGACCACTCTCCAACCAATCACGCATCTCGGCGATCATGCCGTTGTAGATCCATGGCGGAGTTGACATATCATTCGCTACGCTTGATCTCTCCCCCTGACTCGGCAATCTTCTGCGCGAGAGATCAGTTATGGAGTCTGGTGCCGTCGGAAGCTGGATTGCCATGCGCATGCCAGTACCTGTGCGCGGAGCTGCACATGGAGTGATGGCGGACACGGCCGAAATTGCTGGCCCAGTGACGCCGCCTGCGCGGAAGGTTTGTAGGTCAAACGACGATGCGCCGACAAGCGCCGACTAATAGCAAAGTTTAAAGCCTCTCTCGGAGGATTTTCTGTTTGCGACTTCGCGTGTCTGCGAGCCGAGCCTAGATGCCCTGCGAAACCACGAGCAAGCTGCCCGCCTAACCCCTGTTAGATGATCGCGCTCGCTTCTCAAATTCAACGCGACACGCCACATCACATGCCAATGAACGGCACTTGCTGTGAGGCTGTTTCTTGTTGCTGTTGACCCTGACAACGTACGGAGTACCATGGCGAAGAAAGATTCTAACGAGTGTGTCCATCTCTTCACAAACGACAATGCATCGACATGACTTTGCTTAAGACATGGTTCGAACAGAACAACATAATATGGGCACGGGCTCCGAATTTAACTCATCCTATGATATTCACAAGACGAAATGACAACACACCCAAGGCGAATACTCTCATAGGGATCGGGCTATCATGGAGACTGGAGAATGAAATGTCCAATTCAGAACCAGCGTTACTAACCGTCGTAAAACTTTCATGCGCCTCCAAAATAGCATGCATGAAGAGACCGTGAACTGATGTTATACAATGACCGAAACCACAATTCAAACGCATTGTTCAATGGCCGCCTCCAGAAGCCGTACTTCCGCCTACAGAGTTTGAGTTGTCAGCGCAGGACCAGGCTCCCGTTCCGCCGTTTGAATTGTAATCATCGATAATACCCACGAGGGCGCTGTAAGATCCAGCCACCATGATGTAGGTACCGATGATTATCACAAAAGAGGCCCAGCACACACCAATCATCCACTTAGTGTCCCGCCTGCGGTCGTTCCAGTTATCATAGAGCCACATGGCTCCCAAGGGCTGAAAGGCCATAAGAGTCCCGAGGAGCGCGCCCACGAGAGGTATTTGGCTTCCGAAATTGGGCACCGCGGAAGCAATGATGTAGCCGACAATCGTGACACCAAGAGTACAAGACAACCAAGTCGTCCAGTGAACCATCGAGTTCGAAACGAGGTGCTTGGTTCCCTTGAGTGCGCGTACGAAGATGTACTTCGCCGGATAATGAATCACCAGACAAGTACTCGCGATAAGACCGGGGAGCGCAAGTCCATAACAGACGCGCTTTAGGAGAGGGCCAGCAGATTCAAGGGCAGGCGAAGCAACGAACGAACCGCAAAAGTAGTATACAATAATTCCAACGAGGAGGTATATACCAGTAATGGTGCCTTGGCATGTGAGCATGGACTTGTCGTACTGCTTTGGATCGCGCATTTCGGAAATGATAGCGAAAAAGGCCGGTGTACCCGCGTAGGCAAAGACAAATGAGTTGATGGCGCCCATTCCCTCCGTAAATGTTGGACTACCAATGATTTTAAAGTCTGATTTGTACAGGCCGGTTTGTGGCGCTTCGGCCGGACGATCTTGTACACCCACGGCGATAGTCAGGGTTATAACTGTGGATTGTTAACGTTGAAGTCTCTGGAAGAGTCGGGTGAATCGTACGAGCTATGATGATAGAGAAGATTCCGATCCATGCCAGCCACGATATCTTTCCAAGTGTCCGGATACTGCCAGTTATGAACCCAATGACGGCGGCCACAGCCACAAAGACCGCAGTGCAAGTGCCATGAACAGACATGGCGTTGAAAGCGGTTGAAATGGATGACATGCCTGAGGCGGCGACACATACCCACCCTACACGCTGTTAGCAGCAAGGTCGCTCACTTTGGAGAACACGTACAGAGTAGAAAGCGACACCCATAAACTCCTTGCCGACTTTTCCGCCTAGCTTCTCACCCACATCGACGATGCTGTAGACATCAGGATGATTGCGCTTAAAGACTCCAACGACATGATTGCCCCAGGTGATCGTGCCACCAATGCCTAGCAGACAGAGGATTCCGGGTATCATCCCAAGGGCGTCAAAAGCTGATGGGATTGAAAGCACGCCTAGACCTATTTGAGTCTTCAACATGAGCACCACCGTTGCGAGCCATCCGACCTACGAACGTTAGCTGATTTCGTTACTCCAGATATCATGGAGGACAACATATATCGCGGTAGTTGGGACCTTGTTCAGTAATTTCGCCAAAGACATCGTCGCTGATGCTGAATCGGCGTTGCGTACTGTCTCTACGACCAATGCTCCGTACACTTCCCCTGCGGGTAGTTTCTTGAGGCTCGAGGTCGGCGCCGTGCTCGTCTTCCTTGAAAGGGTCCGAGGGTGCTTTCTCAATGTCGGTTCGGTCATGAGTGGATGCCATCTTGAGAGTACGGCACAACGGAGTTCATAGAATGTGGATAGGGAAGAGATTACAGTAAGAAAGACCCAATATAAGAAGGGACTATATCATGAATATCGAAGTAGATCTGGGCAACAGTTGGATGGAAATATGGGGAAAAGACGGCATTATGGTCTCGTGCCGAAGCGCCAATGAAGGTGTGGGGTCGTTACACTAACATCAGCCCGTTACGCTCTATCCATGTTCATCTCTAGCGATCTCTAGGCCACGCATGTGGCGGTGTTCTATCTGAACATCCTCGAAGCCGATCATTGGCCTGGTAAATGACGCATTCGCTTCATTATGGCTGCCGGAACCGTTTCCGATCTATCGGTATGCTATCCGAGTAGGGTTCTGCCATGCATGCTTGACCAAATCTTTCCGAAGCGACGTCATCGCGAGGAACGCCTGGCGACCTGATACGACTCTACACGGATACACCAGCTGGTGCACCGAGGGTTTGCCCCTTCCCGGGATGATCGAAATATTATGTGTCACATCTTAAGCAGCATGTGTAATTGTTAACAAAGTTTAGACTAAAATGATTAAATTATGCGCGCGTCGAACGACAGCGAACTGGGGTTGATGTACATATTCTCTCTCGTGGCCGAGAGATGACATTACGCGACTTCCAATTAGACTGCATCACCCTCTCTCTCGTGGCCCTCACCTTGCATCTTTTCGTCCAGTTTCTGCAACCTCTTGGCTACGTTCATACTGAGGTACTTCTCGAAGTTCGGGCTCAAATAGCTGAAAATGATAAGGAGCACACCAAAAGGAATGGTAGCATAGAAGACCATCTTGAACGCCTCGATGTAAGCTTGTTTGACTGCGCTGCCGACTGCTGCGATGATCTCCGGTGTGATTCCAGGAACAGTGGAGAAGTCGCCTGCGGTAATGCCGGCGAAGAGTGCGGTAAGTGAATCAGCAGGAAGGCCAGCACCGGTAGCGGCAGGAACAACTTTGGCCGGCAGGTATTCGGTCACTTTGTTGGTGAGGATAGAGACGTAGACAGTCTGCGCTACAGCACCGCCCATGGCACGAATGGAGCCGAGAACACCAGTCGCCAGACCGATATCTTGAGCTTCCCAAAGCAGAGTTACACCTGGGAAGGAAATGTTGTCGACCCAGCCGATGACTGCACGAAGCGTTAGCAATGGAAAATAGAGCGTATAGGTCTGCGACACGTACCGAAAGTTGCCAAAACACCAAGGGTAATGAACGTCGCATATCCATCAACCTTCATGCCTGCCTGCGCTGCTAGGAAGGCAGTTCCGAGTGTAGACAGGATGACAAGCTGCCACTTGACCTTGGGCAAGTAGCTCAGGGCGAAACCGCCAAAGAGCTGGCCAAGCAGGATACCTCCACCAACCACCGAGGACGCCCAACCAATCTTGATAACATCGGTTGTATAGACGGTCCCGAGAATAGTGGGCCAGAGAACGGTAAGCGCATAATATACAGCTGCGCCAATGGTCGCTACCATGACAATGGCGACGTATTCGAGTTTCTTGAAGAGGCGTGGTGGCATGATGGCTTGACCTTTGAAGACATATTGCTCATAAAGGCCAAAGGCAACGAGCGTCAACGCTCCAATGACAATGGTGCAAATAACAGCGGCTGAGCAATTTGTTAATATTACTGGATCGATAGTCCGTTGGCAGCAGAATACTTACCTGACTTCCATGGATAGGTTGTTCCACCCCAGCTGAGTCCAATGAGGAAGAGGACCGTGCCAGCGATAAACAAGAAGATTCCGATAAAATCGAGTTCCTTGAACTGTTTCCACTTGGTTTTTCCGCCCACGTGGAGTTGGTCGTAGGATGGTGGGTGGTAAAAGAATTGATAGAGGATGAGAGTGATACCAGAGAAGATGATGCCGAGATAGTAGGACCAGCGCCACCCCGCTGCCGTCTTTAGGATGAAGGTACGCGCGATGATAGGTCCAAAGACTGGAGTTGTGTTAGTAGGTGTCTAAAGGCTCTGCTGTATGAAACTTACCAGCAAAAGGTAGCGAGGACATGAAGACTAGTGTGACGATTGGTCCCCTGTGCTTGTTGGGCACTAGCTCTCCCAAGACGATACCGAATGAAAGCTGGCCCGCAGCTGCGATGCCATTCATCAAGTTAGCTCCGACGAGCGTATCAATGTTTCTGGCAGTTCCTCCAACTATGCAGCCGAGCATAGAAAGCACATTGCAGCCCATGACCATCCATTTCCTGCCGAAGATGTCGGAAAGGCGACCGACGAGTAGGAAGCCAATAGCAGAGCCGATGGTCCAGATCGTGGCGACCCAGTTCAAGTCGGTCGATGGTCCGATATCCGCATTGATAAGAGAACTGCAGGAGTGTTAGATGTGGCGATTGCATACAGGGGTTGTGGGTGTACAGTGTGTTGGCTGGCAGGACCCAGCCCAAGTAGGCACATATGCTCGCCGTGCACGTAGCCACCACGGTTCCGAGGAACTGGGGTGTCCAGAAGTATCCCCTGGGCATGTCTTCAACGTTACCGCCAATAGCGTGCGCATCGACAAGATCCACGTGACCGTCAGCGTGGACCTTCTTCACTACATGAACCTCTTTGTCCTCAGCGTGTGTTGTGCTGGGCGCATCGTGCTTCTCAACGGCCTCCGCCATGACGGCTGTAGGCTTATCGCTGGCCATGCGTGATGACAAGTTGACGACGTGTGCGCAGATACTCAACAAGGATTAAGAGGCGCAGATGAATGTACTTCTCGAGGAATTAGTGATAATACCTGTTGTCTACTAGATCCCCGGATTCACATGAAGTTATACGCATGCTCAGGGATATGGTCGGGAGACGTCTGCCGCAAGCGCACGAGTCGTCGAGAATGCATTGGGTAGCCCGTTCCAGATCGTAGGGTCTGACACCCATCGGTTCACTGTTGACTGTCCCGAAAACCTGGGGAAGCTGGGGTAATTCGGTGGGGGCGGGGGCCGCTAGCGGGCCTAGACCTCGCTGCAACTTGAGTACGTCGCTGGTGGCTGACACTGGAGTGCAACACATGCCGGCTATACGCGATAGTGTGAGCGAGTGTTCATAGCATGCTGTTGATGACTGCTAGATGTTGATGACGATGCGTATCCAGTGTTGTTGAATGAGCGCATCGCACTGGACGTGCGTCTAGGATCGCAGGACCCTGAGACACGCAGGACCTTGACAGACGCGCTGTATCGCGTTCTGCTGTGCAGATGCAGAGAACACGAGAGCGTTTCATTAATTACACTTGGGCGAGACTCCATCTTATTATATATCGCCTGCATATGCAGACCTTGTGTCCCAGCAAGCTCATGCTGAGGATCTACGTCTGGTCAAAAGCTTGGAAGAGGTTCAGCATGCTTATGCGCGGGTAAGCTTAAGCGGCCAGGTCGTTGTGGATAGAGCCTCAAACTTATCTGAGTCATTAGCGTTGTCCTCGCCACGTGTACGATTCAGGTAGATGTATGATGTTTTCAAACGGCCCAAACAACTGGACCGGAGCAGCGGCGATCTTGAGCGTAGAGACATGCTCCATTTGGCTACTAGTGCCCACCATCTCGATAAAGCATATACCCAATGAAGCTGTAGACTGTTTCCGTAGGTCCAGACATAACATCCAAGATACTTGGGTGGATTTTGCAAGCTCAATGGGCTTGTTAGAAAACGTACATTGATGCACTCATCATCTCTACCTCACCTAGAAAAAAAACCAGAAGCAATGAGTGTTCAAAATGTTCATTTGTACGATGTATGGCGACACTTAGACCAATCATCATCACGATGGCGAACAAGTTGGCCGACTACGGCAGGTGTCGGAAATCTTGCAAGCCGAGATTCAACTCCCTTAGAGAGTCCTGCGTATACCGCTCGACTACAGGGCGGGGAGGCCAACTAGAAATGTAAATCTAGGCGCTATTTAGTTCGCATCGCATGATGTTGTAATTGGTGGTGAATAGCTTGTCATGGCGCCCTTTCCTTGGTCTACATCCTCATGACTCTGCTCGTCTCCATCCCGTTCCTTTGACGATTAATGCTTCCCAACAATCTTCGGTCCTTCCTTTCGGTCCTTTCTCAAACAGCTCGAGAGCCTCTATCGCCATCCTCGTCGCCGCTATAGTATCCGTCATCATCCCGATGGCTTCGCTCCACCAACTCAAACTCCCCTGCACTCTCCACAACCTTCGCCGCCCTATCATCAACGCCCTTAAACATGTGCCAGAACACATATCCTGTCCCCGCAGCCGCCGTCGCTAACCCAAAGTACAGCCACTGCAGATACGGATCCTTCGCCAATGGCGCAATCAGTATACCCAGTGCGCTGCCGCCCGCTGACGTGAGTAAGAAAAGGCTCATAATAAAGCTCTTCATATTCGCAGGCGCTTTGGCATACGCTAACTCTAAGCCTGTGATGCTCGCTAGAACTTCGCTTACTGCGACTAACATGTACGCTGGCGCTTGCCATGCTACGTGTACTTCGTTTGGCTTATATCGGCCTTCGTCCCCCTCGATCTTCCCCGCGTTGCATTGTAAAGGACTCGAATAGCACGGTGGTGCAGCGTATATCACACCTTGCAAGATGCCAGCGTATAACATGGCTAGCGCGGCGAAGACGAAGCCGAGGGTGATGCGCGTGATGGGCGTGAAGGCGAAATGGAGACGTGTGCGAATGAAGGGATAGATAAGTCGATCCATGATTGGAATGAGAAGAATGATGGTGATAGGATCAATGTTAGGGAGAATGTCATTCGGGAGCGAGTGGAGTTGCATTTGGCCGGCTAAAGAAGATGTTAGCAGGCGAAACAGATAATCGCGGATGAGCATACCTTGGGAGACAAAATTGTTCATCATTTGCGAGAACGTCACCCAGTAAACCGGGAAGAAGAGAAAGGCCTTGCATGCCACCAGTGCAGTCTTAAGTTCTTCGATGAATTCGTCGTCCCATGTCACTTTCGACCTCGCCCTTCCATACTCTTGCGACGAAGCCTTGGCCTTGTTCAGATCCCCTCCGTTCCTTACTGCAATCCATAATGCGCGAAAGCAATCTCCAATGACCCCGCCTTGTGGCGGCTTGATCACATACTTCTTCTTGCCCGTCACCAACACCAGATAACCAACGCAAAACATGACGAGCGGCAGCAAATACGCGCTCCAAAATCCAACATGCAACTCCAGCATCGTTGTTGCAATCGCCGATATCGAGCCCACGTTGATGCACATGTAAAACACCATGTAGATTCTCTGCACAGTCACGTCAGGATCAACAATGACTTGCTTCCCACTGCTCAAAGTCTTAACAAAAGGCTTTGTAGACCGGACCTGCTCAGCAATCATAGGCGAGACATTACTCTTGATACCACCCGTCCCGAGCCCAATGACCACCATCGCAACAATAAGACCCGGAAATGCTACTCCACGCTCAATACTCCACGGCAAACTCGTAACGAACAAAATCGCTATGCCAATCATGTACACGACGCTGAACCACTTGATCGTCGCGTACTTACCCAGGTACTGGTCTGCGACCACGGCTCCCAGGATAGGCGTGACATAGCACCAGAACTGAAAGAAATTCGTCGTCGCTGTTGCGCGCGCTTGCTTCAAGCCTAGAGCGCCGGGTAATCCATTCGCATCGCGGTAGTCGTTGGCGATGTAATTTTGAAACGGGCCAGATAAGCCGTAATAAGCGAAGCGCTCGCAAAGCTCGACGATGGCGACGAGGAACGCGCCGTATGGGAGCGTGTCTGCTACGCGCGGGAGGAAAAGTAGATCTTCTGGTGTTGGGACGGACCCAATGTAGACTGGGGCGTTGAGGTCTTTTGCTTCTTGGTCCTCGCTGAGGACCTCTCTGCCGTGTGTTGTTAATTCCGCGCTGGCGTCTTCAGTTTGCGCAACAGTGGTGTATACGCCTCTTTCCTCGCTCTGACGCGAACGCCATGCTGCTGGCATATTCCCAGACTCCAAGCTCGTGACAGTGACAAGATCTCACTTGCTGCATGCAGCCCGTCACGCTTATCGTAACCGATCTTGCGAGACGAAAGGTGAGTTACTGGCGCGCCCGGCCAGCGTGGCGCTCATTTCATGAGCTAGAACGTATCTGATAGAGGAAATGAAGACTGGCTTATCACAGTCGTATCTTTGAAGCTGAGTACAATTGCGGGAGATAGTCTTGTTGAGATTCGAGGACACGTGCGCGTTCAAGGAGGTGAGACTGTGGCCGCTTCGGACTAACCCGTATTTGGATTTGAATAGCCGCGCCACAAGCGCTAGCCACAAAAACATTCACGAGACATGAAGTAGACTGGGGACGTTTATTCGATTTCATGTTTCCATCACTGTATGTAGGGGGACCTAGCATGATGAAAAGCCTTTGGAAACATTCTCCTCCCGTTGTATCCATCGATCATTTCTTCCCCGCGAAGAACCTGTCCAATTGCCCTTGAACAACACCTACACCCGCTCCATCCTCCAAGCTCCCTCTAATCCACTTCGGCAACTTCTCCTGAATCCGCTTCGTCCCATACCGGCCATCCATCATCAGAATCGCCGCATAGTCTCCTTTGTGCCTAATAGCTCGCCCAACACACTGATTCACAGCCCGCATGCACGCATTCTCGTAAAACTCTCTCGCGGCCGCTTTACCATCGCCTCCATTGCGCGCTTCTTTGGATGAAATGTACTGCATTTTGGCCTTCCACTCTGCTGAATGCGGGTTTGGAAACGGTAGGCCTACAACGACGACACCGCGACCGAGTACGTCGCTGAAGTTGATGCCTTCGGAAAGGGTGCCGCCAATTACAGCGAATAAAAGGGCGCCGCGGCCGTTGCCGTTTGCAATGGCGGCGCTGTAGGCATTGAGGACGGAGTCTACGGCTGCTTCTTTAGACGATGATATTTGGTCGGATGGATGTTGCTGGGTGCGCTGCTCGAGGAAGACGGGCTTTGTCTGGTTGAAGCTATCCCAGAATGACAGCTTTGAAGAGGGGGGAGAGAGACGCTTCCAGGCTGCGATACATATGTCCAAATAGGAGTAACTAGGGAAAAACACAACGACTCCGTCCGGGATATGCTGAGAGAATGTAAGAATGGCATGACCGAGATCAGCAATCGTCTTTTCTTTGTTGCGGTTTTCAAAAGTGAAACTGAAGTCTACTCCGCTTGAAGACTTGACAACGGGTACAGCGAGGAGGCTGGAAGGTGGAATGACATGGCCACAGGATAGGGTGCTTATCTTGCACAGATCAAGGTATGACAGAAGATACTGCTCATAGTCGCTCATTGGGGACATGGTGCCGCCGGCCAGTACGACTGCTCTCGCTTCCTCTACAATATCCTTGAAGTGGAACGTCGGATCCAACAACATGTAGCGTAAGGTGATGCTCGAGCCATCTTCTTTTGAGTAGAAGAAGCGTCCTTCTGCGGATGGGTTCATCAAGGAGAGGAGAAATGCCTGGACGTGTAGCATCACGGGAACATCGTGTCTCAAACCCTGTTCGGCTGGAATATTCGTACCCTTAGTCCCACTTTCAACAGCTGTTTGCGATGAGTATGCCGTGTACCCATCGACCTTTCGTGCGAGCCTACTCTCTTGTAGGTATGCATTGAGCTTGAATATATTGATTTGGTCGACGCCTTTGCCTGCCATGATGGACAACATGTCAACCAAACCATCGGCTGCTACTTTCGCATTGCCATCAATTGATTGCAGGTAGCCAATGATTGAATCGAGAATCCGCACTGTTTGAGCAACGTAAACACGGTTCTTGCCCTTGAGCTTGTTGCGAAACTTTTGCAGGTAGAAAGTAAGCTGTGTGCGCGCTTGCTGCACTTGCTCGAGCGTCACAGAGACGGAATATATGCCAGCTATGGCGTCCATAAGATTATGCGCCTCGTCGATGATGACTACGTGGTCTTTGAGTGAGAGGCCGAGCGCTTCACGTGATGATCGTTGTAAGAGGAGTGGATATGGTAAAGTCACAATCTACGAAATTAGTATACAAGTTCCAGAAGTAATATAAGATGTATCGCTTACCTCGCAGTACTTCGTCGCTGGTCGAGAGGCATAGTATGGACATACACCTAGCTTCTTGCCCAACGAGCCTAGATCCTCAATGTCGCGAACCTTTGCAAGCGCGTGGTCTCGGAAATCGTTGATGAGGGCTTCGCTCTCTTTTGTCGGCATGTGCGGACAGCGGCCCTCTGTGCTAGTACTTTGCTGCAGCTCGAGACATTTCTCATTGATTGCAGTGGCGTTTCCGAGCCGCTTAACCTTGCTATTGATGCAAAGGTTCTTCCTTGAGCCAAGTGTCAGGTACTTGACATCTTCTACAAGACCACCCTCATTGACTTCATCACTACTATCATCAAGGTTGATTGCCTGAGGCATCTTCACCCGGACCAGCTCGCTAGAGAATTGCGTCAGCTGCGAGTGCGTTCGGGAGCAAAAGAAGATTTTGGTCTCGTCTGGTGCTTCTCCTTCTTCTTTAGGAGCCCCAACAGAGAAGCCAAGCTTTTCCATCAACGCCTGAGTTTCCATTGAAATGCCAGACTCATTGAAAGTGCCGTTTGCCGCTCGTTTGCTTGACTCTGAGTCGCTTTCGTAGTCGTCCAAGGCGAATTGCGCCTCATCACCATCGTCGTTGGCTTCGCTTGATGCAATCTTCTGCCTCTTGAAGCGCGGCTCTCCATTCTCGTAGCGCTCCTTTGTGCGCTTCTCCTTCGCCTTGATCTTGGCAATGCGGTCATTGAGCTCCCGTCTACGACGAAGCGCTTCTTGCCTTCTCTGCGTTCGCGCATGTTCGAGCATCCAGGCTGGCTCGTCGCTATGCTCTGCATCAATTTTGAAACCCTCCTCAAAAGTACGCCTCTTGTGATCGCGCAACCAGGTCAACGAGCCGCAGATAAGACTAAGCGATTTGCCGGTTCCGGTTGGCGATTCGAAAATGCCCACTTTGCCATCCTCGAGGCAGTCGTACACGGCATTCATAAAATCCTTTTGAATCTCATATGGCTCGTACGGGTGATGGAAATCCCGCTCATTGTGATCTTCGTCCATGATGGATGAAGTGGTGGAAAGCGAGACGCGACGCGCCGAGGAGGATGACGGGTGTTCACGTGGGGGACCTAGTCTGGAGATTGAAAAGTTTTGACCAATCACGACACTTGCATTGCAGTGTCACGCATCCACTCCGTTACACATATTAAGCAATTGCCCTTCTCCTATCACACTATAAAAAGTAGTCACGGTGTATCTATTAGGCCAGGCACGAGTTTGCGCGCACATGGGAGACATGCAGCCAAATCGCTTACAATTATCTTATCACATCAACCAACTATCATGAAGAATATGCATCAATTTTTCGTCGAGCACGCTTTTCCTTACAGTCTTCCCAATCCTTGCTTGCACACCTGTGGAATCAGTCTAGCTTCTCCATTCAATCGTCCTCAGGGCGGCTGAGTTTGCGCTAGGTCTCGTAATAGCACTTTTAAACTTTTTCTTAATGGCTTTACAGCAAAATACATGGTGTAGCCATCTTTCTCGAATCAGCCTTTATAGGCCGTCCGTTGCCGCAAACAACGCTACCTGCCCGGCGATCTCGCCCCACCATCACCATGAGTACGCATAAGCATAGTATACCGGCAGTGGAAGGCAATGCTAATGCTAGATTGTGCGAGTGACTCGTCTTCCTTGATGGGCGCAAGACGAGAAACGTCGCGAGTGTAGCTATTTTCCGAAGACCTCCTTCTCGACGGTGGCCTACAACGTCGGCCTTCAAGGACTGATTCAAGGTTCGGTGAACAGAATATTTCCGATGGGTGGTATGCGTCGTAGTCACGGCAGTCTACTTCGGACCTTCCAAAGGAGTGATATGACTTGAATGAAGAGTCATACCTAGTATTTCGAGGGGCCTGGTAGGCATTCGTGTCTTGATAAGCGTTGCTGAGGTCGTTGGTTGTACGGTCCTTGAGAGGGGCACATGTCCCGTTTGTTGTATGAGTGTACTTGTTGGAACCATTGAAGGTATCATTAAGTGTAACATCCTCCAGGCGACCTGATAGATCCATGACGATGGTCCTATCTCGTAGTTGGTGGTTATCCTTACTGTCAAGCCCGTATTTCATGGAGAATCCCTTTCTTGGTCCTGATCCGAAGAGGCTATCAACACAAGGGATCAACGGAGATACACCTTGCAGTGGATCTGCCTCCGATGTTGACTTTGGGGTTCTGTTGGTAAAATCTGCTGAATTGAGCTTGCTAGTTGTATCCGTGGGGATTATGCTCCCGTCGAGGAGCAGAGCAGCAGTCCTTATATAGATTCATAAACTACTGGTCGAAGAAACTGGGAGGCGGAGCTTCGGGGCCGAGAGTGAGACCTGTTGCTTTGACATAATAGAGTTCACCGAAGTGCTCCCGAGGAAAACGGAGTAGAATTCGGTGAAGTGCTTCCAAATGAACAATGGACCGCGGATCGGAGGGGTGCTTCCGAGGACACGTTGGTCAAAGTATTCAGACAGTTTTGGTGTTCCGGCCAGGAGAGTTCCAAAGACGCATGGCTTGTCTCGACGTTTGCGGAAGCATATGTCTCGAGGAAGCGCTCGATGCACTCTATCGTCTGTACCTTTGAAACAGCAACCTCCATCTCTGTTGGACTTCTCCACTTCATGAGGCTGGATTCATGGCTCAGGTCTTAATGTACTTGATTTTTTGGTACATTGGTTAGATGGCTAGGCCCGTCCGTGATAGGAGTGGAGGCAGAATTGGAAGCATTTCGAACTTTGCTTCACCAGATAGCTTTCTAACACTCAAAGCCGCTGCGATGTCGTTGCTCATTCGAGGATGGAAACGCAGGTGCGCGTGTAGGCGGAACGTCTCTTACAGACCTCACTCACTCGGATAGCCTCTGCCGAGTTTCCGGTTCCAGTATCGAACAAAAGTATGCTTCCACCCTGCTGAAGTGGACTGATGATCAGCGTCAAATCCGACGAAAGCCGATGGGCACTCTTCCGAAACTTCATCTAGATCTTAAGACGGATTGTTGATTGTTTCGTCGATCTTTCTTTGTTTAGGCGGGAGGTTGTGCGCATTATTTTCTATAAGACATTCTTGGCTGTCGTAAGAGCCGAAACAACGCACCGCAATCCTCGCTCAAGTGTGATGTACGCTCGCTGTCGTCAGACCAAACTCTGGTCTTAAAGATAGTGATCGGGTCTGGGTTGGACGAGAACGAGGTGGGAAAGTACTTTGATTTCCATGGGGTTGCCCTTCCACCTGAGTAGCACAGTATTGAATATCAATGCAGCCAATGCTAGTTAAAGAGGAAAAGTAGACATGCCGCTGAACGCAAATTTCCAAATCAAAGCCCATAGCCAACAAGCTAACCAAAACTCCATGCATCATGTATTATCATCACTGTCAGACAACGCTCCATTCCTGCTTCGACAATCCGGTCGTTCCACAAGAGCGTTCCACACCCACGGGGGCAGAACCTACAATGTCATGAACATAGCAACAACGAGCGCTACGACGAAGCTAATGGTCGCGCTACTCTGGAGCCTGCCACTTGCACTGCCAACGTAAATACCCAAAATCTCCGCCTGTCGCGAAAAAGTGACATTTTGCGGGATGGTCTCGTTCAAACACTGGCCATTGTAGATATCCAAGCCCGCCAAATCATTCGGTTCGCGGAAAAACATGTAGCTCCTGTTGTTCAAGCCCTGGAAACCTTCGGTGTTGTACGGGAACCACATATCCTTGTCCGTGGCCGATGTGTTTCGGAGAAATATGCACTGGACTTGTTGAGGATAGTCGTGCGCGAGTTGGGGGTAGTCCTTCATGACATCGCTATTGGATGTATCTGCAACTAGGACGAACTTGCGCTGTGGAAAAGTCTCGAAAATCTTGGTGAGGAGGAATTTGCGGATAGAAAGTGTTGCGCTACCGTCGGAGAAGTTGAGGGGTCGCGTGTCAAAGGAGCCGCCGGGGTATGTTTTGTAGATATAGTCCATATAGAGACGAGTGGCTTGTTCGGGAGTTGTGGTCAGGTAGTGGAAATGCGTATTGTTGGGGAGCGTGCGAGACCAGTTGGCGTATATTTCAGGCATGTTCATCCATGGAGTAAAGGGGCGGGCAAAAGAGTTGAGGAGGCCTTCTTTAGGATCGTAAATCTTGGTGACACGAAGAATATCGTCAATATCGGAGATGAAGGTGATGCCCTCGGTAGGAACGAGAAAGGCAGTAGCATTACCACTCAAGGTGCCATTGGTGTACACGTTAAGGCGCTGGACGTTGTTGGTTTCATTGCCGGGTAGCAGGCCATTCTGCTGAATGGGCAGGAAAACGTCAAAGTCGCCAAGATCTGTCGTTTCGTATGGGAGTGTGAGGTTTTGCGTGCCACCAGGAGCCGTAATGGCGTTACCACCACCGGGTTCGCCATCTCCACCCTGCGACGGCGCGGGCTCAAGCGACATACTGACATTTTGGTTGCCTTGCTGAACGATGTAGATGGAGCGTGTGAGGTTGCGTGCCTGCGCCTGCTGATCAGGAGGTAGTTCGTCGACGCTAGTGTCAATCAGAAAGACATTGGCGAGGTCATCAACCTTGGACTGCTCAATGTCCGGGAATTTGTAAACATTGCCGTGGAAGCGGACATTCCAGCCCTGGTCGGTCCAGTTCGCGTATGGAGGCACATTGAGGACTTCGGTGGGCTTCGCAGCCAAATCGTCGCCGATGCCGAGTTTCGACAGCACCTGGGTGCCAGTGGGGAGGCCGTCAAACCAGCTTGGGATGCCTAAAAAGGGGGCGGTCAGCACAAGCTTCGCACAGAGAGAGCTTGCCTCCGATAAGTAGCGCGGTTGCGCTTACCATCTGTAAAGAGGCTGGGCAGATCTGTTCCCAGAACGCTTGCCCACGAGTGCGCAATGTTGTCTACGCCGCTCTTAAAATCATCAATTATGTCTCGTCGCTGTACGTAGCTGTGACGGCTGTCGAAGCGGATTGCGGCGGGAGTGATGACGGGGGCGCGGACTCGGACCTGAGCGGGTGCGGCCGTGGGCTCTGGGAGAGCGGCAGCATTGGCAAGACCCAGCGTCGCAGTCGCACTGAGGAGCAATGCGCGCTGCGAGCGTTGTGAGACCATTTCTGCGCCGGCGTTCGTGTATTGACTGGGAACACGGAGGATCTGGCGCGTGCTCGTCGCGACGAGTTATTGCTGATTCCAAGGTCGAAGCGACAGACTAGAAGAAAACGACACCCACACCGCAGGCCAGAGGAGATGGGGAGGACAAAGAGGACAGGAAGCGCCGAGTGTTTCGTGATTATGGCCTGCCAGCAGGTTTCACGCGAGATTGCCTGGTGTTGGTACTGCAGGAACGGCAGCTAAACAGATCAATATGATGTCACCAATCCCATCGCCGGGTGGCCCCTGCCCAGCAACCCGGCCAGGTTTGATGTGCTCTAGCCGAAACAAGGAAAGACACAAACACGCCACCTTCATCGTTCATGCTCTGGACCTCGAAAATTATGGTGCTCGAGGGAAGGGACTCGAGATGGATTTATACTGCTATGCCAAATCGTGTCGAAATGCTACTCAGGCGGTTGGTAGTCCTGACCGTGGAAAGGGAAGAGGTACAAAGACGGAAAGAGACACGTGGTTGTTCCTGCCCTTTTTCGGCCCTACCCTCTTCGTTCCTGCCCTGTTCGATCCTGGGCTGTTTTCTTCTTCCACAGTCCCGCGTTGTGACACCCTATGTTGCGCTTTGATTTGTACTCGCATGTATCGCCTGCCGACTACATTTGAATGCTAACTCCTAGGAGCATCCTCATTCGCCGCGTCGAAGCGTTCCTAACTGCTAATGGACCCTTAATAGCCTCAGCGTCATTCCTCAAGGGAGATGCCCCCTAACCCCGCGTCTGTGTAACAGCGCAGAAGATAAGGAGGCATGAAGGTTCACCGAGACTTCTGTCCAGCGCTTACCGCACGTCCAAGCTACACAATCTTTGACCACGACCGACCTCCCACTTGATATACTAAAGTACCTGTACCCGCAGTCAACACCATCGACATGTCTGTCATTATCCAGCAAGTATGCCATCCGGACCATCTGGAAGACGAAATTGCCGCCCTCGCTCTACAACTAGAAGAAATCAATCTTCGCGAGGAGACAATAAAGGCAAAGTATTCTCCTCACAATGTCCCAGACCTGGAGATCGCGTATGCCGACTATCTTACCGAGATCGAGGCTCACCTGGCATTCTTGAAGGACATCAAGTTCGCTCATAGCATGGCCAATGCTGTTGATACGGATGCTCAAGCCATTGCTGAGATTACGCAAGGCGAAGTGCAGGCTCATGAAGACCATCGTGTGGCGGTCCAGATGAGCAGCGAAGACCCTGAGCTTGAGGCACCCCCGGCCTACACTGAAGAAGTTCGAAATGAGTTCCTTGAGGGCGAGGTTGTGCGTCGTTTGGCTGCACTACTCACTTCAGACAATGAGCTTTACGAAAACCCCAAGATCGAAGCTGGGCCATCTATTCCCTACGCTCAGCGTCAGGCTGACGCGCTTGGGATCTTGACCCGCCAAACCTTTGGGTGTACGGCTTGTTCGGTTGAGTTTCGCCTAGCTGAGATTACGCAGCTTAAGTGCGAGCACCAGTATTGTGGCCCTTGCCTCAAGCAATTCATCATGCAAGGTGTCATAGATCACGATCTGGCGTATGTACCACCTCGGTGCTGCGGTGCTGCGGTCCCTTCTACTCTTATTGCCGGCGTCCTGAACGAGGAAGAGTTAGAGGATTTCCGGAACGCAGAAACCGAGAAGAACACGCGAGATAAGACATACTGCAGCAATTTTGAGTGCCGCAGGTTCATTGCTCCTAGTCATGTTGTGGCGGGCGAAGCGACTTGTCCCCGCTGCAAGACCAAAACTTGCGCCATGTGCAAGAATCCGAATCATCAAGACGACTGTCCAGCCGACCCAGATCTTCAGGCTACTTTGGATCTTGGAGCTGAAAACCAGTGGCGCCGCTGTTTCTCCTGTCGCTCTTTGGTTACCATCGAGACAGGCTGCAACCACATAACGTGAGTCACTACCCCAAGATCCACTGAAAATTGATCCCGCAGGATTTCTGGAACGATGTGTATGTGCTCAAGGGCTGAGAGCCACAACCCGAAGCTTGACGTACAAGTAAACACGCAGGTTACCAAACCCACTGCATTTTACTCGAGTGCTGTGCAGGTACATCTAAGTAGAGGATGAGTTTGCTTTGAGCTTGGGGATCTACTTTTGTTCTGTGATGCACGCTGTTGCAAGGCTTCATGTCTCAAGGCGATTACTGACATCTCACAGGTGCAGGTGCGGCGTGGAGTTCTGCTACCTCTGTGGCGTCGAGTGGACCAACCCTCGCCAGTAAAACTGCACCTTCTGGAACGAAGATAACCTTGTCAGACGTGCCGAGCAGGTCGTTGATAGGGCAGCGCCGTCGAATCTGCGTCCCGCTGAGCGCCAGCGCCTTGTCGCTGAAGTTCAAGAGCAGCTTCGCGACACCGATGAGTGCGAGCACCGTGGTCGTAGGAAGTTTGAAAAGATTGTTGGAGGACGGCATAGCAGGTTTCAGTGCGAGATGTGCAATAAGCGACACAGGAACTTCATCATGCGATGCCGTCGTTGCCAGTTGGATGTGTGCATAAATTGTCGTTTGCATCGCGTCTAAACTCTGGTTTTGGCCTGTGGGGCAATGTCACCTGAAAATGGTGTATTCAATGGTAACGTATTGTTGCAAATTCTAGTACCGCGAGGCATTCAACATCTTGAGACTCACACAACTTTCGGAGCACCATCTAAGGCGAGAAAGAACTTCCTCTATCCAACCTCAACAACGGACGATTTGCTGATATATTCCCCTTGCAAATTACTTAAAGAAAGCATTAATGTCGACGCCCTTCTGAACACCGACCACCGCTGCCGCCTTTCCGTCCACGAGCAGGTCTTCGATACTCACATTCAACTCGCCTTCAGTCTCGTCCATGTTCTGTATGCCCACGATTGCCTTGCTGTCTCCTTGAATCCTCACATTCTTGATCTTCAGACCAGTACGTCGCGCCTCATATCTTATCAATACAGTGGCTAATAGCTCCTTGTATTCCTGCATGTTGGCGCGCGCTTCCTTGATGTCTTTCCTCAGATCTCGCCAGCTCTCCATATCAGCGTCCTCGTCTTCGTCAAGCGATAGTGTTAGGTCGTTTAAGGTTGAGTTGGTAGTTCTCAATACCAAAGCGCCCTCTTCGCGTGTCTCATCTACTCTCTGCCTCAACACCAGCTCGTTGGTCGCGTAGTACTGGACTACAGCTGCAAGGCTGCCTGCCATTAGCAAGTTGTTCACTTAATGATTATCCTATTGACTAGTAATATCTCAGGAAGCAAATGTATACATACAAACTGGCGCTACTGAGCGCTAGACCGATAGTGGCCTTAGAAGTGTTGAGGTCCGTCATGAGCGCCTGTTTCTTCTTCGCGCCAAAGAAATCAACTTTAGCTCGATCCCACCAATTCATATCTGTATCTGTCGAATGCTTGAGCCACTTTTGGAGCCTCGCGCGGAAGCTCGAGCACGCCGAAGGGATTTCCGTCGACTGGATAGCTCATGTGATTCCTCTCCAACGATCCGAGATCCCTCAAAGAGTTTTCACGCCAACCGAGGTCTGGAAAAACCTATTCCAAAGCCACGATGATTCCCTACAACAAATACGCGCAAATATCCAGAGTACTGCGGCATATGCAGAAATGTGTTACCGAACTACATGCGAGGATGCGTATGTTGATGTGCACGGTGTGCTAAGGCGTCTCCCCATGGAACTCAAAGAAACGGAACCAATGAGATGGTCAAGATGGCAGCATCAAAGTGCGCATGAAAAAGTCATTATTATAACAGAGACGGGCAAGATAGGACTGGCACCACCGGATACTCAACCGGGCGATGATCAAGTTATAATATTATTTGGAGCCATGGTTCCGTTTATAATCAGGGAAAAAGACTTCTCAGGTCTCGTATCGGCGGAAGAAATGCAAATTGGCACTTACAACCTGATAAGCGAGTGGTAAGTCAATATCAAGACCATATTCTGCACAGATCTAACATCCAACCCAGTTATGTGCACGGCATCATGGACGGCGAAATGCTACGCGCGCACCATGACGGAGAGTGCACCTCGCAGATGTATCGCTTCGTTTAATCAAGTGACATTATTCTGTGGAACCATAGTTCAAGATAAATTTACACATGTCTTATCCACAGGCTGACAGCATCGGGTTGGACGCCATCTCCGAACCTCGTACCACCTCTAACTACCTGGTACCACCACGTCACATTTTGATAATTGAATTCACCTCACCCGAGCGCTATATAAACCGTATCCTTTGAAATAGTCTGATACACTCAGACAGTCGAAGAACTTATAAACAACCATCTTCTTGTGGTCGGACACGCACTGAAGATCTGGACCGGTTCGGTAACAGTCAAAAAGTACAGACATGTATAATTTGTAACCGATAGTATGTCTATATTTCCTATTTTTACATCGCAGTTCCCACGTGTCGGTAACTTGTTCATACCCTACGACACAACCGTCCAGTCTGCACCTCCGGCAGCCCACCATCATCCTTGATATACCAATCCTCACTCCCCACCGCCGTCTTCGCCCAAAAAACCCTCTCAGGGTCCACTGCATTCTTAATCTTCAACAGCCTCTCATAATTATTCCCAAAAAAACTTTGCTGCCAGTCATCCTCCCTTACATCTGCCTCATTCATATATGTCCCGCTACCGGGTGTAATCTTCTTAAGCATTGGCACAAGGACTTTGGTAACGGTGTTGCGCACGTGGTTGATTTCAGCGGTTGTAGCGGTGGTTGGGTACGAGCCGCTGACCATTAGGAAGACGGCGGAGTCGCGGTATGCGGGGTTGATGGAGTTGGGAACAGGGTAAGAGATATTTGGGCGGAACGTATTCTTTTGCGCGTAGAAGATGAAGCCTGCACCGAGATTTGTGATGTTTCGAAGCGTATTATACGTAGTGTTGAAGAGCGCTGGGTCCTCAAAATTCTTGCGCGGTATCAGTCGGCTTCCCGTTGCGGAAATGTTTTTATTCGGATCCCAGGGTGAGTTGAGCTTGGGGAATGCACGCTGCCAGCCGCCGTAGTAAGATGGATGGAATGTAGTATTCTGCTCAACATCGATGCCCAGGACAGTGAGTTTGACAAAGAATGGTGCCATAAGGGTGTCGTATTCGGCGACTGTCATGTTCACTGCGACGAAGGAGAAGATGTTGAAGCGGAAACCTCCAGCACTCGGAGAGACACTAGCAAAGACCTGCGAGCCAGAGTCGGCCATTGCAGGGACATGTTCGAGGTAAGCTTTCACACCCTGCCAAAAGGTCTCATTTGTGATGGTATTGTTCCCATATACGCCAGTTCCGAAACCCCATTGTGAGACAGTCGTGTGGATTTTCGGATGTACTTTGACGATTATACTGGTTACAACTCCAAATGTCGATCCACCTCCTCCACGAAAGGCCCAAAAGAGGTCCGGGTCGCTGGTAGAAGTAATGTTAGTATGCGTTCCATTTGGTAAAACTGCCGTTAGCTCAATGATATTGTCCGCTGCCATTCCAAAGAGACCTCCTGAGGGAGAGTGACCACCGCCCGCCGAATATCCCCCTGCTACTCCGACAGTCTATGATCCGTTAGCGAACAACATTTTCCAATAGTAAGGCCAGACTGGAAACACATACGGAACACTCCCCACCAACAGCAGTAACATCGTGATCCTCAGCAGCTTGATAGAACTCACCCAAGCTCACACCCGCCCCGACTCGTATGGCAGGCCCACGATATTGATCCGCCGTAAAGTCTGAAAGCCACTCGATGCTCTTCATATTATGCGTCCAAATGCTCAAGCTACCAGCACCCGTCGACTTGCCTGACACATCATGCCCGGTATTTTTCACAACGATGCGCACATTCTTCTTCTTCGCAAAATCGATCGCAGCGCTGATCTGCGAGGGGGTGGTGGCATTTACCACGTACGCAGGATTGCCACCTGGGGTGCATGGCGTGCTAGGATCAAGTGAGGGGAGACATGACTGCCCTTGAAAGTAGACGTAGATGAGGTCTGTGGGGTCTGCAACGCGGGACTCGTGATTGTTCCAGCTGGCTAACACTTCTTTACACTTTTGCTCATTGTAGTATTCTGGCCAACTCGAGTGACAGACTGCAGCGCGAGGGATGGGCTTGATGAGTGCACCGTTTATCGTTGCGTTGAAGGCGCTCCAATCCGCATCACTAGGCCAATCTTTGTCGCCTGGAAAGGTACGACAGAGCTCGGTAGAGTTTTGACGGCGCTCAATAGTTCGAGGCAGATTATCGAAGTTGAAGTTGCCATTTATGGAGAAAGGAGTGACATATTCCGATACGTCGATGGAAAGAACAGTGTTCGCAACAAATAGCAGACATGTGGTCAACAACGCCTTTGGTGCCATATTGAGCTATAGGAGGCCCCAACAGAGTACGAGAGAGACCAATCGACCATGCGTAGAGCTATTGAGGCTCCATTGTTATATGATGGGTTTGTGGGGAAGTGTGGATGATGACAAGGGCGCAATAATTTCTGGTTTCACCAATCGCTTGACTATTTCTGTATGACATAGCCTCATGGGTGCTTCCATTTCGTCGCATGCTCCATCGCTGTATTAAGACAAGACTTGAAGACAGGGTAGAAGTGGCATGGCCTTGGTCAATATGTGGTGGGGAAATCGAAGCAAAGAGTAGTCAGCTGGCTAGCGATGCGAATTGAGTGGCCAATATGGCAGTTGACTAGAGAAAGCTGTCAGGTACCGACTGTTGCGTTATTAGCCTGAGTAGTATATTGCCCAATCAAGCTGCCTTGGCGCCCGGTGCATACAGCGACTTGTGTAACCAAAACGAGACAGTTGGTACTTGATCATTGGTCGGTTCCTATACTTAATGGTGGGGCTTCTATTTACCGAGCAAGACCTGGCATAGGCATGCTTTCGACAGATTTAGCTCAGCATTCAAGATGTAAAGCTTGTCATGAGCCATTCATCCTTAAGTAGCCTTGAGTTGGCGATCGCGACTAAGCTCAGTCAAGATTCAGGATTCTGTTTGGCAAAATGAATACTCATGGCATGCCATTCTAAATTCTTAGTTCCATGCGAATTGTTGTGCTTTTGAAAATCCCACAAACACTTCACCTTTGTAGACGCCTCTTGCGCGCCTTTGCCTAGCACCACTTCCAATTTTGATATAATGCAAAGTTCCAGGACTGTGGAGCGTGAATCACTACGTCCAAAGATCTAAAACCGTATGGACCTCAAGGCTGCAGCAATGAGTCTCAGCGCCATCGTCTAAAAGGTTTACTGGATAGTGTAAGATTTCTTGATATCTTTCTAGGATTCAATTATGCTCGCTCCAGTATCTTTCCAAAATCTCCCACGGTCCTTGATTGCAACAGCCTTTTATCTTTGTTGCATATCGGGGCTTCGCAGCATATTCGGAAACATAGTACGTTGGAGTTTCGCAAGCAAGAAAATCTTCAGGCGGTATTTTGCACGGAGATGCTAGATTTAAGGAAGCTATACGGCTTTCTTCTAATGTACTTTGCAGTTGCTCCTCCCTTGATATTCTACGATCACGTTGCGCGAAGTTGCAATCTACACTTACTGAGCACCAAGCCTTCTTCACTCATAAGCTTAATCCACTCCTCAGTTTATTTTGGGAGAAGAAAACTACTGAAAAAAGACACGCGATGCGCTTGCACCTCGCCTCGCCTCGGTTATGAAGCCGAACATGCCTGAGCCAAGCGAGATCGATATCCGGATAATTGGGTGACATTGTATAAGTAAAGCACAAGTGTCCTTTCTCACCAATAGACCTCGTCCGATATCCAAATTTCTCTCATCGTCGTCTCATCCTCCATCCAGCCGTAACCATGGTCCTGCGTAGTCTCCTGTTCAGTTTCGCTCTAATTGCACCCTGCGTTCATGGCGCGTATGTAAGCAACGTCGGTCGTCAGGAGGGCTGTGAGCAGTATGGCGACTATCCTCCGTATACCGGGCCTTGTGAAGCTACCAGTGAGCTCTCTTCGCGTGGAATTGCTATACAGTGACTGACAGGAGTCGTAGACTGCGGTGCGGGACGGATAAACTGTTTGAAGCAAGTGCCAAAGATGTCGGGCTGTGTAGGATACCCGGCTTTAGGTGAGAACAGCTCGCGTGGTGATCGAATATGAGCTGATCGAATTCAGGTTGTCCGTATATGGGTTGTTCATGTACGAACTATTGAGGATATAGGGAGCCCGAAGACGCTTGTGGAGCCGGTTGGAGTGCTGTTGTCAGGAAACAGCTAGCATCATCGCACGTACTAGACTATATAGTAATTACCGATACCGCAAAATATTAGGGTCACATATGATTTGACGCTGGGGACCACCACGATGTTGGTACTGGAAGAGGGTGAACGAGAGCTGCACCCTGGGTACTCCCCTTATCGCCATGATCTCGAGTGGTCAAACCACACTCGATGTATTTCAATGTTTACCCTCATCCTGACTATAACCTTAAGCGCATGTCTATTTGGGTCGTTAACCTTCTGAACTCTTACTCAGGTGAAAATGTTCAAGTGGGTTTACAAATTTTGCTGGTCCTATAGGACAAGCCCGGCGTCTTGCCAAAGTTATCTGGGGTGCTTGCAGACCGACGTTCCGTAACAGCATTCAAACATAAAAGTTGAAGTATGCATTTTCTAATGCCAGCATATGACAATTTCGATGGAGCGGCTACGAACCGGTCTCATAGGCCTGAGAGAATCATCGCTCATCAAGGTTGCTGTTGCAGTTGTTAAAGTTTTCATACGTCTTTTGAGCTTCGATTGTAAACATTTCGCAAGTCGCATGGTACCTTGCTCAACCATTCCTTGAGTCTAGAAATGGGTAGCTTTGGAGAAGGATGATCTAACGTCGTCCTGTAAGTGGTTGAGCCAATCGTAGAGTAAGGTTTGGCAACGAGCCCTCCAATCTAGCGGATGCCAGTGACTTGCATCTGTTAACGGACCGCACACCTTTCTCAACAAATCTAGTGGGTACAAAAGTATATCTCGTTCATCATGAATAAAGGTGTCATAGCCCTACTACACGAGGCTCAACGCATCGACATAGAAGGCTCTGCATTCCATTCTCAACTCCACAAACATGCCAGTCTTCAGCCTAGGGCCGCTAGGCCGCTTCGAACTCAAGCGTTTCAACCCTGTAGATGGATTGTTGCTACCAAGATGTGAGGACGAGCCGATCGGCTAGTATGGTCAACATCTCCTGTACCCTACACCGTGGAGCAGAACTTTCCCAGCATATTGGGCTAGCAAGCCTCAGAATTACTCTGACCAGAAGTGCAATTCTCATTTGACGCACTCGTTGCGTACCTTCATGTTTGCGATTTACCTGGCGTCTCCGAACAAAGCCGTGAGGAGCATTTTAGACGAAGCCGTGGAAGACTGTGGCAGACGATGCGGAGTCGGGCGTCTTAAGATTACGGTGATACCCGTCTAATATGAGACGGGTATAAGAATCTGTGGAAAGCTCTCTATGATGACCTGGAGAACTGGCGGGCAGCGCGTAGTTAGTACTCTATTAGGATTAATACAAGATTTGGAGAGGAGGGGATCGTAACACCTCATCTGTCTCCCACCCTTCATGACTCTGTAGTAGTCAATTTGAAGAGGCAGAATCGTTGTCGCTAGAGAAGGCTGACGGCCGTCAATCCATTGTGTGGAGAAGGAGAAGTAGAAGTGTCATTCGGTGCAATGTATTCGCCACCGCCCTGTACGACACTCGCTTCGTTCGAATCGACTAGGCCTATCGAAGTACCTTTTCCGAAATCGACCATGATAACACTCGTAAGTACGAGAACAGGAGTTGTGCTTTCTGTTGACAGCTGGGTAGAGCGATCAATTCTTCAGCAGGAAAATGGACGGCTTTGCTCCATGTTCTCACATGTGGGACTTTGTATGAGGAGCGTCGATATTGAACCTGTCATGAATCACAATGTGATCTCCTGCATGGAAATGTCTGTACATATGCCTGAATACCCTGGTGGCACCAGTCCGTCATTTTCTCCTTCCGCGTGATTGACTCAGTAGAGATAGCCTAGGGCCACGCCTCATTCGAAGAATCGACGTATATGTTTCCTGCTGGTATTTCCTGACGTCTGCGATGTCGACCCACCCAGAACTCTCAGAGCTGCCACGAACCCGTACTAGCTCTATATCTGCGTCGCCTTAGTATAGTTGACATTTCGTAAAGGGCCGAGCCGCTCACCACTCGGGCTTGGCTGTAGCCATCCGTGTTGTCCGAGAATGGATTTCCGCCGATGCTTGAATATAAGGCCTATGAAGGAGAGAAGGACCATGATGAATATAGTGGTTAAAGCGAAGATGGATTCTTTCGACCAGGATGGGCTGGGGGTAGAGGCGGAGAGGTTGTTCGTACCTGGAAAGGTTAGCATGCAAGTTGAATTGTGATCTTGGGGTGACTGCGATAAAGCATAGATTTCTGGAGTACACAAGCAGACCTAACTATATGCTAAGACGGCACGTTTTGGTAAACGAGTAAAGAGATCCACAGTAAAACATACCATTGGACGCCATGACGCAGCGAGTTTGGTTTTTTCAACTTCGTTTGATATGGGTTGGCGAATATTCAAGGCGGTCAAGTTGTTCTCTTGAGTTTTGCAAGAGCGTGGTGTCCCAGAGGTCGGTGAAGTAGGCTGGTGGTGTGAAGAGCAGGCTATTCAAATTGCGAGAAATTGCAGCAAACACCACTTATGAGCTGAACCAAATATTTGATCGAGATCTCCAAGCTCCTTGAGACTCAGAATTGAAAAGAAGAAAAAGTTTTTTGGAAGAAAGCAGCGTAGCAAGCACGCTGGGGGACAGCAACAGCGTAGGGTGTTTTTGTAGAACAAGGTGACCAGTTGCGAGGTACTTTCGACCATACACGCTCTAAGTGGTTGGTCGGCTTAAGCTATTTGGACGATGGGGCCGGGCTCTCGGGGCAGGGGCGTGAAACAAGCCGACCAATAATCGCGGTGGGAAAACGCCACTACCTGGTGAACTTTTTTTGTGCTGAGATGTGGTGATGAGTGTTGAGGAATTATGCTGGAGGGGGGAGCCGCGGTGCCTAAAAAGCGTGAGAGAGCAACTTAGTCCGGTATGTCGTTGATTCCGCTCGTTGTGCGTTGTGTCTGGACACAACGACGCCGAATCGAATATCTGCAGAGTGGAAGTATCGAGAAGGCTGTAATGAGATTCGCTCGCTTCTGTCTGACCTCCTTGGCGACAGTAAGAACCCACAGCTCCGTCCTCAGCCGTGCCATTGTCCCCGCCAGAGGCAGCAAATGAGCTCCCTTGATTCGAGTCGAACATCATCTGAGAGTGAGTGCAGGCGCGGGTAGTGGGCGCGAGTGCCTAGCAGACAAGCCCAAATGGCAGCGTTCTTCGCCCTGATTCGGGCCCGCCTGTCACTAGATGCATGGCTGGCGACACCGATGGCGGCAGATAGCCGTAGGGCAGGGCAAAGAATGCTGCAGATCTTGTTCGCCGCCACGGATGTCATCGCGCTTCTGCTCAGTTTCAGCGAATCCTCGAGACTGTTCACCGCCCACGTCTGTACCTGATTCGTCCGCCCAACGAAAGTTAGCCTCGCGAACGCTGACTTCATCAAGGCGGTGCAGGTGATGTGTTCAGGCCAGAAGCTCGAAAAGGAAGTATCTCGGATCGCTGCAAATTTACATCCCCTGTTCTATAGCAATTGCTTAGGTTGAAGCTTCAGTATCGTAGAAGCAATCATCATACTAAAAGCATCCGTACAGACGTCGGCCAGACCACTCCAAGATCGAGGGCCGAGCAATACGGTTGTCATTACGCCTTGGATCAGAATCGGAAAACGATTTCTGCGCAGTGGTCTCGTCCAGTTAATGCTTGACGTGCAGATGCATCTACGTCTTCATGTGTCACCGCGCACGAAAGGACCCGAGTGAAGCGCCTTTCCAAATTCTCGTCAGGGATGTCCAGTCGCGAAGGTCGATTCCAGATGTACGAGGTTGGTGGGTTGGCAAGTTGTCGGCCTGGTGGACTCGAGCTGGCTCATGGCGGGACCCTGCGGGGCCATCCAGCCGACCCAGCCTAGCTAGCATACCCGTGTCGAGCCAACCAGCTTAGGGATTGGCGGCGTCCTGTCAAACCGATGATGACAACTGCTAGGTAACTCAGATCCTGCACGAGATAGCGTTGCAGCGGTAGCATGGCAATTTAATGACCCAGGATGCGTCTTGCCCTAGCTCCGTGCAGATACGCTATACCTATTTGCTTACACGCATGCGTATACCCACGTTTACCACCAGTATTGCATCAGCACCAGTGCCTTAATGTCGCCCGTGACATTCAGAGGTAACAGTACGTAGAGAAGCACATCCATTGTCGTGCTATGACTTTTTTTACAAAGCGAGGCGGTAACGCAGCGCGGACACCTTCGCAGCACCATCGTCCACACTCTGAACCTCAGTAAAGTAATCTAGGAACACTTCTTTTAAGACCCTAATACGGACAGGAGGAAGGAACTCTGTCTGTTTCAAGCCTGAGTTGTTGGCGAAGGCTGGCTTGTGCACCACGTGCAAATCCTAGCCGCCATTATACCAAACGAGGAACAACAATGTGTACCGGTCTGATCGGGAGTGCGCGCAAGAGCAACGGACCAGTGTGCGGGTATCTCCTCATCGGACTGTGTATCGATCTCAGCGGGGATGCGCGCAACAGCAACAGCCTCAGTATGGGTATCTCCGTGGTGATGCGCCAATGCGGAACAGGAACATGCGGCCGCATGGGTCAAGCTCGCGACTTTGAAAGGAGATACCCTACGTGTGACTGATTGGTGAGTGAAGGGGATGTCGATGTGGCAATGCACAATAGCTGGTTCCCCAAACAATCTCAGTTCACTTAGGTAGTCATCACAGTCGAATGTTCAAGCGCTGTAGGCTTATATCACGTAGTATAATTCGCTCGCCTTTAGCTCAAGGAAGGTGACCACTGCCCACGAGCCCCTGCACGGAATAAGATCTGCAGCATCCTTCGCCCTGTCCTACAACTATCCGTCGCCACTTTTATTGCTACCGATCAGCATCGCAATCGAGCGCTGACTTCCCTGCTGTCCCGTTCTTTGCTTCGAAACCTCGGACGATACCATCATCTGCTACTGCAGCCCTGTGGCGTATCTCCAACATAGCTGTAGTCCACTGCAACAGCCAACAATGGTATCGGCCGAGGCAACCTCAAGTGACCCGGGCTTAATGAATCAAGGCGTTGAGTGTACGCTTCTAGCATGGTTCAAGCTCCCCTGTGTCAACCTATCAGTATTCGACCACCTCCTCTACGTTTAAGCCTTCTGTAACCCGAAGTCAAGACTGCATAGTCTGACATTAGCTAGCCAGGCCAGCTGGACAATGTTCACGATCCAAATGTGGATCTCGGCAGCGACGTAGCGGCGGGAGTAGCCCACTCTGGGGTGGGAGCGAGGTGCCCACGCGTCGCGGGAACCGCTAGCTTACCGGTCAAACCTTTTTTCGCTACCCCCAGTCTCGAACAGGCCTTGTACTTCCAAAGCTTAGGCGCACCTCCAATTGGCTCTTCGGCTCTACTGAATTCACACCTGAGCCGTGATTCGTTGGTTTGTCGAATTCTCCAAATCTCACCCCCGCACTGCCGCATTTCGAATCTTACCCTTGCTATCGAACTTTGCGAATCTTACCCTTGTTATCGAACCTTTCGAACCTTACCCCTGCTATCGAACTTTTCGAATATCACCGCCGCATTGCTACTCTTCAAACTTCACCCACTGTTGTTGCTTTTCGCACATCTACCCGCAGATCGTTCATTGTGGATTTTCGCTCCAAAATGTGCGATAGTGAAGTTTGCTTCTCAGAGTACGATGTTTCTTATCGCTCGTGAACCGTGCATTGCTGATTTTCGTTTCCAAACATCCTTGACAGCTTTTCGTTTCTAAACATCCTTGACAGCTTTTCGATTCTAAACATCCTTGGCAGCTTTCCGTTTCTAAACATCCTTGACAGCTTTTCGATTCCAAACACCCTTGATAGCTCTTCGCTTCCAATATGCAACACCCCAGTTCGTTTCTTTTTGTCCTTTGCTTGCTTTAGCACTTCTCTTTCCCTGAACGAAGCAGCTCTTCCTCTGAAATATCAATCGAAAAGCTGTACCACACCCCACGCCAGCAGCAACGACAACTACAACTCTATCACCCGTCAATCAACTCTCATACTACGTAGATATGAATGTAGACATATGACTCAGGTAAAAGCAACGTGTTATACGTCACCTCCTTCACTCCATGATTTTCACTAACTGGATTTTATAAGAGCAGCTTCGAAGTTGAAATTTAATGAACCGAGTCATCAATTACCATATAATAATCACCACCGAAATCTTAGTATAAACGCCTGAACACCTTCGTAAGACTTAACTATCACTTAGTGCCTCCGCATGAGTTGGCCTGGACCCAGCGATATTCTAAGGCTAGGTCTATCCAATGATCTAACCTGTATTGCTTTTGCAGGTGCCGTCTAAAATCTGCTATTTCCAGCTACCCGGAACTCTCAGAGCTGCCATCTCTACATCTGCATAGCTTTAGCGCCTGTGAGGTTTCTTACAGGACTGAGTCGCTCACCATCCCGGGTTGCTTGTAGGCGTTTGTGTCTTCCAATCCAAAACTTGAAGACGACGCCCATGCTAGAGAGCAGGATAGCAACAAATATCGCGGTCAAAGCGATAATAGCTTCCTTCGACCATGCTGGACTAGCAGTAGAGCCAGAAAGGCTATTTGGTTCTACAAAGGTCAGTACGCAAGTTTAAGATCGCTTTTGTTGACTGTGTTGCTGTAGAACAATCGTAGTAATAAGGTATTTGGAACTGTACAATTAGACCTCACCACAAATTTATGCGAGCACTATTCAACATAAGAGTAGAGAGTACCTTCGCTAAACATACCATTAGAAGCCATTACGCAGACAGTTCAGTCTCTTCCAACTTCTTCTGAGGAGATATAGATGGTGGAGGCAGTCGACGCTGACGTTGGTCGTGTAAATGTGTGATGTATGAAGTATCGATGGAACGCGTAGGCGGGACTCAGTAGATCAAGCTATCCGAGATGCGAGAGTTCCAGTACCTGTGAGCTGAAAATAGGTTTGGTACTTGAGAGAGAACTAAGCGCAACACATTCCAATTTGCATTGTATCTTAAGGATTGCAAAGTAGAGAAGCTTCTTGGATAAAAAGCTGCGTACCAAGGACGCCGGAGGACAGCAACAGCGTAGCGCGTTGTTGTAGATATAAGTGGCCGGTTGAGAGGTATTCAGGATGAGACGCGCTCTTGGTGGTTGCTAGCTTTACACGAGCTAGTCCGGATCAGGCAAGGCAGTCAAGGAGGGGCGTGAAACTCACACTGATCAATAATTGCAGCGTGGAGGCTTCGACTTGGTAGAAGGTATCTGTGTTAAGTCTATGTTGGTGGCCATGCTTGTAATTATATATGAAAACGAGGAAAAAAGAACGCCGGAGGTGCGCGTCGCAACATCCTAAAATGGCCAGAAATTGTAGCAGATCGAGAAGGCATGGTCGGTGTGGCTTGTAACATGAAGGTTGTACCAGCAGGCGGGGAAGCGCACCCGTCTGCCACCTCGAGCTTGCGCAGGTCTCGACAACGACGAGTTTTTCCCGCGCCCCCGCCTAACCCTAGGTCCCAGCAGTCTGTGTTATGATTTGCTCTCCCTGCGCACCGGGCCGGTATCTAGCTCTCGATCTCTCGATCTGCATCCCACCCGAATCCGCTGCATGGCGCCTTGGCACATATGTGGCTAGTCAATGTCTTTCCTCGTGATGTTTAAGACATGTCTTCGGGATGCCGGAAGCTTCCCTCCGAATCAGCCTTGCGAGCGCTGACTTCATTATGGCGGCGCAAACATGCAAATATTTAGGTCCAAGCCTCGAAAGGTGGTACTGTAGCTGCATCCTAGGTCAAAACCTCAGGGTCCTCACAAGCTGCGCGTAGAGTGGATAACATGTTTCGACAGCCCGCACAGAGCTCGTTCGAGGCACTCCAAAAGCGACCTGAAAAAAGCCTAAAAATGGGCTGGAAGATTGCCATACATGCGAACTCGTAATGACCTTCGTGGGGTGTCAGCGTCAATTTCAGTCGAACTGTTACATCCCTTGTGCGCAGAAATCGAGCCGTTTTATCCTTGTTGCCACTTGCGGGATGCCCGAGTGGACAAACTAGCTCGACTCCGTTGCAGGCTTACATGTATGCACGCGTGGCGTAGCGAGCTCACCGGCGTGCCTGCTACTATCCCTGCCATAGCATGGCAAGACTGCTCATTTGCGAATGTCTAACCGAGATATGGCTATACACAGAAGTGCATTCATTGTCAGCTATTTTGCAACGCAGATCAATTAGTTCCCCTAAATCCCTGTCTTTCCTTTATGGGGACAAAGCATGAAAATCTTGTTTATATGAAATAGTCTAAATTCTATGTCTATGTGATTTCCTATATCAACACCTTCGTATGTATGCTTGAATACTTGCGCAACATGAGAGCAAATTACCTCCTCCTTCCGTGTGCTCGAAACGACCCAGTCCGTGACCACGGACCGCGCCGCATGCGAAAAATTAACGTGTACGTTTCTTGCTGGTCTTGCCCGGTATCTGCTATATCAGCCCAGCCAGCATTATCTGACCGCGACCCTAGCTCCTCATCTACGCATATTTAGTCAAGTATATCTAGCTAGTGGGCCATGGGCGCATACCGTGTTGACTCTTCTTCGACCTTCGCCATCTTAAAAATGGCGGTTTGAAGTGGCGCTTGCATATAAGTCCTATACCAGACAGAAGGACCATGAGGAATATGGTGGCCAGAGCCAAAATAGCTTCCTTCGACCAAGATCCTTCGGATGGCGAGGTTAGATGGATAGTAGTGTCTAACAAGACGAACAAGTCAGCGAAGGTTGTTATTATTCTTCGCTTTCAGAGCGTGAACTTACTGTTTGTACTCATTGTAGGCGAGTGTCGAGGATCTGAGCTTTCGAAGATCCAAGAGATAAATGGGAGGTCAGCTCTCATATATCCATGTTCGAAAGGTTTTGCTTAGCGGTGATCATAAAAGTGAGGCCCGTAACCAGGATCAGGTCGAACGGGTTTTCGGTCTGTATTCCCTAAGACAACACACCAGGTCGATACTACTCAGTTCGCCGAACTCGTCGCGTCCAGGGAAGAATGCTGTAGTACTCGGCCAACGGTGGTGCGAAAGAAATAGAACACTGCTGGCATAGCTCAAGGATGAAATGTGTCGAATATCTTAGGGAAGGAGATATGATGTATGGGGCCGGTCTTTCGGTTATATTGTTATATATCTTCCCTTGACTGAGTCGTCACGTCCCAAGGAACAGTGATACAGGCCTGTAGCAAGGTAATACCTTTATGATCTTAGCTTGACTCCACTCAGGCTTAGTCGGAGATACAATGGCACAAATGGAAATAAGGACAAGATCCGCGACCGCGATGACCTAAGCAGGCGGCTCAGCCTTGTGCCTTCGTAATGGTCGCCAGTCAGATGTAAGGCTAACCCCAACGAGCGTCAGAGACTGTCCAGACCCGGACTAGTCTTTTCCTGTAAACCTGCGGGTGGTACAGGTGGTAGTCTTAAAATACTTTGACTCGGATAGAAAGCGATTAGGTAAGAAGGTCGAAGGAAGAAGTGTTCTCGTGAGTCTTGGGTCAAGAGCGACGCGGTAAAATCACAACTTGGTTGAGGACGACGAGTGATATCGTTTTCTGATACCTTTGAGCAAGAACCAGGAGGTTCAACGCACTATTGTCGATCAGTGTATACAGGCCTTGTTATGTGCGCCTAGTCATGTGACGTGTTTGACCGATGGTTTCCTAGGTACAGCCTCGACGAGAAGGAGCTAGCTGCAAAGAGATGTGTGTACCTGAGGAGGCTGATGTAAGCTTCTCAGACTTGTGTTTACAAATGAGAAGTAGAAGTAGAAGCTAAGCGAAGAGCAAAAGGTGGTGGTCAAGTCGAAGTTGGAGACTCTCCTAAACCGTTGAACTCAGGATGGCTTTATAGCAATATTAGTCCACTGCAGTGCGCAGTGATGTTGCCGGTGAAAAGAGTCTCCCCGTGGTGATCTAGAAACACTTGCTAATTGGCTACCGGGCGCCTCGCCGACTGGCGAATGTTACACATCGTCTGAAAGCGGCATGGCCGCCAGGTCTGCGGATCTCGAAACTGTTGCGGATTGGCTAACCGGAACCGCTTGCTGCTGACCGCGAGTCGTTCCTCTCCAATGAACGTTGCGTTTGCTAAATTGTGCATTGTTTCATTGCTTCCTTCCCTACACTTTTGTCCTGTATATGAAGACATCCTTTATTATGAAGTGTTAGTCTAGGAATAGTGTAAGCCTAGCAACCGCCCCTTTAGCAGTAGTAACAATCGTATCGCCTATGGAACCAGCCCTCATAAAATGTAAATATACCCTCTAGTCACAGAGCGCATCAAACCCTCCTCAAGAAGGACGCGCACATCTCGTTCTTCGAGGTCTGCATCTTGCGTGGCTACCGGGCTTAGCACATTAGTCCCGATGAGGAAGCATCCATACTGCAGGGATGATCCGGCAGCCTGGCGTACACCAGATGGCATACACCCTATGGCATACCCCCCTCGGCCGTCACTCCTTCAGCGCTCAACCGTCGCCCCCTCCGCTGTCACCGCTACTCCCTTGGTTGCGCTATGCCACACTGTGCCACCAACCTGACAGCCTGAACTCTGCCTGGCGTGCGCTTCCCGAACCAACCCCTGCCAACTGATTTTCACCGGATTCCAATTAAACCCAAGTCCACGGTTTGCGATAAAATGAGACGATGAATAAGAATTCTCGCACGTGAGATCAAGACCCAGCATTGCGTTGCGAAGTAATCATGTAACTGCAGGAGACTTAGCTTGCATCGCAAGGCGAATTCGGACCGTGGATACCTCCGCAAGGCCTTTCATCCAAGTCATTTACCCCGGACCGGACCAGACTGGACTAGGTAAGATCAGGGACGAGAGAGTAAACGGACTGTGATCTGATGCGATGTGATGCTAGGCGAATCGATGCAAGGCGAGACGAATCGATGCGATGCGACCTAACCCCCCACCTACCTCTCCACCACCAAATCCCGTCCCAAGCCCGCCCCTCTAGCAACAAATCTCATCATCAATCTCACATCACATCAACCACTGGCAAAAAAAAATTACTATACTCATCGATCGATTTCCAAACTAATCTACCTATTCGCCCTTCATCCTGAACTCAATCCCCACGCTATCCTATCCCTAAGTACCTGAACTCAAACTCAAGAGCGAGCCAGATTCGTAAGAACAAAAACTACCAACCAACCAACCGACCACATCACACAATGCCAACCAACCAGCCAGCCATCCAGCCCATCCGAACCTTCCCAGCGGACAGGTATCTCGAAAGAAAGGAGGAGGAGGAAAGATGTGAGCAAAATATCTTCAAGACATTATCGACTTCTAGAGAAGTTAAGCTTAGCTTGTCCACGGACCCAATAACCTCACACTATGTATAGTGGTGAGGAAAGAGGGTGTGGAGGCGCGGGGCTTTTGGGTATAAACAGTGAAGTGAAAGGCAAAAAAGGGGTGGTGTACGGTGCATGCTTGCTTGCTTGGTCGTCTGTCCCGCGTTGCGAGAGACGTGAGTTGACATTTCGATTGGGAAGCAGAGCAGCACCGAACCAGGAAGAAAGGTAAGCAAGAAAAGTAGACTTGGTATAGCCACATACATATCGCAGGGAAAATAAACCGCAGGGACACAAGGAGATAAGAAGACGCTGGGACGTTTCTCATGAGACCTGCACTCAGGTCAAGTTTCGATCAATTGGCTCAAATCGCCATTCCAGGAACGGGTTTCCGCGGCGGCATAGGGCTTGCGTTCGGGTTCATGGGACTTGGACCTGGCGCGGGGCCTCGTCGCGGGTTACCAGCCTGACTTGCTGAGTTTGAACGTGGACGGCCCATTTGCGGTGGAGGAGCCATTTGAGGGCCGCCGCCATACGGGCCGGGGGACATTGAACGTGGAGGTCCGGCATACGGTGCGTTGCTGTTCGAGCGACCCCTTGGAGGACCGTACTGGGGAGCGTTGCTGTTCGATCGTGCACGGGGAGCGCCCTGCATTTGCGGAGGCATCATTTGGCGGGGGCCAGGGCTCATGGAGCGCGGAGCAGGGGACATGCGGCCGTTTGCAGGTTGGAGACCAGGAGGATGAGGCGAGCTACGTCCGGTGGCAGGCGAAAGCGGGCGTGGTTGAGGAATGCCACCGGGACCCATGGGCGAGCGGATGGGAGGGCCACGCATACCTGGGGGTGGTGGGCCTTGACGGGGTGGGCCAGTACGGGGCTTGACGGGGTGCTTGGAGAGACAGGTTCGTGGAACGACACCCTGTTGCGAGCGGTCCATACGGATACACAGAGCCTACACGAGTCAGTAAGTAAAACGCATGTCATATAAGAGATAAAGGCAACTCACCCATCCATCATCGTACTCGTGGAGCATGCGAACCAGTTGACCGGCATGGAGATCAAGTTCATCTTGCATAGAAGGCTTAAAGTCGAGTTGAACACGGTGGACGTTGTTAGGACCAGGAGCGGGGCTTTGAGGACGACTGCCAGCCATGGCACCAGCGACTGGAGGAGGGCCGGTAGGAGCAGGGCCAGGAGAAGCAGGGATGTCTTCTGTCCACGCAGGACTTGGTGGAACCGCGTCAGAGTTCGCAGCAATCACAGGCGGCAGAGGAAGCTCGTCGGTCGGAGGCGGAATGGATGCCATTGCTCCAGCCATGGCAACAGGGTCAATATCAGCAGCAGCAATAGCCGGGGCGGGGTTGGCAAAGTCACCGCTTGGCTTGGTAGAATGCATTGGAGAAGCGTTGGGAGGCGAGTCTGGAATTGACGCTTGGTGAACATCGAGCGCGGCATTGTTTCCAAAGGGATTGGCAGAAGGAGGGCCAGAGCGATTCTCAGGGTCATTGAAAGGATTGGCAGAAGGAGCATTGGTAGCTCCAGGTCGTTCCCAGGCACTGGTGGGGCGCTCAGATTGTTGTTCGCGGTTTTGAGAGTAAGCAGCAGCACCTCCAGCAGCGGCGACAGTGAGCAAGTTTCCTCCGCTCTTGCGCTGCTCGTTAAAGGCTGGATCGAATTGAGTGACGGGCCTCAGGCTAAGACGTGGTGCCGTGGACATGGTGCGCTGAGTGCGGATGCTGGGAGCAGGAGGCGCAGCAGCTTGGACCTGAGGAGGCGGTGGTGGAGGCGCATCGTACAGGTCAATCTTTTCATTCTCCTTTTCGCTAACCATCTGCTTCTTCTTACGGCGGTAGAGGAGCAGGATACCAACGAGGAGAGCGCCGACTGCAACTAGAATACCCAAGGCGAGACCAGCCTTTGCGCCTCCAGACATGCCACCTTCTGTAGCCTCTGCGGAAGCAGTAGCAGTGGCCGATGAGATGGCCGCTGTGGCAGACGCGATTCCGGCTGCTGCTGAGCCAGCACCTGGCGTTGGGACCTTGGTGGCGACCATGAGAGTGGATGCTTCCTTGGGCGCTGTCGAACCAGTTTCCTCGGCATCCGAGACGTGGGTAGAAGAAGGCTTCTTCGAGCTGGCGGCTGCCTTTGTCGTCGTTTCTGGCTCCTCCTCGTCCTCTGTGGTACTTGGGCGTGATCGAACGGCAGGTGCAACGAGTGTTTTCGGCGCGTCCGGGGTTTGGGTAACCCACACGACTCTTCCGGTGTTGGTATTCTTCGCTGTGACAATCTCGACTGAAATAACAGTGGCCACATTGTCATCGTCCTCCTCATTACGGCTCGGTCGTCGCCTGTCATCGTCGTCCTCATCCTCGTCGCGAAATCGCTGTCGTCGCACAAGGTGCGATTGTGCGTGATTGTGCGTCATGTTGTGTCCTGTGGCGCGCAGGTTGCAGGTCGAGTTGGCAACTGGTAGGGTAGGTGTTGCGGTAGTCTGTGGACTCGACTAGGACGGTTGTTGACTCGATGTCCAATTCACATTCACTTCCTCTGCAGTGCGGTTGATCGGTTGTTGCGCAATTACGTATTGTGCGCAAACAGGGATCGTCGAGTATTTACAAGTGGCTCAAGGGAGGCGGGTGTGCTGCAAGGAATGTGAAGCCGGTGGGCTGGCCTCGATGTGGCGCGACAGCGGTGGAATGTAGTGTGTATATGGGTGGGTGGGAACTAGGCACTAGACAGAAAGGAGTGTACTATTTGGTGGTAAGGAGTGAAATGCGACAGGTCGCGCTCGATGAACGAAGGGCGAACGACAGCCTGGTCGCGAGACAATGGATACGTGGTAAAGGCAAAGTGAATTAGGGCGGAGGTGAGGACGAGGAGAGAGAGCGGCGGGCGGCGTGGAAGCGAGGGCCGCGGGTGATGAGATGCCAGGAAACACGGCAGAGCAGAGGACGACTCGAGTGGTGCCAACCAGCATTCGAAACATTCGCGTGCCTGACCAGGCCGAACCGCCAGAACTGGCCCGTGCAGCCGTTCATCTTTCCGCTATTGGTGCTAGCAGGCGCTCAGGCCCAGGTACCCGTCTGCTGTGATTGGCCGTGTCATTTAATTTCCTGGGGGGGCGCTGACGCTCGTGCTATTTTCACGCTCAGCCTCGCGCTTGGTGTGCAGATGGCGGTGCATGGCCCCTTTATCAGAGACTTATCTGCGCGTCTGCCATGCCGAACAGGCCGTCAAGACGTGGCCAAGCAAGCCATTCATTGCGATTTCATTCAAGTGGCTGTGACATCAGTCCATCGCTACGCCACGACTCCGTGCATTCCAGTCGCATGCCGAGCAGAGTGAATGTTGATCCATCACGAGTGCAGCGCCATGTAGTGCGTATCTACTCGGTACAGGGTGACGTATATAGAAGATCCACGGAAGACCCTGTTCACTTCACCCGGTAATTGCATGCAGCTGTCAGATTCAGGGCCCAGCATGCTGTGCGAGCCTTCGATTTGCTTTTCTGAGCCGGCACCCGACTGACCGTCAACCGCAATTTCGGAGATCATCAGCGTTATTAACGATACGACAGGGCTGTGGGCTGTGCTGGATATTCGCTTGTGTACCGGGCGGGCATGTGATGGAAAGGCTGTCTTTTGCATTTACATTGACATGTTTGCAACTGTGAATTGTAGAGCAAGGCGTGGACTTGGGCTGCTTTTGCAAGGACCAGCGAGTCATGGACTTTGTGGATGCGAAATCAGGCGTTCAGTGTGCATTGAAATTAAAAAATTTAAACCGCGTAGGTCATATTCACGAAAAGTGGTAGTTCTGTAATACGTCTTTTGTTACAAAAGGGTAACCTTGATTGAAGTGAGTCTGCTCACAGCTCACTTAGTCGAAAGCTGGACCCTGATCCCCACACAACGGCTGATTGGCCACCCTATGTGCAAAAAGTATCCATCCCGATACACAACCAACAGCAAAAAGAGATGCCCTCTGCCAGAATCGAACTAGCGATCTTATCATAGCATGTAATACTAGTGATACGCTTTACCACTAAGCCAAGAGGGCTGTTTAGAATAAACAGGTTGTCCAGTCGAAGACCGGTTGGCTTGCTTTGATGTGAGGTCTTTGGAAAATTAACAATTATATATACTTTCTGCACACATCTAGCAGCATGGACTTGACGTGTCCAAGCGTCTAGAATGGTGTATCACTTATGCGAAGCAAATAGAGACTGGTACCCCGCATGCTGCGGGCGCAGAAGATTTTGCATCCGATGTGGGACCGGATCGACCAATCACGTGTCAACGCTTTGTCTCTGTCCTTCCGCTCCTAATCCCGCTGTACCACAACGAGTCACTGTTAAGAACTTGTTCATTCGATTGCTTTCGCTATGTAATGGCATCTGCGTTCACTCGATATCGATATTCACTTCCATTGTGCGATTCACAGTGCTCACTCCTAGTCGTATTCCACTACGATTCCACTTTCGAGAAGAGGCACAGACATAATTTGTCCTTGAGTCACGATGAGACATGGCATAGGCGATAAGTGTAACTTCACAGCAACTTGCACCGCACTGCTCTTCGTCCAGCAGAGCCCATCTACTTCACTGCCTACTCCAAGCAGCAGAAGAACATTGTCCCACCGTACCGAAACGCGTATAGCGTACCAACGTCATGCCTTGCACCTTTGCGCTGTGCTATCCTTCCTGATGAGCTAACTTGACCAGTCAAGCGTCAAGGCTGAACAAATATCGAACCTTTTCACCTCATGTGCACCTTTTGGCTTGACCAGCCAATCGTCACTCTCTTTTGGCATATGCTTCCCAGCTGCGCGGATATATGCAGCCCAGAAATGTAGCTTCTCCCACTGTATGCCTATCTCACGGTATCTCTTCACGATGGCTTCTTGGTCGAATACATATTCTGCGTGCGCGACTGTAAAGACACGTCGTATCAGGGCGGCATTGGCAGGCACCAGTTGTACCCCGGAAAGCGTCCTCTGCGCATCTACAGGGAAGGTCTGTATGCTAAACGTGTTGGTTCCGTACAGGACTGGCAGTGTCTCGGTATGTACGGCTTTGCAGACGCGCAAGATGGCGGGGAAGAGCTCGGAACCGCGTGAGATCGAAGATCTAAGGTCTGACCTCACGCGGATGTATCTACTCGAGTCTCGGAGGAGGTTTTCGTATATTAGTAGGCGCAGTTCGAGAGGAATGCTCAGGAAGAGGCAAGGGCTCGCAAGCTCGAAGGCTGGGGATGCGGAATCTGGGATAGTGACAGAGTCGTGAGCGGACATTATCTGAGGCGTCATACGCGTTGCAGGAGTATCACATTCGGCCATCTGTGCTGTACCACACGAACGAGGAGCACCCCCATTATCGTGCGTTGCCGGTGTTGTGGAATGCGCGAAGCTTGTCGAGAGGACGGAACGCTGGGCGGGCGATGACGGCAGGACGCTTGCAGCAGGTCTAGCCGAGCAGGGCCCAGGCGTCCAGTCACCGTTCAGCATCAAACCTCTCTCCGTCCGATCCTGACATCCTGCTCATCAAGTGAAAAAGCAAAGCATCAATTACTGGGACTGCATATACGAAATCAGCTGATCTTTGGAGGCGCAGCTATATCTGCAGCGATTGATGGCCAGCGCAGCACCTATCCAGAACAGGCCCTACCGTTCGCATAAAGTACCAGCCTGTACGAGATGTCGGTCACGAAAGATTCGCTGTCACATCGACATCCCAGGAGAACCATGCTTGTCGTGTCGCGAGAGGCGTCTAAAATGCCAGTATGTCGAGAGCTCAACAACAAGCTCCCCGACAGATGAAGGCGGAGATAAACGACCGTCGAAGCGGCGCCGGCACAGCGAGCCAGAAGAAGGCCCAGCGCGACCACGCTCGGCGCCAATCCTGCACAAGGCGACAAACAATCCTTCTGCTTCCATCATGCTGGCACCGCATCTTGCTGAGGATGTCGACATTTTCAATCGCCACATTTCGCAGCACCGCAAGGTCGGCGGCGAGGTGGAACAGTCCAATTACCAAACGCTCCTCCACGACACCAGGGATCCAGTCGTCTACCTTACTGTACCAAGGTTTCGAACAGGCTTGCCTCCCAATAGTGGATGCGGAAGGGAGCAACTCGAGATTGTTGAACAGATCATGGGACCTTTTAAGCGCGAAGTGGTAGAGCTCTACTTTAACCACGTCCATTATCACTTTCCCATCCTGGATGACGAGACTTGCGAGACGCTACGAAGTGGCCAGCTTTCAAAGGTTTCCAACAATCTAATGTGCGTCATCTACGCCATCGGTTCACCACTGTGGCCCAGGTCGGAAACGCTCAAGATGCATCCTCGACCAGATTCTCACTACGTCTGGAACAAGGGCATATCCGCTACTTTGGAGGACTTCTTGAGCCCAGGGATGCCTACGATTCAAGCGGCGGTGCTCGATCAAGTCGGACGTCCTTCGGTTTCAATCATTGGCAACATAACGCTCTGCGGGCGGACAGTCTCATTGGCGCAAACATTTGGATTGCACAGAGACCCGTCAAAATGGAACATTACGGAAAATGAAAAATCTGTCCGAATACGACTCTGGTGGTGCGTCCTAATTACCGACCACTGGTCCAGCGCAGCGTACGGCGCGCCTCCACACATTTCTCAAGGATACTACGACGTGCCCAGACCGACCGTTGCCTCGCTCATAAGCTCCAAGGCGACTGCGCAACAAAAGCAGGCAACCACTTGCTTTGTCCATCTCTGCGCCTTGACTGAGCTCCTCGGAGAGATTCTTCCTCTCGTCTACCAAATCGACCCAGATCGCCTACAGCTTGCCCGGGAGATTGATCGGTTCAAAAACAAGCTCAACGACTTAGAAGCGCAACTGCCAGAATGGCTCCCGCTCCCTAATCGCCCGGGTACCCCCATGCTTTGGCTCTGCTTTCTGTCCATCAGACTTGTGCTTGCCCGCGTCATCTTTCGCTCAGCAGTGCTGGATGGAGATAGCAGTCTTGGACGCGACCGCATGGACCAGCTCCGCATCGCCTCATCCGCAGTCCTCGACTTCATACTCTCATTAGGCGCAATCCAGTTCCAAGACTTTTGGCTACCCTACGCTACACATCTTCTTGTCCACGCCATCACAGTGTCTCTCCGCTGCACAGTGGAGACGCAAGACCCCGAGATACGCAACACGTCCGTCTTGCGCCTTGAGCGCGTCATTGCGCACATACAGTACGCTCGAGACAATTACGACTGGGACATTGCGCTGTACTGTTTGGAACGTTGTGCGGACCCGGTGTCGAGGATTGCGTCGCTGAATGCGAGAGAGCCTCCTCAGCCGTCTGAAACGGAGCTCACGAGTGTCGTCGCGAATGGCAATGGGAACGACTTGCAAGCTATGCCGAATTTTGAGGACACGACGTTTCTTTTATCGGATATATTGGATCCGAATGCTTTTGATTTTTCCTGGGACGCACTGTGGGATACACCATCTGGAATGACGAATTTTTCGATATGACAGCTGCGTTGCGAATGGCATGGCATCCCTCTGGTCCTTTCAATTCGAATCTGAAGCTTGTGCTCTATGAAGATGCTTGAGCTAATGCTCGCTCAAGCTTAGGCCACTCATTCTGCCTATGCAGCCAGAATCAGCAGCCCCACCAATCCCAGGTGTAAACCTGTGAACGCACGATTGACTCCGCCAGGTCATGCCCGTTCTATCAGCCTCACCCAATGATGCCTCCAAGGCCAAATCGTGAGTCGGCCAAGTCTTGTATATCGCGTTCTGAGGGATAATGGCGAAACGCATCACTCCCCTGTTTTGGAGGGTAGCGAAGTCTACAAATCTTCCACGAATACATAGAAGCAACAAGCGGCGTCGTTGGGAACGAGCAGACGAAGTGTGCGAGCCAAGTATGAGTCAACGCGAGATGCATCAATATGCTTGTAAGTGGATCACCAGGCGGGATTTGAGGCGAAATTGGGTTCTCTACTCCTGGGAAACGAATTACTACGTGTACTAATCGTTGAGAATATGCGATCTTTCATGTATATTTTGCGCGGCTTGTACACTGCGTTTATTTATTTATTTTATTTTTCCAGTTTGCCTCCGAAGAGAAGAAAACATGGGTTGCCACCTAGCAAATGCGTTAGTGCTATGGACATGGTCGAATGACTTCATAGCAAGTCCGGCGCAGAAACTCGCGTGGTTTGGCGTGAGCAAGAACGCAGTATATTTTGTAGACGTAGCATACATCCAATCCAGCAGAACAACCGCCGTCACGGAATAAATTATGCGTCTTGCTCTGTCGTCGCACTCTTGTCTACGGTGGCTTCCTTTATCGGTTGACCACTCTTGACCCGTGCTCTCCTCTCTACGTAATAACGCCATTACAAGTTCTGTCTTTCTACAAGTAACCTCACGATATTCGGAAAAGTGCGTGCGTGATCCAAGGCCGTACGGTGCAAACTATCTCTCAGCCTAGCGTCTGCACCGTGTTGAAGTAGCAGCACAACAACAGCCTCTCGTCTTCTCTTCGCGGCAAGATGTAACGGAGTAAGGTTAGCAGCATCGCCAACATTCGGATCAGCATGGTGCTCCAGCAATTTCAGCACAATCTCATGATGTCCGTTCCAGCTAGCCACGTGGAGCGCTCTCCTCCGCGCGTCATTGCAAACCTCAGCATCCGCATGGTTCTCGAGCAGCAATGAAGCGATATTCGGCCAGCCATACAGAGACGCATGTATCAATGCAGTGTTGCCCATAGCGTCCTGCGCATCCAAGTCTGCTCCACGATCAACCAGCAATGCAAGCGTGCTCATGGCGCCGGAATACGTCGCTGCCATCAACGGCGTCCGTCCGTCCTCGCCCTGCTGACTACCGGACAAATGCTCATATCGGCGAGCGCGAGACCGCGCGTTGATGTGCGCCCCAGCATCTAATAGCAATCGGGCGACTTCTCCATGGTCCATGAAAGCTGCTGCATGGAGCAGTGTGATACCCTTGTCGTCAAAGGCGTTCACATCAGGATAAAACGGGAGTAGAATTTCGACGGCCGTCGCCCGCCCATCTGTTACTGCCCTTCTAAACGTCTCTTCAACTGCAGCGCCTTGATCAATTATGTATCTCGCTGCATCTTTGTGTCCTCGTGAAGCGAGCAGATAAAGAGCCGTTACCCCGTCGCTGTTGTGAGCGTTGATGTCGAACGCACCTCGCGCCGGCTCGAAAAGATGTCTCAGTAGATCCACCTGCCCGGAATCAACAATCATGAACCAGCCTGTATTAGCGTCTATCGTCAACGAGTTCAAAAAGCTGGTGAGGCTGGCTTCTAGCGCACTGGGGTCGGACACAGCGCCTAAATGGTCGACAGCTACTGCAGACGATGTTCCTCTGCTGGGAGCGCAGCACCCGCCACAATAATCTTCAGCCTGGTAGATTGCCTGAAGTAAAACCTCGCAACTTGGGCGAAGAGTGCGATCGAGGAATGTCATCTGTTGGATCCACGCAAGAGGAGCCATGTGCTCTGCGTTTCCCAGTTCGCCAAGCCACTGTTCCAGCGCTTCTTGGTTTTGCCGTACGAACCTCATTAGCGAACCGTGCGACTCGAAGAATATATGCATCTGCTCTAGGGTTTTGCCATTAAGCACTGTCGCCATGTCGAGAAAGACGCAGCCAAGACTATACACGTCTGAAGAAGTGTTCCGTGCCTGTGGGATCCGAGTAAGCATCTTCATCGACGTTATGGTCAGTTTCATTAGCTTTTACCTCATATTCAGCTACTTCAGGGGCTACATAACGTGGCGTGAAGCCCGCGGGGATGCCCGTCGTGGTAGCCCGTTCAGCCAAGGTCCAGTCGAACGCTAGCCCGAAGTCGGTGATCAAAACCTTTTTGTCGTGTACAAGGATATTTTGAGGCTTGATGTCTTTATGTCTGATGTTTTGGCTATGCAGATACTCCAAGCCTGTGACTAAGCAGCCAAACCATTCTCGCGTCCAAGCTTTGTGTTCCGGGGAAAGTGGCTGTTGCTGCAGGAATTGATGCAGGTTGGAGCCTGCAACGGGCGACATGATGAGGCCATAGTAGTTTGGGCTTGTGTAACTCCCTGCGAGTTGGACAAGATGTAGATGAGACAGGCGTTTGAGAATAGCCAGTTCCTGGTTGAAATGCGTCATTATCCTCAGGTCTTCGCGGTGTCGCCGATTGCGGCGTATTGCTTTTCTGGCATATTGTCGTCCGGTTGTGAGATTAAACACATGGTCTACCATGACTGGCCCGTCAATTGTGCCATAAATGACCCGCAAAGTACGGATGCTGAGGGGCGTGTCTTCTAGGAAATGGCAGTGCTGTCCCTCTATGCTCCGAGGTATCCTTGCTTCATATTCAAGTGTATGGTGCTGGTATTCCAAAAACCTTTCCAACTCGCGAGGTTCTAGCACTGGGAGCGGGATTTCGCGGGAAAATGGAAGAGCAATGTCATGTATTTCCCGTTCGACCAATGCTTCCTTCATGTTCAATAGACCCATTTGTCGGAAAATGGTGTATAGCCGCGGCCTCGAAGCCCATTCTTCGTCATGTGCATAACGAAGAGCTGCTGAGATAAGATCAAAGATGCGGCTGGCAAACGAAGGTGGTAAGTTGGCTGGATTGCTAAACAACAGATCGTTTTCCTGCGCCCTAGTGAACCTCATTTGATCAGCTGCTGTTTGGTTTTCTGTATTAGGTCGCTGCAGCCTTGCAAATATCTCGTCTAAGAATTCAGCGGCGAGAGCAGGCGTCAGCGGTGGCAGGTCATCTATGCGCGATAAGGTTGGTTGTGCCGCAGGACCAGGATCCATTTTATTCTTTAAGGGACCTTGTAATGTGGAGATGCTCGTAGTGTATGCAATTGGTCTTTTAAGGCTGTTGATGAGAAAAGACATGAAAGAGCGCAAAGCTGATGTTGCAGGAGCCATTAGGCAACAGTGCAATCGAAGAGGCATACCGCCACAGACGTCAGGAATAAGAAATATAATATGGGGTGTCGTTCCGTTGCGGGAGAGTATACATCAAATAAGAACAGCAGTTGATATGTGCATACAATCCATTTTATTCATTTAATCGATTACTCTCATTCATTCATTTTCGTTTCGTTGTACTGACAGACTGACTGACGAACAGGCCAGACTCAAAAACGCCACATACTCAGCTGCGCAACGTCAATGAGCGAAATGTGCATCGCGACCACACCCCCACCCACGTTTCCAACAAATCAGCCACCCAGCTCACAACTGAACATATTTACAATCTCGACAAGCCCACAACCTCCCTCGGCGCATGATAAGTCGGCACCTTCATATCGAGCGCAGCGCCCGAGTACCCGAGATCCTCACCAACCAACATAGCACACTTCTCGCCGATAAGCAGGGCGGTAGAGTACGTGTTGCAGCCGACGTTGTCGGGGCAGATGGATAGATCGGCGACCTTGAGGCCCTTGACGCCGTGCACGTTGAGGCGCTCGTCGAGCACGCCGTGTTTCACGATCGAGTTGCCGTTGCGCGGGGCCATGGAGCATGTTCCGAGGGAGTGCCAGGTGGTTTCGACGTGGCCTAGAAGAGAAATGTGAGTGGGAGGTGTGTTATAGAGGAGGGAGGTCGGATGGGAAGGGAAGGGTTAGAAACGGAGGTCGTGGTGGATGCATAGTAGTAAATGGAAGAACTTACGCTTAACCCAATCCTCAACATGCTTGATATCCTCCGTCGTATACTGCAAATCCTCCATAATCTCCTGACAATTCGAGTTCAAGAAGTTCGGCTCCGGCGCGCGACCCTTCTTAACCGGACTCGTCCAACTACCATGCTGAATGCCCGCCGTGATATTTCCCGGCAGCGCATACGCATTTGTCGTTGTGAGATCCATATCATTCGCCCGCGCGGGACTATCGTACGCGTAGAACGGATGCATAGCTTGCACTTCACCGGCATACGCATCCATGCGGCGCGCCGTCTCGCGCGACTTGACGTAGCCCCAGACCATGGGCGCCATGTCGCGCTTGTCATTCATGAAGCCTGCGTCGAAGTCGGGCGCTTCGTACGGGTTGGGCGACACGATGTGCGTTGAGCCGCGGGAGAAGGGGTACTCGAGGAAATGGAACATGGTGAAGAATTTGCCGGGCGGCATGACCATGTGGTCGCCGAACCAGCCTGCGATGACGGAGTAGTGCATGACGGGCTTGTCGGGCTTGTCCTTGAAGTAGCTGTCCCAGCCGGATCGGAATTCTGGGCAGGGCCATTTGTCCATGATGGCGAGTTCTTCTTCTGTAGGCCGGATCTTGACGCCGGCTTCGATGCCGTTGGTGGCAAGGGGCCCGGTGCCATTGATGTTCCACTGGTTGAAGACTTGCTCTTGGACCTTGGGGTCGCCGCGGGCAAAGTCGTCAAAGGACTCGACGTGGGGTTTGGCGCGATAGGTGGCGAACGTGAGACTATAAATGCGTTAGCGCTTCTATCTGTGTAGCATGAGGTGGGCAAGCTTACTAGTGGTCCTGGAAGTTGAGACCGACACCGGGAAGGTCAACGAGAGGCTTGACGCCAGCCTTGCGGAGCTTCTCGGGGTCACCAATACCAGATCGCTGGAGAATGAGTGGTGAGCTCAGGGTACCGCCAGAGACGACAATCTGCTTGCGCGCTCTGATGACCCTAGATTGGAGCTGGCCGGAAGAGAGAGGCTTGGTCGGCACAACCTTGACGCCAACAGCGCGGTCGCCTTCAATGATCACCTGGCTCAAGTTAGCTTCTTGTCATTTTATCAATCTAAGGTTAAATCACCTTATCAACCTTGTTGCTAGTCAACAAGTGCAAGTTTTGGTGCACCGCGCGTGTGCTGTGAATGTAACCGTGCGCAGAGTCAGATCGTCGACCAGTGTCCCTGTTGATCCACTTCAGCCAGTGCTCAGCACCATGGCCAGTGACCAGATCCTGGAGGTCATCGGTGGTCGGAATGCCTTGAGATTCGGTAGCCCGGAGGAAGTCTTCCTTGATGGGATACGTATAGTTGCCAAAGGAGACCTTGATGGGCCCTTCGAAACCGTGGATGTCGCGGTTGTTGCAGGAGCGCTGGTAAGTCTCATGCTTCTTCATTAAAGGAATGAGCTCCTTGGTAGTCCAGCCCTTGGCCTGGAAGTCATCGTAGTCGGAGGCTGAAGCGCGAGTGTACATCTAGTCATTGTCAATGATGTGAATGTATTTGCGACTTTCTTTAGACTCACCATGAAGTTGATGGAAGACCCGCCTCCTAGAATGTGCGCGCAAGGCACGACTGCTCGACGTCCATCAAGCCATTCCGAAGGTCGCGAATAGTAAAAGGTGGCCGTCTTGCTGTCCAACTTCATGTTCCGCGGGTAGATACCCGGACGGAAGACCCATGGGTTATTCAAGTTGTTCTCTCCGCACTCAACCAAGAGGACTTGGAGGTTGTGATCCAAATTCGCCAGTCGTCCCGCGACTACACATCCGCACGATCCTCCACCGCAAACGATGATATCAACCTAGTAATGTTAATGACTGTGTGGCACAACATTATAGAAGTCAATTGACGTACCTCATCTGGGATCGTCATCTTGAACTGCTATAGGTTGTGTACAATGTAAGTGGGTTAGTTTTCAGAGTAAAATTTGCAACCACAGTAGAACAATTCAACTGGGCATAAACCCTCCATTGGCAGGAGCAATCTCTTCTTTAAATCCCTAAACCCCGCATCCACAGGATCTTCGGCTCCAAGGAGGGTCATCAGCTGGGCTGTGTCACTACACGTATTCCATCAGCCGTTGGTTCCGGTATCAGCAAGATGCATGTATGGAAGAGGGGGCATGTACACATTGTGCTTGATCCATGTATGTTTCCCAGCCCAAAAAGGCTAGCGACAAGGGACTACCCCAAGTCTTGGTCCCCCGTGAGATGGCAGTGCAGGCCTCTCCATAAGGGAACGTATGAGCGACTTGCGGATCCGCAAGTGTGCCACGCCGAAAGGCTGGGGAGCCCTCGGGGTATCTGGGCAGGTACTTTGTACTGGTTGGTCTGATTGATCGGGTAAGGGTACTCTTCCAGTGCGATGGAATTGCATCAAGGATCAAGCTGGATTGACGCTGCATGTCTCGTATGCCTGCTAGTTGTGTGCGGAGAAGGACAAATTCAGCAAGAAGCGATGCTGATTTGCGTATCTGGACCCACTTCTTCTGCACAAGAGATGCGGACCCGAAGCTGAGCGACAGGGGAAGCTAGTGTGTGAAGGCGTCGAGCTCAAGCTTCACATATCCTTGCCCGAGTAAGAAAGTCGAATAACCGAGGGGAATGAATGAATCGCCGAGGACAATCGGAGAGGGGAGAACTCGTGGTGATGACATCTCCAACACGAGATCGGTAGAGGAATCCAGTCACCTTGTCGAGGACTGCGACATTGATGAAGCTACTCAATGCTGTGCTCCCACAGCTCCTTGAAGCTACAAGGATGGAAGCTCCTGTAGCTGCGGCAGAAGTTCTAGCTCCACGGCCATCTGCGGGGGGCGTGCGGCACTGACGTTGGACCGCAGTGAGCTCTGTGGCTCTCTCTTGTGGAAGAAACGGATGTGGGGTGCAGTAGCCCCGGCGCGTCTTTTGAGGGGGGGCACAGCTTGGCGTGAACACTAATGCGAGCAAGTGCGGGGTTGGCTCTCCTTCCGACTCTTTCGACGAAGCGATAGTCCGACCGTCACAACGATCCGTCTACTATTTTAGAGAGCGGGTTAGAGTCCACATCCCACATGGGAGTCTCGTATCGACGAATGTTAGAAATCAGCCTCGATCCGCAGCTTGTCGAAAGTAATTGGTCGTAAACCCAAAAGGGACTCCAGTTCTCCTCCGCCTCCCTTATTCCCGGCGACCTATTGGACTGGATGGCTTCGCGAGTGAGCTGCATGTGAACACTGACACGGATAAAGCGAAGCGAAGCGGACGCTTTCGTAAGCTGGACAGCGTTTGCTCGCTTTGGGTACGTAGTACATCCCGCGGAATGCTGGCAAATCTCTAGATGTTATTTTACCGGATACTCGACTCCTGGGTACTTTGAACGCTTTAAGATTCAACGCTATCTTCTATCTTTTGCACCGGTGAAGGCCGAAAGTCTAAGGGTACATGCTCCCTCCCTCCCATGACACCCGTCTAAATCTGGGTATCGTTTGATGCGCAATCTGCAAATATCCAACGCCATAAATGCAATTTTAGAATACAAAGCAGTGAGGTCATGGCTAGGTGCCATGCTCTTCACAGTTGTTGAAACAAAAGTTGATACAGGAAGATCATGTCGGAAGGAACTCAAATGATCTCATGACGCTCCCAGCCAGTGGGTTTGGGGTACGAAAGATCCTTCTTCGGATGCGGCTTCTCCGGATCCCTGTACTCGCTCACGAAAGGGTTAGGGTCTTCCTTCTGATCGAGATTGCCGAAGGTGTGGTTGACTTCACGGTGCTTGCTCTCATCGGCACGAACTGGTTTGACGTTAGCTAGATGTACTTCATGTACGCATCAGCATATTACTTACTATATAGCAAGAGATCGCGCATCATGCGATGACCCTCGGGCATATTCCAGTAGTCGACTGCAATTTCCGGCGCTTCTAGCTTCTCCCATTTTGGGAGGCGACCTGCGTCTAGGTCTTTAATCTGTCGGGTATAGGTCAAGACCGCTTCCTCCTCAAGGTAACCGACGAAGCGGTGGACGGTGCGAGGGCTAATCAGGTAAGCGAAGAAGAGGGCGTTGCACCAGACTCCTTGCGCTCCAAGCTGCTGACATTAGTACACTGTGTTTGATGTTGTCTGAGATCTAGAGACACTTACCACCATGAGACGCATGAAGCGGCCTGGCTGCTGCATCTTTAGAAATGTTAGAAGATGCATACGCTCGTTGTAGCTCTCTTCAAGAAGTGATTCGATCCTGAAAGGGTGTGGGATTAGTAAAAGCTTGACAACATCTGATCAATCACAATGCGTACCATCCATTGTCTCGCTTCATCCGCCTCATGGAGTTCAGATGCCTGAGCATGCCCGCAACCATTCCTGGTACTCCAGCAACACTTTCGAGAAACACGTTGCGGATCATGTACTTCTCCTCGGTCATGGCATACTTCTTGCGAGCGGCTTCGGGATCTTTGGCGTTTAGATCCACGGCCCGCTCATGCTTGTACCCAGTAGCGAGGTCAAGGCCCCATCTTAAAATCTTCACGGCGGTTAGGGCGGCCTTATCGGACAGAGTTTTTGCTTCGCGATGAGCGACGACGACTTGTTGCATTTGCTCTTCGGTGTAGGCTGCGGTACGGTTAGTGACTGTAAAGGTAGATCACTTTAACGGTTACACGTACCTGGATGTGGCCATGCTGATGGGGTTTTGCGGACTTTTTCTGTAGGTGTCTTCTCGAAGAACTCTTTAATCTTCGCGTTTTGCGGTGAGGATGAGGAGAAATGCCGTTGGTTGGCTGGCGCTAGCTGCACATGTTGTATGGCTACGAATGTAGGCCGAAGTCCGGCACGGTAACCACTCAAAGATTTGAGGAGCTGGGAGGCGGCCTGCTGCGAGGTCACTGTTCCCCTGGTCGCTGCTCTAGTAGAGATCATATGTGGTTGGGTGAGGTGTATATCTTCAAGGTTGAGTGCGGTGTAAGGGTGGGGTGTAGCTGTAGTTGTGAGTGCTGATGGTAAGCACGGGGGCAGGCTGAGGCACAAGTGCTTTATAGGATCAAGGCTATCTCTAGGTGACGCCAACAACTAAAAAAGGTTGTGCGAGTAATACGCTGCTTCTTTCGCGCGTGCAGTCATCAAAGGGTGAAGCAGGAATGTGAGCCGCTTTCGACCGCCATGGCCGTAATGCGGCAACGTCGGCGAGCTGATAGGCGCTGTATGAGAGGCCGAACACCGACACGGACTTGTCGAACTCGGGGATGAACGTCTCGTGCAAGGACGAGTTTGAGGAGGCTGTGCGAGAGGCCGTTGTTCAGCCCCAGAATTCGCGATAATGCGCCGGGAGCTACATTACTAAGGCTTTTCAGCCCTACGAGCACTAGTGCCAAGCATTTCGACCGCCGCAGGCCAACGCCCATGCCGATAGCTCGGCAGTGTCTAAAAAGTTTCACGACCTGAATATCTGATATCAATGAGCAGAGTGGAGAATATCAGAGGTTTTCTGTTGCGTTTTGGTGCGTTTTGTTGTAAATTTGAGTGTTGTTGTTGTTTAGGGCGTCTGACAGTGCGCGGTCGTTCTTTCCGAAAGATATTCGTCGGGGTCTCGTCTCGGGCACTCGTGCACTCGCTCCCGTGGCTTACTCGCTGTCATACCAAAAGGCCTTCGCGCGTGCGCTTTTCAACGTCGCATCCTCTAGGAGCTGTTACTCATCCTTGGTCTAAGTCCAGTCCAGTCCGCTGAATAGGTGTTACCAATCATAACTTGGCCTTCAGCTATGCCCATGTGACTCCATCGTCGAAGCTATCCGTAGCATTTCTCCATCTCGTGCAAGATAACGGCAAATGATTATAGGTATCAAACATCATTATCTCGCATTTAATTACGTTTACCTGTAGCTAGTAAATAACACTAGAGCTTCGACCACCGGAATTATAAGGACTGAATGGTCTATCAGCATTCTATCGTCCTCCATCCTGATCTTATCCAATGACGCTCCATATCTACTGAACCATCATACCGCCTGGAAGCTCCGTGAGCCAGCCATCAATGTTCTCTTCGACCTTCTGCTTCTGTGCACACTTGTTGCCCGTGGGAATAGTCTGAGTCTTGAGCTGCGGGCAATTAATATTACAATTAGAGTCCATAGCCTTCTGCAACGAATCGTCCTTCCAGCCGAAGACGTAATCACCATGATTACCATATCCAGTACTATACATGGTCAGCAAGAGACGCATCTCGATATTTGAACGACTTACGCGTCGCCAAAGCTCCATACGAACGGCTGGCTGCCATCATCCGGCCACATGGATTTATCGTTGAACGTGGTCGTATCCCAGATGGCTTCGAAGAAGAGCTGGGGAACCTTGACCGGGTGGGTAGCAGGGCATGGTCCGTTGCTTTCGAAAGTACCACTTTCGGGATAGGCCATGTGCGACATGTGATCGGGCGAATCGAGATTCTTGCCGTCCCAGCAGGTGGGGAAACGCACGTTGACCATGATGCCAGCCTTGCACGGCTTCTTTGGGAAGTCCAGAGTCTCGCCTGTGCGAGTGTTCATGTTTTCGAGGCAGGTGTATGTTAGCTGGCGGAACCGTTTGGCCTCAGCCTCAGTCCTATAGCCAGGGTTGCCTGACGGTTGTCAATGATGAACAATGTGGTCTGTTTTATGAGGAATCTGCGAGGAAGCTTTACCAATGATCATTCTGAATCCCTTCTTGAAGGCTGTAACCTTGCCTTTGCTGCTCCCAATGGTCGGTGTATAGTAAATGCTGAAAGAACGTCAGAGAATTATTGCATTGTTGCGATGGAACGGGCAACATGCGTCATCCCTCCAGTCGACTGCTCAAAGCCAACATTGCCCTTGATCGGCACGCGCTTGAATGTGCCATTCTTTGCACGGTAGAACATCACCGCCGTCCAGTAGTTCGAGAAATCTTCCGCAAATGTGCATGTTGTGCATGTTGCAAGTTCAGGTGGTGCGACGGCAGGGTCCATGGAAACGTTGAACGCATTGCCTCCAACGATCTGGTGCAGATGTGGAGACTGTTTTACGCCAGGGTTTACGAGCGGGTCAAGGCGCTCAATGACGAGCTGTGAGCAAGAGAAGCGGAGGAGAGCATGAATGCTGGGCGCTAGAAGCGCGAGGCTAGCGTACGGTTTCCACAACATGTTGATGATAGTCGGGTTGGAAGGCAGTTGATCATAGCGCGGAAGACATCGAGAGACTGCACAACCTTCATGTACTCCAACGATCGCCCAATGCAATATGTGACCAAACGTCTGAACATGGTGTTGTTGGTCCTCGTGGCGCTATATCGTGGGGTAATTATTGCATGTGTTGAAGACTGCCGGCATCTCTCGCTCGGTAGTCATCCCAAGAGGGAATATATTAAGCTAAAGTGGCGAGCGTGTCATTGGTACGTTGCGATCTACCAATCGCGGTTTTGTGCATTGCACATTATTTTAATCTTAGCAACCTTAAAAAAGTAAAATTGGCTTAGGCTTTATTCCCATATACACTTGAATTCTAAATCGCCGCGCAAAGGATTCGTTGCCACAAGAGCCGAAAGCTTGGTCGGAAATTAAATAGATTGGTTCGACTTCACGTGATCTGGGGTACAACGAAACATATATGTCAAACCTGTCATATTTCCAGGACTTCGATAAGAATTTGTCGCAATCAATATTCATCTCCTGCCTCTTGCGCGAAGGGAATTCATTGGCACACGGCACCCGGCAGAACAGGGATTCGCGGTCGTTGAAGCCGGCATCTGGCTTCTGCCACACCAGCACATTCTGCTGACCACTCATGTCCTCATATTCGGCCTTTCCTATTAGTCGAAAGGCTTACCTCGATGATCTATCCCAAGTTTGCTTGTTGTTTACCGTTCAAAGAGTGCAAATAAGTTGGTAATGAACCCCGTGCACTCTACGGACCGAACGGATGCTCCCCTTGTGGTTAGACATGGACTCGCCAACAAGGAACAACTCGGTGCTAGGACCGAGTAACAGCCAAGTCTTATATCGCAGGGCGATGTAGAGAGTAATGGGCCGCTTTCTACGTTGTTGTAATAGGTCTGGTGTCCTCTGAATGAGCGGTAAGGCCTTGAGGCGAGCGCGGCAACTATATAAAATATATCACTTCTACCACATGGCCGCGTAAGAGAATTTGGTAGCTGAAGATCAAACCCGCCCCCGTGATCTGAGGGTGTCCTCAGCGGTGCCTCTTATTTTAAGAGTTAAAAGGTCTGCTTCTCTGGAGCAGCGCAGATACGACGGTCCCTCAAACATGGCTGGAAATTTGGTCGTCAACGCCTTAGTCGCGTCACTGTGTCTCTTTTCAGGAGCATCAGCTTGGCCCGCGTCAAAGAGGCAGACCCTTTCCATCGACGACATTCAGAAACAGGCGCTCGCGAACGCGCAAAAGGTTCTCGAAGGTACCCTAGACGACGGCCTGAAGCGCGGGGAGGGTTGTACCAAAGCCACTGTTGCGACTCGCAAGGAATAGTACGTTTGCTTCTCCATCTGATCTAAGTCTCATCAGCTAACTTGTGTGTCTTAGTGGCGACCTGACCAAGGACGAGAGAGCGGAGTACATCCGCGCAGTCAAGTGCATCCTTACCAAGCCTAGTAAACTTCCAGCTGGCAAGTACCCGGGGGCTAAGTCACGGTATGATGACTTTGTCGTCGTCCACATGAACATGACGCCCTCTGTGCACGGGACGGCCAACTTCATGCACTGGCACCGATACTACATCTGGTATGTCATATTCCGCCTCGATCAAAGATCAGTTCCTCTAACTTAACGTAGGGCTTATGAAACTGCACTGAGGACTGAATGTGAGTATAAGGGATACCAGCCGTACTGGAACTGGGGCAAGTACGACGATCTTCCAAACTCTCCCATCTTCAACGGGGATGAGTGGAGTCTAGGTGGAAATGGCGAGGCTGTCCCGCACAAGGGCGGCTTACTCGGTCGCAATATACCTGCTGGTCCTGGAGGTGGCTGCGTCAAGACTGGTCCTTTTGCAAAGTACGTGCTCCTTTCGATTCTTGTTAGTATATGGTCTCTAACATACATCCAGCTTGACAATCCATCTCGGCCCCCTCTCACCAACCATGGATCCTGCTCTCAAGATCCCAAGCAACCCGCAACGTGACGGATACGGCGACAATCCACGTTGTCTCCGCCGAGACGTCAATAATTACTTCGTGGAGAATGCGTTGCGCCCTGCAGATCTTGTTGCCCATATTACCAGCAACACTGCTATCGGCAAATTCCAAGACACCGTTCAGAACGATACCCCCACGAAATCCGCCATCCATAGTGGCGGCCACTTCTCCATCTGGGGAGACCCAGGAGGTGACGTGTATGTTAGCCCTGCCGAGCCTGCTTTCTGGCTGCACCACGGACAGCTCGACAGGCACTGGTGGATGTGGGCGAACTATCTCGAAAAGGACCTCAAGGCCAGGACTAGCATGTACGAAGGTAAATGAACTGCGCACTTCCTAGAGCACAAGACAGTTACTAATTCCCTGTAGGTGGCACCAACTGGATGAACCCGAATAGTGCAAGAGGCCAGCCGACGGATGCGCAGTGGTTAGACGTAGTCGCTCCAGCTGGAAAGGACGGCATCCCTAGCAACCAGATTTTCTCCACAACCTCTGGACCTTTCTGTTATCTCTATGCGTAGTACGTCGGCGCTGAGTCTTGCTAGATAGTTTTCCAGGCTCATTGTCTCCGTTTATACCTGTTAACGGTATTTGGGTACACTCTCCGTATTTTCTTTATTAGAATCACACTGTGATCTAACACTTGTTAAATACTTAGGGTAGAACGATCTTGTATACGCCTTGGGTAAATAACATCATTGTTACTAGCTTCGTCTTCGTCTTCCCTTCCATGTTGAAACCACCAGGATTTAGTGGTAGTCGTGCATGTCTACTGGACATTGAACCCGCTCTCGCCAGACTTGGTCGAGATGTCTGATTGCTCAACACCGTTCACAGACGCCGCCGAGGGTCCATTGCTCAAGTGCTGAACAAACTCTTTGATAGCATCTTCACCACCCTGAGCTTCACCCTTGACCTGAATGTCGTCAGTGTGTCTCAGTGTGTGGATTCATTTCAAGACGTACAGAGCCATCAGAGGCATTAGTGACGAAGCCAGTAATGCCAATGCTCTTTGCTTGCTTTTGAGTGAAAGACCTGAAGTTGACACCTTGCACGTCGCCTTCGACCTTGAATGAGATCTGGGCCTATATTAGCTCTGCTATGACTGCGCGGACAGCATGACGCACTCGCTTGCTGGACATTCTGGCTGTGTTTGAGAAGAAGCGCTTCATACAAGTAGACTCCTGATTTTGGACAAGGCCTGGTGGATTTTGTGCGGTTTTCAGTGCACAAAGGAGAGCATTTCGTCAGCTCTACGATGTGCGAGCTGGTGCCCGACGTCATTGCCACTATTGCGACAGGTACGCGCTACTTTGGGCAGGAACCCCTGTAGCCTTTCCATCGTGGAATGCGGGGCTCAGGGTAAACGCGACCTGGTCACACCCATGATGCATCTCCCTATGGCTCAGGCGTCGCATTGCGCCCAGTACTGGCTTTCGACACATCGATCAACATGCTGTCCTGGTCCACGGCCTTCGGGGATCGTGTCGTGTGAGCCAGCGATGATGACGCTAGCCTCGCGTTGTTTGCGGGAACAATTTCGCGTCTGAAACCCTAATCAAACCCCTTTCGCCCTCCGCATCAACAACCGCTCCATCTCTCGCGAGGCTGCACAAACACCGCCCAACTTGATCTCTTGCAGCTGCTCGGCAGATGCCTATACATCTGAACTCTTGCCACTGACTTTGCGCCTGTCAGCCGCCTCCGCTCTCCTTCCACCGCCCCTTTCTCTCGCTATGGACACGGTTCCCTCCCCTCCACCCGAGCGCGCTTCTTCGCCAGAACCATGGGTCACGCCATCGCTCGCACTCGGTGCCGTACCCCAGCTCGATCGTTCCGTCTCAACTGCGTCCTCGGTGTCGTCCGTCTCGGGTCGGTCAGCCAGTTCGAGACTCTCGGATGGAGGCAAGAGGCGAGGATACATGAGGCCGGAAGGCACGCAGTTCTCCAAGTCGGCAAGAAGTAGAGAAAGCGTGATGAATCTAGGGACCATCGCACATCTGCAATACTACTTTGCTAGGACCGGGCTGCTGGATACCGCGACTGGACGTGTTGCCAAATCGCGAAAAAGCGGATCGAGGACACCTAGCGGCACTGAGCGCCCTCTGTCTGGCATCGATGGCGACCTTTCCTCGCTGTCACTCGCGTCACCGGACGGCACCATGGATCACTTGGGTGAAGGGTTCGTCGAGTCACCCCTTGACGAGACGGCTTCCATGACCTGGGAGGATAGCGAGCCCATGATGCTGCCACCCACCGTCAGCACCTACAAGAACAACCCTGTTTACATCCCCCCGCCACCCGACATGACTGTCCTCCGCCGAGAATTGCGCGAGTCGCTCGACGAAGCCCTGAAACACTTGAGAGAGATCGAAAAGGGCATTGCGAGTTCGCAACAGGAGAATGGCACAGCAGTAGTCGATGCGTCACGCTGGTACGAGGTACAAGGCCTAAATCTACTCGACGTCACGACGTTGGCGATTAGAGCTGCCAAAAATTATTACACGGCGCACGAGGAGCCGCAACGCTTGTATGCTATCAAGTCGGAACGCCAGATTAGAAAGGAGCTCTACGAAGTTTTGGAAGTCCTCAAGCGCCTAGCCATGCGCAACTTTGCCAACGGGGTGCAACAATACGAGGTCTCCCAGCTGGAGCAATGGATCGCAGACATTCGGGCACTGCTTGATACTGAAGAAGAAAAGGAAAGACTGGAACAGGAAGAGAGGGAGAGCTGGTCATGGAGAGAGGGCGACTGGACCGGCAAAGAACGAGAGCGGGAACTCTTGTTTCTCAAGTCCTTCGACAGCAGCCCGGACGCCCTCCCAGACTGGACAGACCCGAGCGAGGGTGAAATCCCCACGCCATTCCTGTTGACCTTGCAAAACGGGCTGCGATTAGTACATCTCCACAACACTCTTGTCAGAAAGTCGAAGCGCCAGTTCGAAGAGATTAAACACTTCCACACGGATACAGCCAAACCGTATCGATGCGCCGACAATCTGCGGTTCTGGATCAAAGCCGCGGAGCTCCGCTGGGACATCAAGCTGGACGTTGATGTCATGGGTGTAGTTCATGGCACTGATGCGGCAGCGTGGACCAAGTTCGATGCTGCTCTCCTGAAGTGGTGCCAGGGCGTGCGAGAAGAGATCACGTCCGAGTGGCAGAAGCAGAAGAACCAAGCGAGGACGCCGACTCTCCAGATTGATCCAAACTACGAGACGTTGTAAGGGAGTTCGTCGACGGACGCATTTTATCTCCTTCTATGTTCATGTTTTCTTATACCACTATCTAATTTGTACGAAGCACATGCCCCGAATCACCACTCACATCGCCTGGTTGGAGACCAGCCTATTTTATTCCCCCTTCACCGCGTCCATAGCAGACGATATAGAGATAGATACCCCCTTTGCATCAGCGACTTATACTTAGTTGTACACGGTCGAAATTGTAATCAGCCAAGACTACCAATGAATAATACTCTCCACTATGATCCACCGCGCATTGTTCTGGAAATGACACAGACGCGTTTGAGGTAGGGTGGAATGGCGGCCATATGGACAGGGGTGGGCCTAGCGAAATTTGGCTGGAGTGTCACAGGATTAGCTAGATTAGCAGTACCCATGGACATGGGCAGACGGGCTCAAACGTTGGGCAGTGTAGAGAGGGCGGTGCTTCATCCCACGTCGTGAGGCCGAATCCATGGTATCATCGTGCAGCTGCTGGCGGCGTATCTCATTGTGATTTTTTTTTTCTGCTCTTGTGCGACGTGGTGCCGTGTTATTGTTATCAAACAGGCGCGTGGTTTTAGGCTAACCCGACGCGACTCACCCCAACGAACGGCTCATCTCCACCGACTGCGCATCCAGCAGCGCATCCGTGCATCCAGCGCATTCTCTCGAGCGCTGCGCTTTGGTTTTTGCCTGAACAGCGACCTGGAGCACTCTCAAGGTCCCTTTGAGAAATGCTCAATGAGCACCTCGGCGGCGACGTCCCTAGTCCACAGCAGCCCCGCGACTGCCATTGCTGATCGCCTGCCAGCGAAGACACCGCCAGATCCCAAGACCACCTCGACCTCGTCCTCGTCGTCATCGCCGGGGCCCGCACGACACACGCCCCCGGCCGTCGTCGATAGCACCCATAAGCTCGCGAGAAATGTTTCGCCGGGTCTGCTCGCACGCATGAAGTTCCTGAATCTGAACAGCGACCTCAACAACAAGACTGGGCCGGCCGATGTGGGCCGCATTGATGAAGACAAGATACGCCGCCTTGACGACTCCTTTCGAGACCGCAGCTTCAGCGTCGAGCGCCGCGGCACTGCCTGGAGTGGCATAGGCCCCAACCCCAATCCCGATACACCGCTCATGCCCCAATTGACGGGCGAGAGCATCCCCACACTCAATATGGAGCCCGACTTTGAGAGCGACCACAGCAGCGTCGTCAGCACCAGCGACAAGGTCCTCCCCTCAGAGTCCGAGGCTGAGGCCGAGGCCGACGAGGTGCTAGACATGCAAAAGTACCGCTTGCCCGACCTCACCAAAACCAAGAGCCTTAGCCAGACGGTTTCTGCGACCGAATCAGGCACCGACGCAGACATAACGCGCGCACCCACACCCCCGCCCAAAGACACACCACCACCAGAAGAGGAAGTCTCGGTACTAGACGACCATAACCTCATCGACGTCGAGGCCTACTTTCAGCGCCGCCACTTTCCCCGCGCCAACTCCATCTACACCCTCTCCAAGGCCAGCTTCACAAACCAGATCCAGGGACTGACGTCCATGAAGCTGCCCCCTACCACCATTGCCTCGGAGATCACTGCTCTCCCTTCGTCGACGCTCGCTGGCCGCGCACTACACAAGGCGGCCAATGACATCCGGTTATGGATGGCCAAGGCAACAGAGGTACTCAACGGCCTCGACGCCGAAGACGACGTAGAATGGGCCGCAGCTGCCGGGAGGGAAGGACTGGCCGAAGTGGATGCCGCCATTGGCAAATTCGAGGGACTCGTCACCGTCTATATTACCGCCATCGAGGACCTGCAGTCGCGACCAGACATTTCTGCTTTGCCTACCAAGGACCAGACGACGCTTGTGACTCAAATGGAGGATATAGTTAGCAATTGGTCGCAAATCAAGCAGACCCTCAAGGGCATAAAAAACCAGGTCGAGGTGGCCATGGAGTGGGAAGAGCTGTGGAACAATGTGCTCGGCGAGATTGGTCTCGAAGTCGAGAACCTCAGTCGGCTAGTGTTCGAAATGGAGGAGCGCAGGCACCGTGTCATTTCCGATTCGGTCGCTGAAGCTCCAGAGAAGTTCGATATTGCCGAGTTGGAGACTATCGTCGAGGAGACGCCGCGACAAAAGATGCACAACAATCGGTTTAGTATGCCGCCCATCCCCGCAGCCATGTCGCCTATCTCGCCGATTCCCCAGATTGAACAAGAAAACTCACGGTTGTTGGCTCTCTTTGCCAAGCTACAGCCGTTGCGCGCATCACTCGACTTTCTCCCCATGCGTCTGGCCTCCTTCCACATGCGAGCGAGCAAAATCTTTCCTTCGGCTTGTGATGAGTTATCGCGGAGAAAAGAGCAGTTGGAGGATCAAGAAAAGAAGCTCGAGGCAGAAGCAGATGCGCTGCGAGAAGAGCTAGGCGAAGACAAGTGGGTGCACAGCTTCCGGCAAGCGGGAAGCAAGGCCGTTGCCATGTACGATTCTGTCATGAAGAGCATCCAGAGGTTGCAGCAGGCCATTGACGATAATGATGAAGAAAAGACTGGGTCGCGTATTGCGACATACAAGGACAAGCGGGATCACTACCCGCCATCAATGAGGCGCGTGTTGGAACTGATTGACATTGAAATGAAGCACCGCTCCACTGTTAACGGCGAGATTCTACGAATTCAACAAGACGTCCGAACAAAGGTGTCGGACCTGGAGGCGGTGACGAAGGACATGGACATGATCCTCGACGAATTCACTGCTTCACGTAAGCTTCGCGACTCTGTTTCTACAGTCCTCTCCGCTCGGACCGAGGCTTCCTTGTCAAACTCGGCACTCGATACACCCAACAGCTCGCCTGCTTCGAGTGTAGTCATGAGTCGAAAGAGTAGTGACCATGGCACCATTACACCAGGAGGCAAAAAGTCTCGTCAGTCTAGTGTTGCTACTTCCAAACCTCCCCTGCCTACGAACCGCCGCTACTCCAGTCTTCCTATGAGTACAGGTCCAAGCTTTACGATTCGCAAGCCCACGTCAAGTCTGGAACCACCTTCTCGAACTATGTCTAGCACACCAACTCGCTACACACGCCCCATCACGCCCAAGTCCGAAAGGCCAGCGGTCAAACCTCGCTGGAACTCGAGCACGAACATGCGGGATACAGTCGTCGGACACAACTTTAAACCTATGACGTTGACGACACCTTCACCATTCCGCAAAGGCTCGGAAACGTCCGAGAAGAGGCTAAGGAGCGTGTCTAGCCACTCTGCCATTCCAGTTCGGAGCCCGTTGAGCCGCTCTTCGGCTCTATCACCACCTCCTTCTGCCCGGCCTGCATCAACTACTCCTGCGCAACAAACTCAGAGGCGTCCACTGGCGAGTCCAATGCAGTCTCCTGCCACGCCCGCACGAGGCAAGCAGCCCATGCGGTCAACGCCAGGTTCTTCGTCACGACTTTCTACGGGCACATCAGCCTCGGGGCGCCGCGTCACGATTACAGCAGATGATGGTGACAGCACGGCCAATGAAGAAAGTCCAATGGCTCGCCGCACGACTCGTCCTGCCAGTGCACTAAACAGCCGCCGTAGTAGCCAGCTACCCACACCAAAAACACGCACCGCATCCTCTTCAAGCGTGAAAGACATGACTCCTGCTACTACGCCTGGTCGAAGCGGTAGCAGGCTTGGTAGCATTGACGAAGGCAGCCGGGCTGGTGACGGGCGTTCAAGTCGCGTCAGTGGACGACAGTCCAGTCTGGGAGAAAAAAAGCCTTGGAGATAGGCTCTCGCAAGATGAACCCATCTTCTTGGAGCGTGACGCTTCCATCAGTCTCACCCTGACGAGCACGATTCGTCACACCGATCAACCTCACCCACTTTCCAGTATCGTCGATCCCGCCACTTCGTTTCCCGCTTGGATCCTGGCTTGGTCCCCACCGTTTCTTGATATCAGTTTTAGTCTCAGATCGCCATTCTCACCCATCTTTCTCCATTTCCCCACTCTCCAGTCCGAATCGAGGACAGCACCTGTTTGGCGTTATGGTATTCAGCGGTTGGGAGAAAGTATCCTATACCCCGGCGTTTGCTTTGCTTTGCTTTACTTGATTTTTCAGGGATACAGTTTGTTCGTCTACATGCGCGCATCGTAGCCTCTTGCATCGTCAGTCACTCTTCGTTGCACAAGTGAGCTTGAGTGGACGTGCATAGTAGGAGGAGGAGGATGTTAGACTGGAGATGGTTAAGGGAGATAATTCGTCTAAGCTGGCTGTCGTGCAGAGTAGATGGGATACTCATAGTGATACTTATAGTGATACTGATACCTGATACCATAGCAAATTGACATGTCAGTCAGTCATCATAGACATACTTTGTTCCCTTACTCTTTGGTATACCTGTCTTTATCAAGTTCTATTTCCGCGCTCTTGAGTGCTCCAGCCAATATGTACGCTCCTCCCTACTGGGCCTTATACATGCAACTTACATCGCTATTCCTCTGAAAACGCTGTCCCCGCCTTCCACAGCGTAAGTAATCCCCACAACACACATCCCCACTGCCTCAACCTCAAACCTCAATCTCTTAACATCTACCTCCCCTCCCCTCCCCTTCCCTTCACCCCCTCTCCCCCTTCCCCCTTTCCTCTACCTACCTACCTACCTATCATCCAAATCCAACAAAAACACATAATCTAACCTACCAGCGCAATTCCTCACCCACCCCTTCCACCGCCTCGATCATACACTCAATCCTAGTACCAGGCACCTTAATCTCCTTCTCAACTCCCTCGAATTGACATATCCCTTCTGTGAATTTAGTGTTGAGTGTATTGTTTCGCTGATATAACGTCTAGTTCTGCGTCTAGTTCGTATGGACAGAGAGGGTCTTCATTGAAGCGTTGCAGTGGAGCTTTATGCGCTTCAGGTTCTTGGTGTTCTGGTTCGGATTCTGTGTCTATGAGGGAGTCAGAAGAGGTAGCAGTGGAAGATGTATTTGAGGTAGATTTGGATTTGTTTGAAGGTGGGTTTGAGGATGAGGCGTTGGAGGAGGAGGTCCAGTAGGATTCTGGGCGGAAGTAGTGCGACATTAGCGATGGGGGTGATGGGGAAGAGGGAGAGTTGAGGTTGGGTTGAGGTTTAATATGGAGGGAAGGGGTGGAGGTGGATGACAAGAATGATGATGGTGCGGAGTGGGTTATGCGCTCTGCGTAGACGTGACGGTTGTGATGCCCTCATGCGTCTCACTACCTAGTTGTTCATGTTGAACGTAAGCAGACAACGTAGCGTGAGGACAACCCGTGAGGAGAATATTCGTGCGCGGAGTTCATCACCACGCCGCGCCTAAGCGCACACGTCGCACAGCTCGGTAGTCCGAAGACTATCAGGCGCGTCAAGAGCCAGCAACCACCAGTAAACACGTCGGAATTCTTATAACCACTCGCTTTTCCTCTTCAAATAGTTTTTACCAAAGTCATCACCACTCCGTTCACTCCGCGAAATCCGCTCGCGCCACCATCCAGTACCTGCGGACACATGGTGAAGCCGATATTCGCGTAAAACGCCTGTGCCGTCGTATTCGACCTCAGCATATCCAAATGCACGCCATTCGCTCCCAGGCTCTTCACCTTCTGAAAGAAAGTATTAATCAACGTCCTCCCGTACCCTTTCCTATGATACTCCGGCAAAATATCAATATGCATATGCGCAGGGTACTGTTGCAATATCTGCGGCCACGCCTGCAACATACTACACTCAGCGTTATACACGGCGCGCCTAAACCCTTTGATATCATCTCTTTCCATCAGCGCATCGCCCGTTTGCAGCTCAGGCTTAGGCACTAATTTTGGGTCAACGACGGGAGTGAATACGTCGCGCCAGCGCTGCGCGAAGGATGTTGTGTCTGCGGTGCCGATGCAGTATCCTACCACGCGGCCGCTGCCGTCGTCTAAAACGAAGCATGTGGCGGGTGTGACGCTGACGTAAGCTTTGTACCACAGGTACGAACCTATAGTGCGGGCGGGTTCCCAGTCCACGCCCTGGTCTATGGTTGTGAGGAACTGGTTATGCGGTTAGCAGCTGGTTGTGCTAACGAGTTGTTTGGGTAACGTACGACGTGGAGACCGTTGGTAAAGTCGCGCGAAGAATCGTATGGTCGTACAAAAGGCGTTGCCATAGCTGCGATGTGGCTGATAGGTGAAGGTTGTAGGGCCGAATTAGAATGCCAATCCGATTTGCTTCAAAGCTCGTCTTGGTTCAACGAGGACACCTTGATTTATCTTCGTGTAGTTCACGATCACGTTTAGATCGACCAAGTACACGCACGTCAATTTAGTAGCACGCAACTCAAGTCAGTAGATATAGACTCTAACGATTGTGTATGTAAGTCTTGCGGTCTGTAGTCTGACATTGGTAAGCTCGCCAAAGGTTGTGTGTAGCTGATATGCGGGATGGGGAACCGCGGGGAAGGTGGGGCTAAACTGTTCTGGCTCACATCTCGCCTTGTTGATATAACGGATGCATCTTGGCACGGGACAATCAGGGTGAGATGCCGGAGGATTTAAGAGGCTTATAAGAGCGAGGAAAACGAGTTATATGCATGCGAGTAAGAAGAAAGAGAATTTCTGTCGGGGAGCTCGGGAATATGTAAGTATAAGAGTGACCAATATTCAAAAGTGTATGTTAGCTACCTAACGCCTCGTTTGTACATCTAGGATGACATCAGTTTCAATGGAAAACTATTGTCGACTTCTTCCCTTTCTTTTTCTTGTTCTTCTTCGATGGGGTAGCACCGTCATTTGATCCATTTATTGCCTGGGAGTTGTTTTCCTCTACTTCTGCGGCCTCGCTATCTTTCCTTTCCAGCTCAGGCTTTGGCTCAGCTTCCTCAACCTGCATCACAGAGTCTGATCGTGTATGAACGGTCTTCTTGGGCTCCTCCGAACTTGGCTCAGTATCAAAAGTCATGTCCGCCTTCTTGCCCATCTGCTTGTACATCTTACTCGTTTCGAAACCAAGTTCGTCCGTAAAAGGCTCGGGTGCCTGTCGCGTTTCTACCGTAGGTTCGATATCGTCAAGTTCCAGGGAATCACCTTGAGTATTATCAGACTCAGATACGGCCGCTTCCGGGGAGGCTTCCGCTTCAACAAGCGTCTGTGCTGGCGCAACAGCTTGAGCAGGTTCTGGTTCTCTACTACTGACATCACCAAGCTCCTGAGCAGGCTCCTGAGCAGGCTCAGATTCCTGGACGTCAGCCGATTCGAGTTCTTCCGGGGCTGGCTCGGCTGTTGGAGTCACAACATCATCTTCCGCAACAACTGGTGCCAAAGGGGTCCTGGCATAGTTGCTCATAACAGTTTTCCAAACAACCTGTAAAAGTCGGCTATTGCCCTCAACCTGCGTAATAAAGTCTGGCTTGCGGAACGGTTCAGGGTCTTCCGCCATGGCGCTGTTTATCGCGCCTTCGAGATATGCCGGATACCAGGTTTCTTCGTCCGGCAATAGCGGAAACGCATGATCTCTCGCCATGGAAAGGGTGTCGAAAATGCTGACATCTTCGCCAAATGAAGTAATCTTGTCTTTTGCGAGCTCTACCAGCCCGGGAAGCTTATAACGGACAGCCGCGCAGTAGACGCACGTTCCCAGCTTGTAGCTCAACGCAACAGCTTTGTCAGACTGAGATTGGGTGTTCAGAGCCTGGTATTTGCCGGTATACAAGTAATGCACTAGTGTATGTGCTGTCGCTTCATCGAGCTCTGGCAGTGGTACTGGCTCCTTCTTTAAGCTCCAGGGATCGAACTTTGCCGCAAGCTCTGCGCTTTGGCGGAGAACAGTGCCGTGAATGTCAAAGCGAATTGCATCAGGACCCACGTCTAGTGACACCATTTGAGCGTTTGCATATGGTCTGCAAAATTTGTTAGCAACTGACCCCTCGAATGCTGCGGACATTAGCGACGTACGACTTCTCATAGGAATTGACAGCCAGATCTCCGACTCCGTACGCATATCCATCCAACAACTGGTACGACCCTTCATTGTCGCGCGACACAGCCAATGTCGAAATATCGCTAACAGACATCTTGCATTCACACCCAAGTCGTCAATCGCCCATAAACTACTTCGCCAGTTATCCGACCCGTACCCCCATTTTATCCTCAACCAACCGTCCATTGTGAAAGTGAGGCTCAAGACCTCTGCGTTGTCAATCCACTCAAAGACGCGGGGCTTGCATGACTTTATGAGTTGGCAGTTGGACGGCATCTTCAGCCTCGTGAGTACAATGATCTCGTTGGTCAGCCTTGTGCGTACGCTGCATCACTCAAGCGACATGGCGAATAACGGCTAACGAATGGTCGTGAGCTAATCATGACCGGTGAACTCGGGCGTGGACAGTCTGTTATTGGCGTTCCGGGCCGCATGTAAGCCCAATGGTTCCGTCCCGGTATACCGACGATGAGCGGGGTGGCCAATGAGTTGCTGGCGTCCACATCATCAACCCGCCACCTAGCACACTCATAACCCTTCATCCATGTACGACTTAGTATTTTCCTTAACCCTTTGGCAACCTCACTCTTCATTCGAGATTACTGGAGAACCTACATACAACTTTTGCGCTGCATGAGTGACGGGGACTCCAACCATCCTGGCCACGTACGCACAACTTCCCGATGCTTGCAATCCCTTCGCACACACAGGGCTCAAATGGCAGGAAGATCGATTCAGATAGAAAGAACGCTTTATCACGCGAGAACTGACTCCGATGTTACTACAACATTTTGCCAGGATTCTTGGGCCGAAAGTATTAGACAGACTGCCTGCGCTTCATGGCTCATCAACAACTACAAACGGTTCGGGCCTCGACTTAACTTCAAGATCGCACTGTTTCCTTGAGTACAGACCCTCAGCTCTACGATACAAGGTTCACATCTCTACTCACTTCAATCTCTTCTCAAACTCTGCCTCGAGATCTGCTTCAGAGTACAATCCTAACCCCAACATCTCGTTATCCACCTTTTCATAGGAGCTCCTATATTTCCCACTCAACAGCGCAGCTTTCAGCATCCTCATTACAGTAGACATATCAAACTCACCCCTTCCCAATGCTTCAAAGCTCGCCTTCAACTCTTCCTCGCTACTGATTGTCGTCTCCTTCCATTCCCCAGGGACATACTTCTTCACCAACGCCACCATTTCCTTCTGCGTGACAACCGCGTCGTGAATAAAAATATTGCGGTTTTTAGTCTGCGAGGGGATCTTGAGCGCCGCAGCAATGGCCCTTCCAATAGTGGTGGTGGTCGTAGTGCTAATCTTGGCCTCGCCGGCATCATACCATACAATCTCCTTTTTTGCCACGTCAAAAAGAAACGGTACGATGTTTATGAACAGGTCCAGGAAAGCTCCTGTAGAGAACAAAGTCCACTCAATTGCTCCACTCTCAGCCTTTTCTTTCAGATAATTCTGGATATCGACTAACGGGGCGTGCACAGGTAGTGTCTGCGCTGCGGGGTCTGTTGACATGGAACCGAAGTCGCTGGGGATAAATCGACGGACACCGGCTTCGATTGAAGCATCGATCATCAGCTTCTGTACTGCGAGAACGCCAGAGTTCAGAGCAGCGATGACGACATCGTGGCCCTTGAAGGCAGAGACCAGAGAGGGGAGGGAATTGTAATCCACTTCAGCAGCTTGGGCACCGGAGGGAAGGTCCCCAAGGGAGGAGAGAGAACGGGTTATGACGGTGACGTTGAATCCCGCTTTCGTGAGCTGTTCGAGGATCGAGTTGCCGAGGAAGCCTTTCTGTGAGAGCAATCAGCGGACGGACGGTATGGGGGACGTAGAAGGCGTCTTACACCAACAAGCGCGACCTTTTTAAATGTACTAGAAGCCATGTTAAATAGAGGATGCAGTTGAACAACTGAAAGATGAGAAGTGGGGCGAAGTGGTAAGGTATCAGTCTCGACAAAAAGTGAATGATAGGAATGCTCTAAGGTACAAATTTATGTACGAGGACTGGAAGGATTTAAATAAGCTCATTTCCTTCTTCTTTAGCTTGTGGATGTTGCGTTTGTCATTCATGCACTGACTTCGTGCTGCGGGTTCAAAATGCATCCGAGTGCATTTCTCAGCCCGCTCGCCTAGTAGTGTCCGCAGCAGTACTTATGGATGCATCATCGTCAATGTCTACATTAAATGCGCCTTAAGGCACTCATCTTTAATGTCATGTTCGTCTAGTGACATGTACTGGAGTTACGCAAAATTACCTCATTTTCAGCGACCGTACCCATCTTGGGTGCTAGGTTTTGCATGACCATCTCCAGTGGCGTGATAATGTATAAACTGCTGAACAGCAAAACCGATTTATTCAAGCGAGATCATGTGTGTGTATCTATGAAACCAAAACGTAGTAGAACAATGGCTATGCGCCAGCACTTCACATCGTGCGATTATTTGAGCGTAAGAGTCCAGAAGCGGAGAGGATAAGTATCGAGCGGATGGATCTCGTTACCATCACTGGCAAGCTTTGTTATTTTTCTTGAACGGCATCGGTCTCCTAAGACCCAAAGGAAAAGTTGTGATTCTCCGGCTTCAGAAAGTCAGGGACAAATACGCCATAGTCCCCATTTATCGGGTACGCTCCGAAGATCTGGGAGAGTATCTCTGCAGCTTCGGCATTTACCATAGAGAGGTTGCTCAAAAGACTCTGCGCAATCGTTAACCAGTCGGCGACATGTGATAGCTTCAAGCGAGTCATCTAGAGAAGCACATGAGTATATTATCCTTCCACTTGCGAGATTGACTGAATCTCTTACCTCAAGTTGTGCAGAAATCGCACTAGCTGAAACTGATTCTGCTAGGGTTAGCGGTCGCTCGACATTCCTGTGAGCCTCCATAGAGCATGATGCGATGAGATGGATCATTGTACATCCATCCAGTAGTTTTCGTACATCGCATCCATCCTTTTGAAGTCCTTGCAGGAACTTGACAAATTCTCCAATCGACCTGACATTAGCTTCTGCTAGCTGTGCAGCGGGATCGGCAAGAATCGTCGAGAGTAATGTCAGGGCCGCAGAAATAGGGTAGCACAAAAATTCCCTGTCTCGGTAATTAGCCTTGAATGCATAGTAAAGAAAATGCCATATAGAGCTCATACCACAATTGAGAAAACGGCTGCGGCGCTAAATGGTGCAACACATTAATTGTCCTGCAGGCTGCTGTTGCACACGTGGCTCTGGCCTCTTTTTGGCTTGCGTACGTTGAGTTTCCTTCGGTAATACGACGATACGCTGGTGGAGAACCCTCCGAGTCGAGCAAAATGGTTACCGCCATGTGAATCTTCGCGACTAAGCCATAGTATCGAAAGTGTAACGATGCAAGGGGCAGGTCAAGTCTCGGTATAGTTGATCCAGATTGGAGCTGCAACTGTCCCGGTAGGCTGCTTTTATATACCAAAAGTTCTTGATACGTTGCCATCAGACTATTCACGACCTCAGTTTTGTTTTGTGAGGGTTCTTCTAAGAGCACCAGCTTGTAAATTCGTGCTTGAATGATGGAAAGATCTGCGGCCTGTCGAACGAACCCTGTCGAATCCTGTGGGAAATCCACAGTCACGGGATTAACAGAAAAAGGCGATGGTAAGTTGGACTTGTGCATCAAGTCCATATTCAGCAGGTAAGTTGTCCAGAACACCCGCCTGTGTCGCTCCGCTGTAACAGCGTCAAGAAAGAGATATTCACTGTTTCGATGTAAGCCCATGCCATGTGCTAGGCGAGCTGCAACAGCTGTCAACTGGGAAGTTGTTCGAATGTCGGCAGTTCTAAGAGTAAACATGGCCATGGCCAGTAGTGCTTCACATGCCAAAATGTCCGTCCCTTTGATCACAAGTTCTGGAAAGGTGGCAAATGCGTTCTTGAAATATCCCCAGGCAATTGGTGACATCCTTTCGAGCGAATCGTTATTCATCTTGCATAGCACGGCGCTAGCAAAGAACGAATTTATAATAGCCCACCGGGATGGGTTATCCGCGCAATTGTCAGTGCCAGCGGAATATTGCTCATCAAGTAGGCATAAGAACGAGTCCACATCAAATAAAGGTCCGTGAAGCTGGAGTTTGTCCAAGACTGGCAGTACCAAGTCTATCAAGTGTAGCCGCGGAGGAAGTCGCGCGAATACCCTCCTGTGGAAACATCCCCTGTCCATATCGGTTTGAATCTGCTGGGACGTTATATTGATGTCTGCCGCGAACTCTGCGAACTTTGATATTAATTGGCGACCTAATGTACTCTCTGCAGATTGTGTGGGAGTCCCGAGCAGGATAGGAGTTCTGTCATTATTACTCGAAGCACCCGATTCCAAGTCAACAGGGGCTTTCCATCCTGTCGTTGTTTAGTCTTTGCGTCATTTAATAAGACGAGGTATAAGAGTCATTTGACGTAAGCTCAGCGCTCACCTTGTGAACTTCCTGGAAGAGCCGTGTCATCCGGAGCCAAATTGTTGCTGGTCACTTCATCCTCGGGGACAATTGCTTGCGCGGATTGCTTTTGTAGAGTGGATTCCACTTTCTTCAGCCGCTCCTCGAGACGCTGTACATAATCTTTCCTGCAGAAAGTCAGGACGTTATGACTTCAATCCTGCCATTTCAAGCCATTGCTCACCTCTTTCCAGGACCTCGACGACGACGCTCGGTGTAGATACACGTGATTTTCTGCCCCGTGCAGCGGCTGCAGGAAGGCAGTGCCCCGTCGCAACGCCTTTTTCCTTTTTGGCATTCAAGACATGCCTGTTAGGTATTAGCATGCGGATACGCTGAAGAGCGCAATGGAGGGGGAACTTGCATTCGAGGTTCGTTTGCCACTATGTCCGCCCGCTGAAGGAGCGGCACTCGATTGTCCCCGCCTACGTTCACTGCTCATAGCGCAAGCTAAACGACGCAAGTCAGGTAACTTGGACGTTCCGTACATTTTGCATCCGACCAGCGTGATTAAGTTCGGACTTATTTTGTATCCGCACCTGCTATATAGATAAGCGAAGGACTAGCGGAGATAGCATATCTCCGAATTAGGGCCACACCCGCAATCCACTGATAAAGCATTACGCATGCTGCTCAAACCGAGTCTTCCAGAGTCCGGAAAAGTTCACGGATCTCACTGAGGAATTAATCGGCATCTTATCATGAGTCATTTCATGTATTCTACAACAATGGATTCGAGTTTCAGTTTGCCCTCAAACCGAAGACCCACCATCGATACAAATATTCTGCCCCGTGATACTCCGACTAAGTGCCAACGTTCGGACCTGATCAGCAACATCCTCCACCGTCGCCAAACGCTTCAACTTTGTATTCCCAATCGCCGCATTCCGTTTACTCTCGGGGAACTTGAGACCCCACTCTGTCAAGAGCATGCCCGGGCTCACACTGTTCACTCTAATCTTCGGCGCTAGTATGACCGCCAAACTCTTCGCAAGATGAATTTGCGCTGCTTTCGTGACTGCATAGGGAACACTTGAGCCGGACGGCTTCACGCCTGCCACACTTGCCGTGCTGATGAATGTGCCCTCATTTTCGGCTAATGCGTCCTTCGCGGCATACGCGAGCCACAGATGGGTTTTTACATTCATGGTAAAGCATTTGTCCCAGTCTTCGTCGTTGACCTGCTGTTCAATGTCTGTAAATGTGGTCATGCGAGTCCAGCCAGCATTAGAGACAACCACGTCCAGTCGGCCCATTGTGTCGATCGTCTCTTTGACGAGGTTTTGTACTGAGGACTTGGAGGACATGTCTGCCTGAACCAGGTGAAAACGCGGGTTGCCTTGGGAGGAGCTTCCGGGTATGGAGGAGAGTTCTTTGAGAAGAGATTGGGCTCGTTCGGAGTTGGACGAGTAGTTTATTACCTGGTAAGCGTTAGCTCAATTACTTCACTCCAGCAGTACGACCAATGCAATGTGCTTGCAGTCATTAACAAGATATGCTTACCACTCGAAAGTCTGGTGCAAATGCCCGAGCTATTTGAGCGCCTAGACCTGCTGGGCTGGCTGTGATGAGTGCTACTTTGGTCGCCGCCATTGTTAATTTGAGGTTCAGAAAGAAAGAAAGCGCGTGTATGTATAAGGAGAGGGAAATTAAGGAGTAATTCCAGAATAAGTCAATTGATCATGGACAATTGTAGACGCGTCTTGAATTGGCGTCGGCTACCTTCGTAAACGCGGGGTTGGCGTTCCGTCATCGGAACGGACACGGAACTATTCCGTTGCAGCTCTAATCCACTCACTAGCAATTGTGAACTAAGAACCAATAAACGTTTAATCCCTCTTTGATGTAGATCTAGTTCAACGACTGATTGGTACTGTTTCGGAATTGACAGTGTGCTTCCGAACACGGGCCTTCGACTCCCATCCAAGTCATTCTCTATAGCACTCACTCTTATCATGATGTCTTCGTAGCTCGTTGTGCAAGCAAAAGAGAGAAACTGGGCATAGAGACCGTAATAAGAGGACTAATACATAATTCGGAGTTCAGGGAGAAGCTGAGTCGCCTACAAAGCTACGATTCATACGCATCCTCTCCTGCTCAAACACATGACACTAACCAATTCGTTTTCTCTTTTGTCCATTTCCAGAAGTCGGATGGCCCTCGTAGCTATGCGCATCATGTCTACCGTCAGCGGCCAGGCTCTCCTGCATAGCCTCTGCGAAATCCTTTTCAAAATCTTCCATCGCCTTCAAGCTTGTATGGATGTCTTGTGGCTCCAGCTCTCGGCTCGCCGCGACAGCCAGAGCCGTTGCTGTGTGCACAACGTTCTTAATTTGACGTCCGTTCAGCTTCCTAGCTGCCAGGTCATCCAGTAAGGTATCGCTGAGCCAGTAGGGTTGGGGGCGCTGGAATTCGTTCGTGAGGAAGGTTGTCCACAACTGGCGCTGTGAGGATTCGGAGAGACCTGGGTACTTGATGGCCAAGTGAATGCGGGACTTGAACGCTGCGTCGAAGTTCATGATGCGGTTGGTGGTGAGAAACATGATGCCTTCAAAGTACTCGAGTAGTCGGAGGAACACTGGCCCTCGAGTAAGTAGTCTGTCTGGATATGATCTGCTAGACAAGATTGAAGACATTACCTGCTACAACGCCATTTCTAACCAGATCGTGTAAGCTACGTTGCTCCAAGAAGACATCTGCTTCGTCAATGAGGAGTACTGCATTCCAACCCGTCGCTAAGTCGAGAATCTCAACGAGTGCCATCTCACACTCCATCGCTGTGGTGCCAAGATCACCGCAACTTATGGAGTACAGCGGGCGACCCGTGTAATCACTCAGACTCTCTACCGCAGCCATCAGTATTCTACCGAGCTCTGGTACGCTGATGGATTCTTACCAGCTGTTAAAGTTTTCCCAACACCTGGTTCACCATGGAGCAGGAAGATCAGTCCTTTCCCTTTGCCTTTCACAAGGTCGTCAAATTGCAGCTCCGTTGCATGCGCTCTGACTAGTGACGATAGCATCGCCTTTTGCTCTAGAGGTAGGGCGAGCGATTCGAAAGCTCTCGTATTGTACTCGAACTCGGTCATCCGGTCAAGTTCGAAGAAGCACCACCTTTTGGCGGAAAGGGAGAAGCCAGACACCTGGGAATCGAACAAGCACCAATCCTCGTCGCTTATGAGCGGATCTCCAGTCAGACCTACTTTTACAACTTTTGCTGGCGTGATGTACTCTCGGTGCGTTGGCCTGACTAGGCCAAATTTTTTGATGTCGATGATGATTCGTCCACTGATCTGAGGCAACTAAGCGCAGTCCGTGATCGCTATCGCAATTGTGACTCACCTTGATAGGCTGTATGGGGTACTCCTCTTCCCCTTCGATATCAGTGGTGCGATAGGGGGACAGGGAATCTGCTACCCCAGAATAGAATCGGTGGCTCAATTCTCTAAGAAGAACATACTTGCGGCCTCGTGCGATAAGGTCTTGGTAGATCTCAGACTGGCTGGGGTGGTATCGGATGGGATACAACTTCAGCTCTTGGAGAGGTCTGTATCCGTCATACCACGGGATGCTGATACTCACGTAGACCCATCCAAGCTCATCTCCGTTGTACACAAGCTTTTCTGTCTTAACGCTCCACGCCTCATAGCGACCTTTTTGCATTGAATGCAAGCGGAGAATTCTCTTGATACCCTTGTTGGTATGGAAAAGTAGACTACCTGGCTTGAACGCCATCCAAAGAAACTCGTGCTCGATGCCAGGTGCTGCCGTGGATGATTCCATGAAGGTGTAGTAGCTCGATATCTCCCGACTGAGCGAGGCATACATGTAGTTCAGGAAGTACACAAGGTGCTGTACCGCGGTCTGGTCTTCGAGGCCCAGTCCATAGTCACGAAGCTCTTCACGGTAGTGAAAGATACATCGTGGCTCGTCTCGGATGAGGATGCTTCCGGTATCAAACGTCAAACCGGGATACTCTTTGATGACTGCTCGAAGAGCTGTCCTGATATAAGGAGATCTGACTTCCATCTGGGTATATTCAAGCTCCTTGTCACGATCGTAGAATCTTGTAACCAGAAGCGCAGATTCAGGATGCTTTTCTAATCCTTCTAATGGGACTGTTCCTCGCTTGGTGCCAGCGCTTAGGGTAATGCGAGTTCCTACGGAGTTAAAACGAGCTTCATACATTTGGATTTCCAGCTTCTGGCCTCTCCTTGGATCGGTGTCATCGGGCTCATCTCTGGCGGTCGCAAAGACCCGTGGTGTTGCAAAATCCGTTGCCATTCTCGCTCGCTTCGAACACTAGTTTCGAGTTTTCGATGTAAATCTCCCTTTGAGTTTCCAGAGCCTTGCTGATGGCTTGGGTCCTCGAACACGATGCATCTATCTCTCAGGAGTAGAGAGTAACGTTCTGCTTGAGGCTGGAGAAAGAGATGCCAAGCATTTGGGTAGGAAAACACTTGAGTAAAGTGGCGAGTAAACTCTAGGATGCAAATGCTGGCAAACGGTTCGATATGAGCTGAGCGGCTTTTATGCAGTAGCGGGCGCCGTAAGGCTGTCCTCGAGGCTGGGTGGGAGGCTTAAGCGCTCTGCTAGCTGCCTTCTGCTGTTGTGAAACAAGCAAGGCCAACCCAGCCTGCATGCGCCACTCGGCTCGGACAGCTCCACCTGGGGAGACGGCATACAAAACGCATTGACCTAAACGCATGATGGAGACCTCTGGGAATGCCTTCAGAAGGGATCGACATTTGTGCCTGATATTACGCTACATCGACAGGCAAACAGAGTATCTGGATTGAACAAGGATGCGTTCGGGGTACGAGGCTCTCGAAGAATACAACCTTGGAAGGCTTGCCAAATTAATTTTTTTGCAGCGTGTAGAACATCTCCAACCACTACTGCTGGTCTGAGGCGCTACACAAGACAGCACCTATGATATGGTATGGTTGCTCCCGCATACACTCAGCCTGCCAACGGTGGAGAGCATACACCTCAGATCCTGTCCCTTTGTCTACCGCAGTTGAAACCACATTCGAAGCAAAGTTGTTTTGGTGCGCTTGGGGACCATTCCATTTGCGTTGCAATTGAACATAGGAATCACAGGTGCTTAGGGGAGCCTCGACAGATTCCTGACCCTGGTGTCGCCGCTTCGTTAGCCCATTATCTTACTTGGCATTGACCAGCACGCTTACAAGACGTTGGCCCGCGTCTTCACCATCTTTGATACCGGATTCCATAGACTGAGCATGTTGTCCTTTGTCGCTGGATCGTTGTGAGCTTTGTTTAGACGGACCCATTAGGAGAACAGGAGAGGTAGAAAAGATGACAAGAGGGGGACTTCGAATGATTCAATGTAGGGCAGAATGAATGGTTCGGGGCCGGGCTCGATATCCGAATGACTTGTATCAAGACGAAGGGCATGTGGTATGCGAGCTTTATACCTGGGTAACTGCCCGGGACGGAATCAGTGCCTCCCAACTCCAAGCTCGCGACACCATATCAATTGGCTAGCTCGGCGATATTGAAGTGCCATTGTGAGAAGCACTTTTGCAGAAGAGGCCTAAAGATGTGTGCGGCCCTGGGAAACGAGCCGCATTGCATAGTGAAGCTAGGTTGCGGGCCAACAGGTGGTAGAAAGCGCTGTCGGGCACTTTCAGGAGCTCTTTGCAGGACTTTGGTAACCGAAGTATGCAAGCAGGGATGCAAGCAGGGGACCAATGGGGAAGCAGCCGACATGAAAGCAAGCGCTGCACACGAATTCAAGGTACCACAGGGAGTGTGCTTCAGACTGGTAGTCCCGAAGCGGCCAGGCAGCACGGCCAGGCCCTGTGGAGGCTCGCATCTCCGGGGCGAGGCGTTGCAGCCAATGGCCAAGGAGCTGACGTTGAGCGCACTTTGAGAGCACGTCTGGCGATCGAACGTGCCAGTTACCCGCGTGGCCTAATTCGAAGGCTGTCGTCGGGTCGTCGTTGGAACGCTCCGTGCATGTCAGGTGTCGGATGCAGGCGGCCCACCCGCACTTTCGGCTGGCCCCTGTCGGCTCCTTGGTGCGCACTTTGGGGGCACTTCAGACAGCAAATCAGCTGAGGCGCCGCCTTCCAACGCTGCCCCACGCCGGACTCTAGCGCCAACACACCGCGGCGCCCACAGTGTAAACGCTCTTCAGCCTGCATCGCCAGTGCCATCAGGCAAACAAAGGCGTCAACCTGCCGACAAAATGATAACAGACAAGCGCCACGGTACCGGTGCGTTCGTTGTGGCCACATCATGCAGCTCGGCGGCGTGCACAACCCTTGCGCTGCGCCTTCAGCGCCGAGCTCACATTTGCTCTGCCTCGCATCTGCTCTGCATCCTCAACCTGAATCCCGCTTCCCACTGCAACCTACAATGGACCTCCCCTATTATGACTTCCTATTGAGCAATCCTCAGAATGAATCTACACAACATACCATGGCGCCACCTCCTTCGCCCAGGCCAGCAGCGACACAGCATCACAGCGGTTATGTCGCGCAAAATCATCCTTCACACTATGTCGGCAGAGGACTGCATTCAGCATCTGATCTCTATGCAGGCCCTAAGAACTACATATGGCGTCCTCTCGATGACATGTTTACAGCACGTCCTCCGCCGCCAAGGGTGGACTTTGCAGATGCCGCAGCAGGCTCCATCCAACCTGGTCGTTCGTCTACGCATGCACAAAACACCGCGGGGCGTACGACGAGCATCACTGCTACTGCGTGGATCAAACATAAAGCTACTATTCACAAGCTTTGGATCGAAGAGGACAAGGCGCTTCCAGAAACCATGGCCATCATGTCGGAAAAACATCAATTTCACGCATCGTACGTCTTCTTGCTGCCTGTCAAGGCTGGAAACCTATAGTATGCAAGGTACTGATGATGATGAAAAGTGTCGATCAATACAAAAAGCAGTTTGCAAAATGGAAGTGGTCGAAATACATTCCAGCCAAGGCTGGCAATTGGATGCGTCATAAGGCTGATCAAAGGAAGAGAGAAGAGGGAAAGGACACGGAGTTCGAGTTTCGTGGTCAACTATTAACTGAAACCAGTATTCAATGCCGGATCGAGCGAAAGAAAGGTGGGCCACATTCCCAAGGACCTTTAGGTATATACCGCCCTATTCGTGCTGTAATCATGTCGTACTAATGGAACTCCATAGATGCAGAGACGCCGAGTGATATCAAGTATACGACGCCAAGCAACCCCTTGAGCGCTCCGCAAGAATATAGTTCGGCTGCAATGCGAACAGCTCCGCCGACTTGGACTCCCCCTGCCAAATTTGACCGGAGTCACCCGCAGATGAGACTAGTATGGAATGGCCGCACCAAGGCGGACTACCAAGCGCAGTATGAGGAAGGTCTTGGAGAAGAGCGGTCTGGCCGGCCGGACGAGGCTGAAGCAAAATTCCGAAGCGCATTAGAAGGGTTTGATCATCTTCTCTCAACCACTCACCCGGAAACTGTTGCCATCGCTTACAGGCTTGCCTCGTTCTTCGCGGAACACGTTCGAATGCAGGACGCAGACACTGTGCTCGACTGGCTCAACCAAGCACATCTGGAAGATTTTGGCTTAAATCATACACGAACGATGGGCCACATCCTCAATGTCTGCGACATGTTTCGTGAATGGGGCCGACCAGAACAGGCCGCCGAATTACTGCAGCAAGTTCTCCATCAGGCAGACAAACCTGGGCCTGACAGCACTTATCTATTGACAGCAAACACAAGCCAATATACGACTGGAACGAGTGCTCAAGAAACGGTAAATGTCCACGAACAGGAACATAACCCACGATTCTCCATACCTTTAGAAGGTCCAGTGGCCCCCTCCGCGCTACAGCAACGAATCAGCCAATTGACCAGGGGTAGTGAGGCAGGCGAGGGTGCTGAAGCCGTTCTACTTCGTCTCATCAAACACTGCGAGCAGTATCCAGATAAACTCCTAGTGCACTCGCTTCTTTGCTATTCCGCTCTCCTCGATCACTATGAAGACAGGGATGATGTGGTCAAGAAAGCGGATGCTCTTGAGCGGGCCAAGCAAGCCGTTTGGACTGTTCTCAAACCAGAGAACAAAAAGACAAGAGACGTTCTTGTCGCATGTCTCCAATTGGCGAAACATCTTGTCAGAGCTGGACGATACGACAGCGCAGACGAAACCTTCTCCCAGATCGAGTGTGACGCTCAGGAAACATTCGGCTCAGATCATTTCAGTACCATCTGGTTCCTCGAGAATATCGGTACCTTCTACCAAAATGAGGGCCGGTGGCAAGATGCTGCACCGCGTTTTGAGCATGCATTAGCGGCGCGGCTCTCGCGATATGGTGAACGCCATGAGAGTGTGAGACGCTTGGAAGACGCTCTTGAGAACCACCATTTTGAGACCTATGTACCTTCGAACGATAACGAGCTGTTTCAATACGACGAGATTCAGCGTTCAACCCGCCGGGTCCTAGCGCCAGAATTTATTATCTTGGGCCCACGACCCCGTGGCAGACAGTTGGATTAGCGAAGTACACCATACTGCTTTGTAGTGCTTACATGCGCCCCGCCAGAGCGGCAAAGCACCAGTGCGATTGTTCACCTTGGACGTAACTTCAAGTGAGCCATAGTCGACATGAAAGTAATCAGAAGTGCCGAGTTGTATCATTTCACTGTTACCCCGAGTTGTTGACGTCCTCCATGATACTGTAGTAATTGCTGATGAGAAATGTGATGTGAATTGCCGATTGAGTACTACGAGAGAGCAAGAATATCTACTTCGTGCGGGAGAGGGGGAACGGCATGGTAGTCGAGGCGGTTGAAGTGGAGCATCCTTCGGGTGATGGGCGCAGAGTAAACGATGAGGTGGACACTGCTATCTACGTCTACTTTGGTAGAAGTGCTCGAGCATAAGATCAGTATTATCTCATTAGCTTTTGAGAGCTGACAACGAGCGCTTTCTAGCTAATAGAGCTCTAGACATCCTGATAGCAGGACCTGAGGTAGTTGTCATTCAATTCGTACGCCTCAACGGTCCTAGTAAACAACCTCGATTCCCAAACCTTTGAGTTCATAGACATGGAGATGGCATGCTCTGTGTCCGTCCAAGCGTTACAGCGAACTTACACGTTTCTATGAAGCCAAGGCTACATCCCTCCTTCAGCGCCTCAACACTCTTCAGCAGTCTTCTTACGCTCTATCATGAACCAGCTCAAACATCATGGGAAGGTTCAAATGCAGCTTGACCTATAGATGACCAGCCCTGTCGTCAATCTCTCGACTTCCCGTTCTCAAAGATGCTCCGCGTGGGTATTCTCCACTTCATGAGGCCGCTGGACGATTTGCTCCGGCCAAGTCTCAGGACTACTGTCCCGTACAGCACCTACCGCATTTGGTACATAGTTAACCAGTCATGGAATTTTAGTCATATGGTAGCTGACCCCCGGGCAGTCCTACTCCCTCATCTCGAGGCCTGCAATCGACAGGCACAACACATGGCCAAACATCTTTTCGATCGCCTGTACCTCAGCATATGTCGGATACTAGGGTTGATCTGCGTATAGCGAGGTGTTCAATTGCCATTGCAACTACCAGAGTGTTAAGACCGATCTTATACTTAGGAATTGTAGTAGTGGGGAGATAAGTATCGAGGTCGGAAGGAACGCGTTATGGTAGACATGCAAACCCAAGCCTGATATCGTAGTAGAAAATGACCGCCACAGGCCCACGCTCAGATAATATATATCGAGTTCAGTATTATTAAAAGCTGATGTTTCCCCTCCGCCGTGAGACCTACATAAGCCAAAAAAAGACAAAACCATACAACAGCGGGGATTCGCTAGTGGTCACCCACCTAACTACTAATCCGCCGGTATCCTGCTTAAGTACAGCTGAGCGAACGGGAAGCCTAGCTGTCTCCTCTACTACCCGCTAAAGCCCTAAAATACCTGTTTACAGTAATACTTCTTCTGTAAGCAGTTGTCTAATTACCTGTTAAAACTAAAAACAGTAATTGTTTTCGTCTAAACTTAAAGATAAGCGCCCTCAATAGATTTTAATCTCTAGACTAGCCTAACTTTTCACAGTAACTAGGGTAAAGGTTCGGGCGCAGCCTGCTACACACTTCTTTAATTTGGTGTAAGTTTTAACAACCGGCCGTTGTTCCCATCCTCAATTACCCAGATCGCACCGTCCTTGTCCTCTCTTATCCCGCGCATACGCTTCCCCATGGAAATGCGCTGGACCTCTTTAGCTGAATTGTCCGCGGCAATAGTAACGCGCACAATAGACATAGAGCTCAGCCCAGTGATGATAGCATTGCCCTTCCAGTTAGCAAACAAGTTGCCCTTGTAGATAATCAGCCCCGCGGGCGAGATAACGGGAACCCAGAATGCCTTGGGTCCAGCAAAGTCCGGACGGGTGCTGTGAGCGGGGATGGTGGTGCCGTTGTAGTGTTTGCCCTGGGAGACAAGGGGCCATCCGTAGTTAGCCCCCTTTTCAATGAGGTTGAGTTCGTCGCCGCCCATAGGGCCCATTTCGACTTCCCAGAGGCGGCCCTGAGCGTCCCAGTCGATGCCCAACGGGTTGCGATGGCCCAGGGACCAGATCTGGGCTTGGACAGCTCCTTGGCTGGCAAATGGGTTACCGGCGAAGGCGGTACCGTTATCGTAGAGCTTGACCATCTTGCCGAGGTTGCCGGTCGTGGACTGGGCGGGCGTCATCTGGTTGATTTCGCCGGATGCGACCCACAGCGCGCCGTCTGCGCCGAAAAGTAGGCGGCAGGCGAATTGAAGGCCACCGGAGGCGCGCTGCGAGTGGCGCCAAATGACTTCTAGGCCAGCGAGGGCACCGCCGCCATTGGTGTCGAGGGTTAGTTTGGCACGTGCGACGGCTCCGCCCGCTCCGCCCGAGCCGCTCTCGGCGTAGCTGATATACACGATGCTGTTCTCGGCGTACTGGGGGTGTAGGGCGACGTCGTGCAGTCCGCCCTGGCCACTATACGCAACGGCGGGCACACCAGTGATGGTGCCTTTGGTCTTGGTGGCCGGGTCGACGAGTCGCAGGTTGCCGCGGCGTTCGGTGACGAGGATGCGGTTGTCGGGCAGGAAGGCAAACGCCCATGGCTCGGCATGGTCGGTGATGGCGGTCGACTTGAACGGCTGCTGGCGAGAGTTAAGATGTTGCGATGGAACGGCCAAGGCCCCGGCTACCAAGGCCAGAGTGTACGTGACGGAGAGTCTGAGATGCATGATTTTGTGCTCGCTCCCAGACAGCTGAGCATCGAGGACTGGTTCACATGATATAGGAATGCTTAACCTGCCTGCTTCTCCTGGTAGGTAGGTAGGTAGGTCTATCCGAAACGGCACGACTCGAGCCAATTCTTGTCCAATTTCGGGCTGTTCCCGCCGATTGATAACTTGATCTAGATAACGTCATTCAGGATATCTGCACTTTATGACCCCGGTACCGATAGACACTAGTTTCCCAAATCTCCTTGGGTTGGCCAATTTGACACGACCTCTTTTCCGCTACCACAAGTGCCGGCGCCAAGACCAGGTCGCGTGCTGGAAATTGCTCGGCATCTATATACAAGTTATCAAACTTGAGGGTTTGAGCCACCTCCGACATCTTGGCATATGTAATGTCTTGGTTATCGCTGTTTGGACTCTGCTCGATATAGCTTGCTGTCCTGGGTGAGGCCTGAGGTTAGTGTTTTGCTTTAGAAATGGTTGTTAAGATAATGAGGCGAGGTCGATCGCTAGAGTGATACTGGAACCTGATTCGCGAAACCTGGTTCCTGTTGCCGGAAATGGGCGTGCCAAACAATCTGAAAGGTGGCAAAGCGGACAAGTGAACTTGTATTCAAGATCCTATGGTCGTATGTATTATACCAACCATTTTATTTAGTATATAACCGATTAACCATTTTTAGAATTCCTTCTATCCGGTAGTGTTAAGCGCTGGAAATGGGTATTCAAGGCCATGGCTCGGCTATCTACCGGCTTCTTACGTCATAAACCAAGTGTAGTGTACATCATGCGGACACCTCATGTACCTCAGCTGCAGCATTTGCCTCAGACTGTCCATGCTTCGCTTCCACTTCGACTGGATGCCTTGCTACATCCAGTGGTAGACTATGAAGACCCGATAGGTGTTGCCAGGATTGATTGTAGTTTCCGTGGGCATGATCTGAAGTGCCTGTCTGGGTATTATCGACGTTGTTTCTACCGTTCTTATCCTTCTTCAGTTTCCGCCATATGAAGAAGATCCCGAAGCCGGTGGCACTGAGAGCTACGAATCCGCTGACTGCACCACCCACGATAGCGCCAACATTCAAAGCGTTGTTCGATGCGATGGGGGTGTTCGCGGACGGTGGTATAGTAGGTACGTATACAATGTATTGTGTGTAGGTAACGCCGATTCCCGTGGGAAGGGGAACATCACCAGCAGTCACTGTAACTGAGCTGTACGAGCCTGAAGCTACGCTGCTTAGCGTGGCATTCCAACTGCGGAAAATGGTTTCGGAGAACGAAGACGTAGCACAACCATGCTGTGTCTGTTGCTCCTGTTAGCTGGTCAAACAGGAAAGGGATAGGATCGTTGGAACCAGGAAGAATCGAGAGAAAAGAGAGGGACGGTACCATAGTAGTTCTAGCGTATATGAAGAACATGCGATAGCAAGCTGGCTTATCTGATTGACTGCACTTGGTAATTGCTTCATTTTCCACGCAGGCTGGGTCGGTGCAGACTACAGATATGGCGGCGCTCGGTACGCAAGTTGTTGGAATCGCACAATTTGTGAAAATTTGCAGGTTGCAACAGCCATGGATGCCGTAGAAAGTGTTTGTAGCGCATATCGATTGAGCTGGACACGTGACCGAGGATGCTTTCGGATCTTGAGAGCCAGCCTTGTAGAAATCAGACAGTCGGGCTCACCAGATATGCCATTCACAAAACCACAAGTGTTGTCACCTTCAGCAACCTGACGGCCCAGTACAGGGTATGATTCGACATCTGGTGCTGCTGTCGTAACTGGGGTCCAATATGTACCTGCTTGGTTTGGCGGTGTCGCGCGAGGCGAGTTGCCCGAGGACACAACACTAGATACGCCTAGCGAGAGAAAAGAAAGGATAGAAAGCCTCGTGAGCATGTTCATGTATTCCTTGAAAGCAAACGTGGGTTGAGTCGTCGAATGTTTTGACAGAAGGTCAGCGTACGAGGCTGAAAGTGATAGATATCTGCTCAAGGCTCGGAAGAGCCCAACTTGTGATGTATCTGCCATATCTGCACCTCAAGGGCTATGCAAGCCTAGAATAGAGATGGTTAATGTGGTGGCTGCGATACAGCCTCGCGAATGGTGGGAAGGTCAGCCAGCTAAGCACTGTCGATCAGTCCATGACACCAGTGAGAGCTGCAGAGCGGTAAGACCACCATGGGCATGGACTTGGAAAGGGCTCATTTCTGGATACCAAGGCCTGATACACGCATAACAGTCCTACTATGCGAATAGTGGCTGCGGCGGTGTGGTTTTGCGCGGAGCGTGTCTCGCAACAGCAAATTTGCTGCCTCGTCCCGAGAATCGTTCATCCGGAAGCCCTTGGGACGGTGATCAGTAAAGAGTTCGCTGGGCGATTGATTCACCTCCAAAGACGACGACGGCGAGCAGGGGCCATGCCTAGGCGGGGCCTTGCTCGATGAACAGCTAGGTATAATCGTTTGCGAAATAATTTCAGTGCGGCTGAGGTGTGACAAACTTCGCTATAAACCCGAGACATTCAGATTTGAGGTATTCGAACCGGCTCCATAAACACACATGACAACCATATCATCTCACTTAGGTAGTCGTTGTAGACAAGCATCGCCACTAGGCTGATAAGGGCTACATGGAGCTTACGCCCCCAACGCTTAGTCTGTTTTAAATCGGCTGTGCGCCTTCTTGAGTCTTTTCACCTCCGCAAGCACTATTTTGCATGCCTCCTTCATTTCACTTTACTCTGATTCGATGGGCGTGTTTACTGTTTTGTCCACGGCCTTATGGATTGCCTCGGCTGTCCCTCGGACATGCGTTTTTAGCGCTGTTTGTTTGCTGCTCCACTAGGTAAGATCCTCGTCGATGATCGTGTCTGCATCCTTTGGCATGGTGAACTCGATGGTAATGGTTGTTGCGGTCTTTACAGAAGTGTTTTTGGTCAGCCACTCTACGCGTTTTATCTCCGCACGGAGACTGAATGGTCTGTTGTCCTACAGGATTTAGGTTCTATTTTCTTCGAACCTATCCATTTCCATTGTGCTGGTGCGTATGCTGTGCTTCAGGACGCCGTACATTGAAAGCTTCTACACTGAGATCCAACTGCCAATGCGGAGAGCTCTGTCATCCGCGATTTGTCTCAGCGCCTAGACCTCGCTGCTGCTGGCTGTCTTGATGCTGAGGTCTCACGCTTCAGATAATTCGACGAGACAATCCCCACACCTGCTATGCGCTCGTTGCCTCTCTGCTCGATGGCACGCTCCATATGGGCTTTGAGATTGCGTGGGTTCATTTGCCCTCAGGTTCTGTATAGTGAGTAGGTCCCTTACGTTCATGATAACCTCACGCTGTGTTCCGTACGGATGGTGCTTTGAGACTTTGTGCATTGTATGTACCTGCTAGTGGAGCGCATCTGGCTGCCGCTGCAGCGTAGCTTAAGAGCCCGCTCGCCTGCTCTTGTGGTCGTGTGTTCCTGATCTCTCGCGCTCCATCGGAGCAGCGTCGCCTTTTCCACCTCTGTGGCCTCCTTGGCTGCTGCCCTCGCCTCCTCTACTGTATTGCCAGTTTGTTGTACGTTCGTTGCGGATCATGGAACGGTGTCTACATTGTTCTTGAGCTCGTTCTTGATTTCATCGAGAACCTGTGCCGTGCTCTCCGCTGTGGTCTTGGCCTCGGTTTGTGCGATGCCCTCAGCATCGCACATGGTGTTGAGGTTGGATGTGTGCTGCATCTTCAGAACGAACGTCCATGCGCCGCGGATGATGCCGCTGACAACGTCTGCTAGTATCGACTGGCTACTAGTGCGCCTGATAAGGAAGGTACGTTAGCTCACCCTGGTTGACGCTCTAAAAGGTGGGGCTCTCGGGGTAATCGTCTCCGTGATACGCTTCAATTTATTGAAAGTACCTCAGTGCACCTATCCCTTGTTTGTCTCCGAGTTCTGTGGCGTTTTAGTATGCAGCCACTTCTCGCTTGTAGAGGAAGACACCAAACTCTTCTTCGTACTCCGCCCGCTTGCGGAGCGAAGAGGGTAGTATTCCCGCCGTCTCGCTTCTCGGCGTATCACTACCCCGAGTCTAACGCCGTTAGCGTGGAGATGGTGGTGGAGAAATTGGGAAAACCTGGGGATCAAGCTTCGGGGGGCCGGATAAATTGAGTGCGATGATGGGGTAGTGTTGGACAAAGCTTTGCAGTCAAGGTTCTCATAGGCTGCTGTGCTGCGCTACGAAGTCTGGAGGTGCGGAGTGGTTACCCTTCGTCGCTGAGATCGCCGGGGGCTTCAACAAGAAACAGCCACCTAGAGCGCCGTCGACTCTTCCGGTGCTAACGAAAGCTTCGCCCGGTAGGAGCAGACTACAACGATGTCGTGAGAGTCAAACCACTCGGCCTGGGGTCCGGCGTTAGACCGGGTTGAACCCCATGTTCTGTGATTGATGGAATGTTGAGAGTAGACACGAATCCTGGATGCCCAAATGTCCGTCTACAGGGCGTTAGGCCCTGTGCCCCTGTGCTCTTTAAAAGGTCATGGTCTTTCCGGCTACTGTCGTTTCTGCTTCTCTTCCCTGCCATCTTCCTTCAACCACACATCTCTCATCTCGGCCCACATCAGCAAATATGAGTGATCCTATCGAGGTCAAGTCTTACGGCGGCGATGCATACGCCGAGAAGGGCATCTCTCAAGTGGAAGATGCCTCTAATCTTGACGAAAATGCGAAAGCCTCCCAGTACAAGGCGGCTGCGATCGAGGCAGAAAACGCGGAGCATGACATGGGGGTGCCAGACGCTGTTCGGCAGTACCCTATGGCCGCCTTGTGGGCTTTTGTCATGTCTTGCACCATTGTTAGGCGCCTTTCTTTCCTTACGCTTGATATCTCTCGATGAAGAATTGCAGCTCACACCATGTTTAGATCATGGAGTCCTATTGTGTCTTCCTTGCGGGTAATTTCATCGCCTTACCTGCGTTCGCGAAAGAGTACGGTGTGTATGACGCCGCGCAAGATAAATGGGTTATTGCGGCTAGTTGGCAGTCTGCGCTTCAAATGGGTGGGCCACTTGGTGCGATTATCGGCGTCTGTCTGGCTGGCCCCCTTACCAGCCGTATCGGATACCGTTGGGCGACTATACTCGGCCTTATGTTCTTGAACGCGTTTATCTTTGTGTTCTACTTCGCCAAGTCGCTTCCAGTCATGTTCGTGTCCCAGCTCCTCGAGGGCATTCCATGGGGCATCTTCATTGCCAACGCACCAGCATACTGCAGCGAGATCACACCAATCCAGCTGCGAGCTCCTGCTACCCAGATGCTGCAAATGTTTTGGGCCATTGGCGCTATTATCGTAGGTGGCGTCACCTTCCATTATAACACTAGGGATGATGAAAGCGCGTATAGGTACATAATCTTTCGCTTCATACGCAACTCCTTCGCTAACGAATGATCTAGGATTCCTATTGCGCTTCAATGGATGTTCCCAACCCCTCTCGCTGTTCTCCTCTTTTTAGCACCCGAGTCGCCCTGGTGGCTGGTTCGAAAGGGAAAACTTGAAGAAGCAGAAAAAGCGGTTGGGCGGTTGGGACGCAAAGCGACACTGAACCTCAGCGAGGCTGTCGCCATGATGCGCCGTACCATTGATCTCGAGAAATCAGTCAAGGATCCCAACTACCTGGAACTGTTCAAAGGCACTGACCTCTACCGGACTGCCATTGTGTGTGGTGTATATGCGGCACAGAATCTTACGGGCAACCTCATCGCCAATCAGGCCGTCTACTTCTTCGAGCGTAAGTTGTCACCATTGCTGTTCAGGGTGAGATCTGGATGCTAAATTGACTGCAGAGGCCGGCATGGCGACAAACACTGCGTTCGCGCTGGGTCTTATCACGTCAGCCCTCCAGTGGATCTTCGTTATGCTCTCCTGGATTCTCACCTCATACCTTGGCCGACGTACCATCTACGTCTGGGGCTCGCTCATCAACGTAGGCTTCCTCATCGCCCTCGGTATTGCAGGCTCTGTTGGCGCCTCGAACGCAGCCTCCCTGGCGCAAGCGTCCTTGGGACTCATTGTCTCTGTGTTGTTCACCTTGGGACCTGCGCCCGCATCGTGGGTCATTATTGGAGAGACGTCCGCCATCCGCCTCAGGCCTCTGACAACGGGAATTGGACGCGCTTCATACTACATCGTGAACATCCCTTGCATCTTCCTCGCAAGTTATATGCTCAACTCTCGGGTAAGACCCTTCTTCTTGTCTTGTGGTGAACAGTTGCTGACGAAGTATAGGAGGCAAACCTCGGCGGCAAGTGCGGCTACGTCTGGGCTGGTACTGGTTTTGTTTGCTTTGTCTTGGCATACTTCTACTTGCCTGAGATGAAGAACCGATCCTACCGCGAGATTGACATCTTATTCAAGCGCAAAGTCCCAGCTCGCCAATGGACCAAGACTGTCGTCGATGTGCAAGACGACGAGTAGAAGGGTAAAGTGGCTAAGAAGGCTGACGCATAAAGCATTAGTGGGTGCTCGATATCGTTTGTAGATTGGAGAAGGAGAAGTCGGTGGAAACATTCATTTCTTGTGCATCCTTTGGTGACAGGAAGAGACGACAACTGGAATCTTCACAACTTGTCAGAGCCATGCGAGCAGGACTTTTCGTTACTGCTCATGAACCTGAGAAAAGGTCAACAACTAAGACGATGATCATGATAGCTGGGTAATTGCATTTCCGCATGAATTATCTGATTGGGGGAAGACGCCTCACGAAAATGGATTTCGTGATAGCAAATGATCCGCTTGACTCCTACAGCCCTCTGCATGCCACTGTTCAAAGGTAGTCCATCGTCCAGAAATTCCAAGCTTGTAGCTAGGGGTGCTATCGTAAGGATGAAGGCAGGTAACGGCAAATCAATCCACCGGTCCTGCTGTGCATTGTCTAGTATCAAGACGCGAGGTGCGAGACTCAAGAGTCTCCGGCGTACCGTGTCCGTACACGTGATGCGGGGAACACCAGAGCAACCCTAACTTCAACGCGTCATAGTTTAAACACCAACAGACGTCCCGGGCGAGTAACCGGTCTGTGGTCAGCGATTGTGGAAGTTCCAACCGTGTATCTAAAAACGATAGTTAAGAAATCCAAACGGATGAAGTCTTATTCGCGTCTGTGGAGCTACGCCTCTCCTGCAATGAGGACAATATTGATTGGAAGTCGTCGTAGTGCAGCTGCTAGTGGTGGAAGGTGGTGATGACGAACTCATAGTTTCTGAGCGGTAGGGTAAGCACCTGTTCGCTGAGTTCACGTGACTTCCGCACTGACCTAGACCACAGCCTCATTTCTGACTCGGCAACCCACTGCACGTGATGTACCGTTCCTTCCGGGGTGCAGCATCACCTAAGATGGGCTTATCGATACTCCTGCCAACGGTAGAATGAGCTGCACGACTAGTGCGATCACTGGGGTCAGAACCGCAGCAAATATTTGCAACCTGCTCTTCCACTTCTCTCCCTTTGACTTCTTATCCTTATCCACCTCTTCAATTCTTCTCTGCGTTTCTTCGCCAATCTTCGGCTTAAGTGCATCTCTTGCTTCAATCTGCTTTAGCTGTTTTCCCCTTTGTGCATTTAATTGTTGTTCTATTCGTTGTACTTCGGTTGCATCCTGAGCCATCTCAGCTTCTCGTAGTTGTGCATTGAGGTCCTGGATAACCTTGCGGCGTTCTTGTAGCTTTTTATCCAACTGAGAAGCCAGTTCCGCGCCAGCGGAAGTGCCGTCTAGTTTGCAGCTGCCATCAGAAAGCTCTTTCTGGATCTTGAGCACTACATCGTCTTTTGTCATCATCTGTCCAACAATGGTTCGGGCCATATCTGGGCTACCGTTGTATTGAAATACATACGACCCTTTGGAAATGAAATCAGCCCAGTACTTGATCTGTAGCTCGTCTTCTCGCCTCAAGCCGACACCTTGATCAACAGAATTCCACATCGTGGTTACGAGTGCTACGTTGGAGAACGCGTCTTCGCCACAGATTTGGCGGAAGGTGTTGAAGTAGCGCTTCTCGGAGCCTGAGAAACGGGTTGAGTTGATCCGGTGCAGAAAAATGATGCCTTTTAGAGAGATACCGAGATGGTACTGTGCAGTAAGGAAGCGGGTGATCTTTGCTTTGAACATCATTAATGAGTAAGAAAGGGGGCTGGGTGTATGTGCAGGTACCTAGTACCACTGCGTCGCTATCTTCATCGTCATCGAAGCCTGGCGTGTCGACTGCAGCTACAGTGCAAGCACCAATTTGCAACTGAACCAGGTCGCACGTCTTTGTTTCTGTTCTTAAAGTTAGCATGTACAAGTGAATCAGCGTACATGTGGCCACCTACGAGATCCAAGACCATGTCCTTCTGTTACCGAGTTTGATTTCAACTGGTTAATGAAGTAGCTCTTGCCTGCACCTGTCACACCCATCACCAGAATGAGGCTCTCTGATTTCATGCGAGACCATTGATCTCTCTCTACATATTCAATCCGGCCGGTGGGGTCAGTCTCAGCCTTACTAGGCTGGTATGGCTTCACCTTTTTTCGAAGTATGCTCGGAAGACGCATTGAATTGATGAAGAGGGTCAAAGCGGACAGAATCAGATTCCAACGCGTCTCGATGGGTGCATCGATTGCTCAATTTCGGTCGGCAGGTTAGAAGGTAGACATGTGTTGTCACTCGCGATGGCGTTTTCAGCTCAGCCGGGATCGCTTCGAGGCATCTCTCATTGGTGAGCCTCGCAGGAATCGCGGCGGCGTCACAGCTACAGGACCTCGTAAATTCTTGCACAGCCAACGTCCTTCGCTTCTTCATCAACCCTGGAAACCGAGACTGGTTCCGTAAAAGAAACGCTTTAAACCTGCGTGGTGGGGTCCAAGACTTTCAGTGACTGCATCTCAATGGCGGGCCAAGACGCAGAGTTTGCTAGCCAGGTGCGGAGACCTTACATGATCATCTCGATCGACTTCGGTACCACGTAAGTGGAACATTGGTCCCGATATCTGCAAGGCTATCGTATGTTGACCCATGCTAGGTTTTCTGGAGTGTGTTGGGCTTGGTCTGGGGACCTGGAGCGAGTTCACGCGATCCAATCGTGGGACGACGTCGGCTCCGCCAAAGTTCCGACAAGGATTCAGTACGAAGGCGATGAGCCTGTAGCCTGGGGCTTTGACGCTGAAGATACTGAGACCACATTCGGATGGTTCAAACTAATGCTCGACTACGAAAAACTGCCGATTGGAATAAAGACTTCTCAGCGTGTACAGCAAACTCACGACAAACTAAAAAACTGGCCGACGTGTCGCGGTAATCCTGTGAAGGCTGCAATGAAGGTTACGAGGAACTACCTAGAGCAATTATGGCGCCATGCTGTCCGGATAATCCTGGAGCAAGAAGGTCAGAGCTGGGCACGCGGAATGCCTTGCAAGGTGGTAATCACGAGGCCTGCAATATGGAGTCAACAAGCCTCATTTCGCACTCGAAGAGCGGCTGAGAAGGCTATCCTACCTAATTGCGCACCCTTTGAGTCGATCTGCATATCCTTGGTCTCTGAGCCAGAAGCAGCAGCTCAAGCTGTACTTCAAGCGCCAACAGTAGCACGGCGACCAGACCTAACACAAGTAAGTCTGTCCAGGTGGTGGACGCCTGATGGCTTTATAACGAACAATGCATTAGCCAAACGATATATTCTTGATATGCGATGCGGGCGGAGGTACAGTAGTGAGTTTGTTATGCTTAACATTCCATGGAAGATGCTGAAAATATAGGATGTCATAAGTTACGAAGTCCAAAGCTTGAATCCAATGAAACTGACCGAGTGCGTCGAGGGAAAAGGCAAGCCATTGCAGACCATTCAACGGCGCATATTGATTGAACAGTAGGGGACTTGTGCGGTGCAATCTTCATCGACGACGAATTCGAACGCTTCCTTCGATTACAAATTGGACCACACAACTGGGCCAAGCTGTCTCCGGATGAGTATCATCGAGTTATGGAAGCCCAGTGGGAGCGCGGTATCAAACGTCAATTTGACACCACGAAGAGATCAGCTAAATGGACCGTTGACATTCCAGGTTCTCGGAGCTTCGTGTTTAGCCGGTATGCTCAGACCAATTACATGGTTGCAAGAACTCACTCTGGAATAGTGATCATATTGAGACTCTGTTTCAACCAGCTTGCTCCAAAGCTAGAACGTTGATCCGGCAGCAAGTCGATCAGGTGAGACAGCTGTACAACAAAGGACCTAAGGTATGTCTTTGGTAGAGATGAACAGCTGAATTTGTCAATCTGACATGTCTAGGCCATCGTCTTGGTGGGTGGGCTGGGCTCGTCTCGATATCTGAGCCACCTTTTAAAAATAGAGTATCATAATGACATAGAGATCCGGCATTCTACCGGAAATGAGACGTGCGCATCACTCTTGCTGACCTTAAAAATGTAGGCTGATTTGCTTTCAGATGGAGCGCAGTCTGTCGTGGAGCTGTGATGGCAGTAGCTGAGGAAATTATCGTGGCCCGTATCTCTCGATTACATTATGGCTTTTCGTACGATGTACCGTATGATCCCACCAATGAGGACCACAAATCTTTGGGCATCGATCGAGTGAATTGGGACAAACCCGAACAACGAAACATGGTGACCGGAAAAATGGAGTGGATCGTAAGAAGGGTAAGTCTTTGGCGGTGCCGAAGAAGGAAGTCGCAGCTGAAAAACTCTGACAGGGTGCGAAAATGGCGCAGATCCGGCCATCACCCTGCTTTACAGCAAAACAGTACATCAAATACCCAGAAGAGATATCGTCGGGCAAGATCGCCAGCGACCTGTGGGTGTGCGATGACAAGGACGCGCCGAAGTGGAAGAATGCAGGTCAGTAAGAAGGCATTCTGGTGGAGCTACACGAATCCACAAATGCTAATACGTATACTTGGCAGATGTTAGGTTACTCTGTACGATCATAGCTGACCTGGATGCATCATTCGCAGAGCTTCCGGAATATATCAGTCCGACATGCGACTCGTATCGTGTGGTTGAGATTGACATAGTTATGACCCCGAACGGAAACACGCTCGACTTTAGAATCTATTTCCAGAATAGGCGACTTGAAATGGTAAGGTGAGACGGCTAGCCGCTGTTGTTTCGTTAGCTAACGACCAATTCCGTTATGGTAGGAGATAGAGTGGCCGGGTCAGAGACACAACAGTAGGAATGTCGTGATAGAAGAAGGTTAGCTGCGTAATGGGTGTCACAATGAAGTCGATATAGGTAAATGATGCAGTCTGCCTGATGCGCATGTGTGTAGAAAATGCGATGAACGAGATGTTTCCAGACAAATGTAGTGTGGCCTTTTTGGCGTCTTGGCATCTGATCAGCGTGCTTCGTGACGTGGTGGGGCGACCCTTGGACCCTTGCTTTTGCAAGGTACCCACGTACCCATCTGTCGCACTACTATCGCCGGTGGGTCATCCCAATGTCGCGCGAACGGCGCAGGACTGTTGCCGAACTTGAGCGAAAGTGTACGTCTCTCATAGTCCTGTCAGCGTGACCTTGACTGACTCAGCGACCAACGCAGCAAATTCAGTCAAGGCACGCCAACTGACAAGCGACCTCCTCGAGCATCAAACACCCCGTATTCCCACCCCAAATGGCTCCCGCGACCACGGTGTAGCGTTGCAGTCCTTGCATGGCAACGACAGTGGCAATAATGATAAGGACGCCCTCCAGTCTGACGACCTATACTCTGATGTGTCCAGCGAGTCATCTATAGATAGCAGCAATATAGATCCCTTTGTGGGCAGCGAAGAGCTTCAGGGCACAGTCGCGCAGCTGGAGCAGCAATTGGCCAACGTAAAAGAGCGGCTGAATCAGGCCAAGACGGAACTAGCTCTCGAGCAATCCAGACGTCCCACATTGTATGATGATTACTACTTCCTGGATCAGCTGGATGGGCTGCGAAGTCAGATCCGGAATTGGACCGTTAGCTACTTTTCACATGCTGGAGCCTATTGGACCATAAGGGCAGAGAAGAGGTTCAGAGAGCTCAGCGACGACTGGGAAGCGTATATGGAAGATAAAGACCGGCGTCCGTGGCTGATCCAGGCGCGTATCTGGTACATCCTGCAGCAGCTCTTGTACGATCGAGAGTCAGAGAAGCAATACTCTTATCTATTCGCCGGACGCAACAAAAAGTACTCTGTCGACAGAATGTTTGCCCAAGGTCTGCGTGACTTCTTACTCCGCTGCCCAGACGATGCTAACGACTCCAGCCTCGCAAGCAGGCAGTCATGCCAACGGTATGGCCTATCGTGAGTGGCGGGCCTCCACATTCGCACTATTATTCCCCGGCAAAGGTCAAAACATCGATCCCGTTCCGTACATGCAGGAGGAAATTGATAGACAAGTCAAAGAAGTTCAGTACAAGGTATGGCGCTCCGTGTGGCGTTACGCGCATTTCGACAGACTTAGTGGTGCGAGACGCGAGGCGAAAGCCTTCTTGAAAGACATTGTGTCAGCAGCCATAAGCCTTGATCTTGACATGAAGAAGCATACCGCTGAATTGTATCTCTTGGCTCGATCTAGCTATGTTGGATTGGATTTTGCTTCAGAACGCATGGAAGAAGTAGTTGACAGGGAGGGCCAAGGGCGCGTTAGCCTTGTCGTCTCCCCACCATTATACAGAGAAGCGCAATCACTTGGCTTTCCAAAGAAGCTTTTGCTTAGGAAAGCCCAAGTTTGTACTGGAATTCTTGAAAGACACTCACAAAATGGCTTCCAAAGGGCTCTATCCCCGATTTACACCGAGTCTAGAGACAGAAGCCATAGACCTCATCGTGCATCTGTGGAGGTAATATCAAGTCGAGAATCAAAGAGGAGTAATACACATCGCAAGCCATGATGGGACCTACTCGGATTACCAATGCGTATTTTCGAGTTTCGCTTCTGGGTTAGATTCAAGTAATCGCTTGCTAGGGATAGGTGGCTATGACATGAATCTCGCAGTTTAGAGCGGTAAATTTAGTCAGGAAGTTCTACAATATTACCAGTGCTACTAAAGCATTCTCGAACCCAAACGCCTCTAGCCGCACCAAAATGATTTAATCTGAAGCTTAGTCTAGATCAGAGTCCACGTCTGCACCTATTGAAGGCGAAGCTCTTCACCATCAACCTAGGCGCCCCTGCATATGACAGGAGATGTAGCGGCACCAAAGGAGCTGATCAGACTCTGCCCTGGTCAGTGAGGGGCGACGACTGTTAGGGAAATATGGCAGCGAGGCTGTCAAGAGCCAATCCACATCTACTCCCAGTCACAATAAGCGACCGGAATACGATCCCTAGTCCATAAACCCCTGTCGCAATTCGTCCACGCGCCTTTTCCTCCAGATTTCTTTGGATCTTCAAGACACATGATGGCAGGCCTATCAGGGCAATGCAGCCAGCCGACATCTCCGCTTGGACCTTTACCGTCGAGACCTTCAAACCTACAGTCTTGAGCATAGCCTGAGGGGCGGAAGAACTTGTTTCTGACGTTTACCCATGGCGGATCGTACCCATTGGGTAGAGGAGCATCGTCAACAGAAAAGAGAACTTTGTTGCTGCAGGTGTCTACGGCCTGTCCCGGAACGCCTTCGAAGAAGTGCCATTTTTGCCAGCTCTCGGTGCCTTCACTGATGAAGGTTTCATAGACGATTTGCAGGCTCTTGGGAGTGCCGTTTGGTGGCTCCTTGGAAGTGCTGTCGCTCGGGGGATTAAATGTGTCGTATGAGACGGGCTGGAGAGGTGTCCATTTGCCTGCCTCCTTGACGTCGCCTGGTGTCCCGTCCGGTGTGAAGAGAGGGGGACCACCATTCTTTATGGACTCCATAGCTTGCTCATAAGGCGGGTAATTATCTCGCCAATTTTTCTGGGCTTCTACCGATGGAACTTTCTTCACGTCGTCGTCTTGATAGCGCTATCGTCCTGTCAGCGTTCCCGCGCTTTCTGTCAACTTAGGCAAAGACACTCACTACGTTTGATAGATGTATAGCTCTTTTTCCATCGCCCCAGTACCCGCCATAGCCTTTGCCGTCTTTGACACAACGATCAAGGATTTCCTAAAGTTGATCAGCATTGCCAGGAATTACGATGGATGATCAAGTGTAGCTTACCCTAAGGCTATCTTTGCACCAATCACCTAGGTCCTCTTCGATATTCTCTCGCCTAACGACGAGTTGGTGGGCTGTGATATGGGTAGGGCTATCTCCACCAGCAGTAATGCAAGTTCTTCCATTACTAAATGGATACTTAGCGGAAGTATTGAACGACTACATAGAAAATGTTAAATCAGCATGCTATAAGTTTTACGTTGTAATTTACTCACTTCGGCATCCCAGGTAAATTTGCAAACAAAGTCTTTCTTGCACGCATAGTTGTTGATATAGTCGTCTTGGTCCTTGGCTCCTCGAAACAGAGACTTGGTTACCGTGTCATAGTCGGGAGCCGAAGATCCTCGCTTTTGGTGGCACTTGATCCCATTGGTGACCTCGTTGTTCTTGAGTGGTAGCAACTCGTAGCTAGGTCTTTGGACATTCGAGGCTTTAGCATCCCAGTGATCTCCATTGAAAAACCCTCGCTCGTTGGCCTGTATCAATCCATTCAAGAAGTCGTAGGCTATCCTATGATAGCCCTCTGGGTTTGCAACGTATGGATTGGTTGGGATGCGAAGCTTCTGCGTAGCGCTGAGATGCACGTACACGATATTTTTTCCGTGTCTAGCGTAATAATTGGCGATCTGCGCTAGCTGGGCATTGAATTCTATGATGGCCTTCTGTGCGACTAGCCACTCGGAACCGTCGTCCAGTGGGTCCCCCATCATTGGGACCGATGCAAGGAGTACAGTTGCTGATGGGTCAAATCTCCAGACCTCCGCGAGCAACCAGTGGACATGCGGCAGGATGTCGTTGACAGGCGTCTGGTTTTGCAGATCTTTTGCACCCATCATTATCGGGACAACCTTTCCGATGCTTGCCTGAAATTCACTGGTACTTGCGGCTCTGTGAGCAATCTCTCTATACCATCTGCCGTCAGGATAGATTTCATGCCCAACATCTCCAGCATACCCAGTCTTTTGTGAGCCAATGAAATCGTGCATGACGGGCTTGCTACCAAAATTATCGGCATGTATCAGGGCGGCATGCAGCCAAGGAATAAAACCGTAGCGCTCAGGGGTAACGTATTCGTATCCTTCTCCAAAGGCTGAAAAGTCGCCAATGCATAGGAAAGTAAAGCGCTTGTCAGATAGTTTTCTCTGATTGCTGCGTCGATATAACGCGGCCTTCAGTTCCTCCGCTGCTGCGGCAAACCCGGCAGGCTTGGGATGGAAGGTTCTTACCAAATTCTCGCTTGCGAGTAGATGTACTGGGTTGTTAGGGTCGAATGGAGGCTCGTCTGAATCCACGATATCCCTATCGTCAAACTTCGGTTCATCAGGCCTTCCCGGCCGCCAGGTAATCGGGTAACGCTCCATAACCAAATCAAGGTATGTTTCATTTTGCGTCTGGCCTTCGATGAGAGGAACTACGGGTGCGTGGAAGAACCATGTATCCTCAGTATCTCTATCGGGCTCCTGAACACCGTCTCTGCAGAACCTATGGTCCATATATCTCCAATCTAGGTCCACCCAGTGTATGGGAGAAACAAAGGTTTGCATCTCTCCCCTTTTGTTCAAGAATTTGGTCACCGGATCATTTTTCAGATCAATCCAGTACTGTAGGACTTCATTCAGTTCGTGTACCAGCAAATTCAGGGATCTTCTTAAATCTTGTGTGATTTTTGGTATGCTCGGATTTACGTTAAGGAACTTAGTGTTATCACATTGGGTGGTAAAGTCATCGAAAAATTGAATGTAGCCAGTCTGATAGATTACAGACGTTTCATGGGTCTCCGGTGTCCACGCGAATTTCTCCTCGATGAGTTGATCCAAAATCTTGTTGTATCGCCCATGGAAGTCTTTGCCGTACATCTTGTCCCGAGATTCGGCCTTTCTCTCCTCACATTTTTTCTTGACACCTATCAAAGATGTGCTGAAAATGCAGGCTTGGAGGACCTTTGAGAACAAAACGTCGTTACCACCAATCGAGATAGTCGCGAAAGTCGTATCATCGTGGACTTGGTTGATTTGATTGTTGACAGGATCGGAGAAGTCGAGGAGATTCTCTGTTGTGTCTCCCGTGCATGATGCGAACCTGAATACAGGTTTGCCGAGACCAGGACCGTCGGGGCCAATCATGCCATTATCGCGCTGTAAAGTTGGCCCGTATGCCAAATGTCGACGCATGCAAGCGCCTGACTTTTTGTTCGGATCATACTCTTCACCAGCGCCAGGACCGGCTGAATAGGAGTCACCCAAAGCAACCCAATCCTTCACACGAGCAGGAGGATTGTTGTACCGAGGTCTGAGTATCGAGGCTTTCAGACGGATTAGTCATTTCCTTTCTGTATTTGTTTCTCTGTCATGAGGTTTACCACTATGTCCAAAAGCTGCCAGTGTACCTAGAAGCCCAAGGACTAAGCCTGAGGACAACTTTGGCATTACAGGATTGGTATTTTCTCGAAGGGAAAGCAAGAATTCAAAAAGAGGTACAATAATATTCGCAACGATGATAGAATGTCAGTTCAAGGAAGTGTGCATTTGATATCTTTCATCCACGAGCGAAACCACTACTTATATTTTGACTTCCAAGCCCCGAAATTATTCTAACCAACTATCCAATGCTTAATTTGTCATTGAAAAACTCCTCAACGGCACAGTGTCTAAGTATAAGTTAGTACTCGAGAACGCCTTGAAGGGACAGTGTCTCCTACCTGCTATGAGTTGAGGAGTTCACTTATGGCACAGTGTCTCAGTATATGTTGGTAGCCAAGAAACGCCTCAAAGGTACAGTACCTCAGACCCTCAGTACCTGAATGAATAGAAAGCTCATTCAGGGCACGGTGTTTAGGCATACATTGGGACTTGTGAAGCTCTTTAACAGTACAGTGTTTCAATCCATGGTGAGAGTCGAAAAAATCTTCAAAGGCACAGTATCTCCGTTTCTGCCATGAAATGAGAAGTTGTTCACGACACAGTATCTCGTCTAGTCATATCGAGTGGTGTGGATGAGGCGGAAGGATTAGCTACCGGGTAGCATGAGACGGTTTCATGGATGCTATAGCAGAATGGCGGGTTACAGGTATGCTAATTACACTTCGCTCAAGACATATGCGAGATACGAGTCAAGAGAACCTACGGCATAACGTCATTGGAAAGCAACAACGAAGCTCCCGAGGCACGGTAAGATCCATGTGAGGCGTTGTTGGCTCATTCACTGCATTGCCCCACAGTCCGCCGTACAGTGCCTCACCCAGCGCTAAATAAAACAACGCGAAAATACAAGGATGGAACTTCGTGAGGCCCATCGGGTACTGTAGGCTGATTGTACTGCGCTGCCCCAACCGTGCCGCACCCGGCGCTAACTAAAACAGCGCGAAAATACGATGAAGTTCTACCAGGTACCGTACGCTCGTGCACTGCACTGCCCCAACCGTGCCGCACCCAGCGGCAACTAAATCAACCCGAGAATACCTTTATCATAACGGTTGGACTCCTTTCAAAGCTGCATTTATATCCAAGATGATACTTTCATATCCCTCAACAGCTTCTGTGGCCCTGATTCTCGCTGTGGCTGAAGCTGGCTTCTATCGCCTGCCGATTACCCGAACCACATCTGGCATCTATTTCAGTGAACCCGATCTTCTTCAGACTCAGGTGAGCGAAAAAGGCATAACCAGTCTCCAGAACACAGATACCAAGCATATATTATAGGGACACCAAGATCAGATTGCACTCGCTTTGCCTCCTCCGCTTTCGTCTCGTCTGGCCCTGGGAAATCACGATACCTTCTTCGCAAGCATCTCCCAGAAAGCTCGTCCGCGTACTTTGGCCAAGGGAAAACTTGACGATGATGACGATCTCTGGGATATCATGTTCTTCAGCTTATATACTACACCAATTAGTTTGGGCAATCCTCCCCTTAGACTGACGGCGACTGTCGACACTAGCTGGAGTACATTATTCGTACCCTCAGTAAATTGCACATTCGGTCCGGGTCCAGCCAGATTCTGCATTACCCATCCCCTCTATAATTCGTCGCTTTCATCCACCTACCGCGCAGACTTGACGCCTGCTAGTGTGCTATACACTGGCCCTGCGGGACTACATACATGGGGCAATGTCTCTCAGGACAGTGTGCATGTAGCAGAAATGGAGATTAAGGGACAACTTTTTGAAGAAGCGACAATTTGGCACCCCGATATTGGCACACGCAACGACCTTTTCGATACTGCACTTGGTCTTGCCCTTTACCCCACTCGTAGCGGAATGAGGCAGGGCGATTTCGCAGCCTCAAGCCCGTTCCATAATATGATGCAGCAAAAACTTTTAGACGAAAACATTGTGTCACTCAAATTCTCTCGGACCGATAAGGAGATTGGCGAAATGGTATTAGGCGGCCTGCCTGAGAACGTACGGCGAAATGAGATGATAGAGGTGCCACTCGATCACAGCAAGTCTGATGATTCAGATGACCTATGGAGATACTATACTATGAATGGCTGGCAAGTCTCTGTCCAAAGCATGTCAATGGCTTCGAACAGCTCCGAAGAATCTATACCCGTCCTAGAGATACCGCAAATCGCTGTCATTGCATCATCATTTCCATGGATTGGTATACCAGACAAAGTGGCGCAGAGGATCCATGAAGCCATTGGGATCAATCATGTCTTTGACTGGATCGATTGCAACAGGCGATCGCATTTGCCGAATTGGACGATTGAATTCGGACCTGATGGTCAAACAATTACGTTAACGCCCTGGGACTATCTCATCGAAGTATATGACAAGGTCTACAAGCAGTTGAAATGCGTATCTGGCTTTTTCAACCTTTTGGAGTCCGGGGATAAGGGGTTCATAATTCTGGGTGCAGCGTTCTTGAATGGGCTTCACAGTGTCTTCGATGCTGACAGGAAAAGCATTTCGTTTGCGAACCGTCCTTTGTAGGGTCTGTGTTGTTAAACCATAATTTGCCTACCCGTGAAATATCTAGCTGCTTCGAAAGACTCATCGCCGTATTAGCGAGGTCACAAACAAAAGTGCCTTCCTCTATCTCAAAAGTAAATTGATCAAATAATTTCAATGCAGTCTAATTTCCCATGACTACCCAGCCACTCCTCTTCATCCTTCGCCCTCAGTTCCTTATTCGCCACCCAGCATTCTCCCAAAATCCGGTACACCGCGTTTCCTTCCTCCATAGGCCTCAAATGGTCGGCCCATCTCCCGCAACAAGCCTCCAAATTACATCACCAACTTTTGGCTTAACACAACTAGGACAAACGCCCAGCCCCACACCCTGCACGATGAAGAAATTGAACTTTTTACTCCCAATCCATGCCTGTACTTCATTCATTAAGTCGTTCCTACCATCTTCGGACAAGCCGGCACCGCATGCTATATTCTTCAAGTTATTTTGCATGGCCGGTGGCCAGGTCTCCAAGCCGGTGAATGCGCTACTTAATTTGAGCCAACCACACGGAAAATCCCACGTCGCCGTGCGTATCAGAAGTAAGCTGTTTCTCAACTTGGGAAGAGTGAGAAATATCCTCTATAATCTTCCCCTCAAGGGCTGACATATCTTCAGTGGAGATACCAGACGCGCGGAAACCTAGCGAATCATTCTCACCAATCACTCTGACTAGAAACCTAACGATACGTATACCGAATGTGGCTTCCTCGGTGACTTGTATCTCATTGTCGTTGAGATACTTTATGACTTGTACCGGCTTTTTGAGATCGACGTCGTAGTCGAGAAGACCGTTCGAAGAGCCCTTGCTGCTGTGAAATGCGAAGCGGAGGTATTCACTAAGAATATCTTTTCCGTGTGCTGTTAATTTGGCAAAGTTTGGGAACCCGCTGCGAAAAGAACCAACGTCGCTATCTGCATGGTAAGGGAAAATGTCTCTTCCAAACACGTCGCTAATCTCGCCGACCTGCACTCCCATGGCTTTGAGCGTGCGATAATCCTCGGAGATCTGCACTATCCGTCCAGGCCGTGCCATGTCTTGATGGCAATTAGAAGGTCAGACAAGGAAGTCGAAGCGCTACCAGCCTGTTTTCGCAAACGACAGCTCTTGAAAGATCTAAGCTCGTGTCCAAAATGTCGACAAGCCGGTGATGACGAAGGATAACATTGGTTCTGCAGGTCGTCCATCCTTATCATCCGGTGAAAACAATTTAGGAAGCCGAAATCGCGCAGCACCTGGTACTATGTTTCAAACCGGAATCTTCTCGCCGTTCTGGCCCTTGTAATACTGATCAGTCCGCCTCTCTTCGGCCCGCACCTCTGACCTGAAGCACCACTGGAACCAGCGCTCTGCAAAGTAACTTGGGCGAACCCTACCAGTGCTTCGATGACTTAGAACCCCAAAGACGCGGATGTATTCGGGCCTAGCCAAGCAATAACATCTTCCGCATTCTGATAGATAAGATCCATCATGGCAACCTGAGAGCTGCGTTTATCGTCGTCGTCTTGATCTATGCAAATTGCATCTATCCATATTGTCAAAATGCTATCCTCTTCAGCCAACTGTAACAGCGCAGCCAGTGCATTCTGCTGTAGCCCTGCAATGGGCGAACTGGTATCCTCAATGTCATTGCCCTCGCGGTATTCGAGATGTGGAAGCCGCCCTGCGTCATACACTGGTGTTTGGTCAAACCAGACATAGGAGATGCATTTATAAGGTTGATGTTCTGGGTTCGAAAGACCTGTGGTGATGATGCGGGTGAACAGGGATTCTTGGCCGTTATCGACTTGCTTTTTAACTTGCAAAAGGCGGATCTCGCACTTCTCGGGATCGAGGCCTGCGCGAGTTTGTTCCGCTGCTCCTGAGGTGTGTTTTGTGGCCATAATGTTCTCAGAAAAGTGCAAAATGTTGCAGGTTCGAGGTCTCACGTTTAACATATCGAACCGCAAGTTGACAGGGTAAGCGAACACCCCGTGAGGTTCAGCCTCCCGCGAGGATCGGTTAGCAGGCTGATTGGATGCACAGTAGAGGTTCTGACTGGAGCCTACTCTGCGACAAGCCGTTTTCGCTTGGCTGAGAGACCCCGAACACGGGAAAAACGTCAATTGACGAGACGCAATTAATGCATGTGTCAGACTCCGTCTATTGAATGAGTAGTTTTCAAAAACTCTCTTTGCATGGTATTAGTCATCTTGTCAGGGTGAGTATGATACTTGCTTAAGAAAACTATATACATAAGACGCAAATACTCTAACAACTTCGATGTCTGCTTCAGGCAGTGCTATAAAACAGGGCTAGTGCCCATTCTTCACTTTGTTTAGCAAGTGAATCCCATGTCACCTTCCCGATTTCCATATTCGTACCCATGTTCCGGACCGTTACCAAGAGTGCTTTGATGCGTTCCATCTCCACTTTGCCAGGTCTGACTCCCATACTTGAACACAACGGGATCGGCGTCACCGCCCTTGGCCTCAATTTCGACAGTCAAGGGCAAATGACTTGTAAGGCTTAGCGTCTTCGATTTGGCATCAATTGGCTGGCGCTGCACAGATCCGATAATTTTCTTTGCATCATCGTACAGAATAACGTCAAAGGCGTAATCTGCGCCAATGCCATACTCGTTACGTTGATGTTGGACGACATGCATGGTGCACCAGCCTTTGGTGTAGCCTGGGCTAGGATCCACGGGCTTGAAGATGGAGAGACCAAAGGCGGCGGTGCCCACTTTCGGAATGCCGCATTTCCAGGATATGCCACGGCCTTGGTCGATCTTCTTCTTTTCGCACAATTTGCCGTGCTCTCCCTCGGATTGGTCGATGAAGCTTTGCACGTCAAAGTCTTCCCAGTTGTTCAGGTTTGCAAATCGTAAGATAGGATGGTGGAGGCCGTCTTCTGTATTACCGTCGATGCCGCCTGCCTTTGTGTATTGTATAGAGACTGACAAATACAAGTTAGCCACAAGCTTCGAAAGAAAAAGGCGGTTAAATGATTAGGGGACTACCCACAATCACCAATGTCTGGATGCGTAAAGAACTGGTTGCCATTTAGGTAGCAGACGTTCCAGTCGGGAAAGGGTGTGTATCTCAGGTCGTTGTTTTCGCAATTGATTGATGTGTAACAATTTCCGCCATCTCGAGTACTGAAGTAGAGTGCGCACTTGTTTTCCACACTTGGGTCCTGCAAGGTATCAATTCAGTTAACCATTCAAGGTGCATATATGCTAATCCAGCAATGGATTAACTTACATAGGCATTCCTATCCTTGAGGTAGTCCTTCACAGCCAGGTAGAGCATAACAGGGCCCATGCCGTTGAAGCCTCGAACATCGATTGAACGAGGCAAAAGTGACTTGACTCCTGAGACTACAGAGGAAACCGCCGTAGGCATTGCTTGGGATCCAGGGGTTGTAAGAATCAGTGCTGCTATGGCAGGCACTGCGAGACTGGTCCTGAGGCTCGGTAGATGCATGTTTGTAAAATTTGTTTGAGAGTATTAAAAAGTATTCAAAAATTGCTTCTCTGTTGATCGATTATAGCGCTTATGGTGTGAAGGCTTATTATTTCTGTCGCATGATGTATTATTGCTCTGCCAGGTGAGGCTCCTTTATACTACTCCAGCTTGAGAAAATGTTGCTCGAAGACATGGTGATGTCGCCCGCAGTGCAAACAGCCCCAGTCTAGGACGACAGCTACAGCACTGTCCGAGGCTGTTCTGCAAGGGTAGGTACCTGGATTGGATTCTATTCTCTGAATTTAGATTACTATGGGGAAGTTTTGGCGTTGCGGAAAGGCGAGGCTGACTTCTAAAATTATCCGACCAATGATGTGTAGTGAGTCAAATAAGGCCTCCCTCCACAACACCGCCCCAAGGAACCACAGGATCATGCAGAGGGGAGCGGAGTTTACCTCCAGGCATGTTCCTACTAAAGGAACCAGATCAAAATACTGCAAGCGACAACATCTTCTTGTTATGCGTTGTAGTCACTTGCCAAACTTTACGTGGCAAAATGAGAAGCACATGGGTACAATACGCCCAGATATGATATTGCAGCTGTATAACTACATCATTGCGGTTCTAGTCTTTGGGCAGATCAGACCATCGGAGTGATTAGATTTTGTAGGCGCGTTTGTTGATATCGAAAATGTGCTGCGAGTCCAGCATACGGGGGCCGAACGGGAAACGCCGGCGTTGGACGAAATTGAGATCGCTGTGTACTGAGTTTCAGTTTCCGGGTGCCAAGAAGACAATTTCAAACCAAAGTAGTCTAGCTTAACATGGGTCTATCCTACAGTCGGATCACGACGCAGCATCGCATTTATTGTCATTCGTCATCCTTCGCTTATAGATACCAACTATTCAACCACAGTCAATGGTTTGAATGGAACTGAATTTCGCACGTCTTTTATATGCGCAAGTTATGACCTCGAGTTAGGGATGGGAGCTGAAGACTAGTTTGCGAAAATCGAAGCCGGATACAGAGGAGAATGCCAGGTCAATAATCCCGATGCAGTACCGCGTAAGATCCGACGATAAAGTTGCTCTCTGTTGACTCGACGTCATGGAGGTCCCTAATATTAGCCTGGATTAAGGTGGCTGTATTTCCGAGCGGGGAGAACAATCAAGGTCAGTGCATGTTCCCACTGGAGAAGCAACTTAGAACACTGCCACAACCGTGCTTTCTTGTTGAGAGGTATTGGATCATCAACTTGTCAAGTAAAGTAGGGACAAATTTCTCTACCACAGAAAGACGGCGACGAGGATGCTCATGAAGGGTAAAAACCCATAACAGCGGGGATCCCCTGGTGATCTGCTACCAGGCGTCAGATATCTAGTATCTTACTTAGATAGGGCTGTTGGGTGGCGGCAACTTTCAAGGACATGAGTGAGGGAAATTTGGTACCACCAAATTGCTATCCACATCACACTCGAAATCGCGTTGGACTCGAAGAGGCTGCGCTTTTCCCAAATTTAGCTTTGCTGCGCATTCAGCGAGAGGTTTTATGCAGATGCGCATATGTACAACAGCTTGTCACACACGACGAAAGTGACCAGGATAGTTCAAAATCGATGACGATCGAATCACGTTGTATACACAGTTAGCTTCAGCTAATGTTCGCTCGCCGATGTTTCATTGCTCCTGCAACCCTCCCCCGTCTTTAACAACTTGGTGTACATTCAGGTGTTTTCTTGGCGTATTGGGTGCGGTTGGATGAATGGTCTAACACGCGACGGGACCTGGAGGCCTAGATTCCGGGATCCCGATTTCGGCTTCCCAACGCTCCAAACTTCGCGACACATTTCTCAAGGAAGATATCCATACATAAAAATACCACAAGGAGGTGTAATTAATTGAAACCCATCCGTTTAGAGTCATACTTCCCATTATCGGGTTCTAAAGTCTCTTAGTAGACCGTTGGCGTGAATAGCGTAGAGGTGCAGGTGTCGGCCGACCTCGCACATTTATTGACCATTGGTATCCACTTTAATCGGCAAAATTGCCTAATCCATCAAACCAACGACAGCTCTCTTATCTCGCACCTCTCTCAAGACGTTGAAGTCAACATTTGAACTTTATTGCGACCGCTATATTACACGACCACTTACGCATCTACGCAATGACAGCATCGGCCTTCTTAAAGGAGCCGTGCTATACTGGTACTGCATATGTGCATGGAAAGGCTTCTGGCAGACTCATCGCAAGCAATCTCGAGTTGAGCTTTTGGGGTGGGGTTGATCCGCAAACCGGGGAGGTCATCGATCGCCACCATACTCTAAGCGGAGAATGTCTCCAAGGTTCCATACTCGCAATTCCCGGTGGCCGTGGCTCGTGTTCTGGCAGTGGCGTCATGCTGGAACTTTTGCTCAATGGCAAAGGGCCTTCAGCTATTTTGTTCGAGCGAAGAGAAGACATACTCACACTTGGGGTAATGATTGCCGAGGAAGTATTTGGAAGATCGATTCCGGTGGTTATCTTGGACAGACCAGACTTTTCCAGCATTTCAACAGCAAGTCACGTTCGCGTTGAAGGAAATCGCGTATTTCCGATGGAGCAAAATGACGGGCTTGAGATGGAGTCACATTCGGGTGTCATCGAGGCTTCCATCAGAACAATCCCCGACAGTATCGAGCTTTCTGAAGTTGATAAAGCGTTCCTTGAAGGCCTACACGGTGAAGCAGCCCGCTTGGCAATGAGGATCATCCTGCGCATGGCTGAGCTGCAAGGAGCGCATCAATTGCTCAACGTCACTCAAGTACACATCGATGGATGCGTATACACAGGACCAGGATCCTTGGCTTTTGCGGAAAAGCTCCGCAATTTGGGCGGCAGAACTGTGGTTCCTACCTCACTCAATTCCATCTCAGTCGACCAAAGACGATGGCGTGCTCAAGGAGTAGAATCCTCCTTTGGCCAAGCAGCAGAGAGACTTGCAGCTGCGTATGTCGACATGGGAGCCCGCCCGACATTCACCTGTGCCCCATACTTGCTGGATACTGCCCCAAAACGCGGCGACCAAGTAGCTTGGGCTGAATCCAACGCGGTCGTATTTGCGAATAGTGTTCTAGGCGCAAAGACCACGAAATATCCCGACTTTCTCGATATAGCCATCGCCTTGACCGGTCGAGCGCCGGAAGGAGGTTTGCATGTTGACGCTAATCGGCTGGCATCATTCTGTGCAATAATGCCGACAAGTATAGAGCTAGACAATATCGATGACTCGTTCTATCCTTTGCTAGGCTATCACATCGGCCGCCTGTCAGGGCCACGGATCCCTTTGATTATAGGCCTAGATCGATTACATCCTCAAATTGATGACTTGAAAGCTTTTGGAGCCGCATTTGCCACCGTTTCTAGCGCCCCAATGTTCCATATTCTAGGTGTAACACCCGAAGCGACGAGCTTAGAAGCAGTGATAGGTCCTAGGCGCCCGATAACATCAGTCGATCTAGACCTTGCATCTCTAGATCTCTGCTCGAAGACTCTAAATAGCGCAGAGGACGGCCAGCATGTTGACCTTGTCTCTCTCGGGAACCCTCATTTCTCTTTTTCGGAGTTGAGGAAGCTGGCTCTTCTTTGTCGAGGAAAAAAGAAACAAGAGAGGACTGCTATTGTGGTTACGTGTGGCCGAGCCATATTTGGTCTTGCCAGTCAGGCTGGGCTAATTGCAGAACTGGAACAGTTTGGTGTTGAATTCGTTACCGATACTTGCTGGTGTATGATCGATCATCCTATTATCCCACGATCAGCCAAAGTCATCATGACAAACTCCGCGAAGTACGCCCATTATGGACCGGGTCTCACTGGAAAACTATTTTATTTTGGCAGCCTCGCTAGTTGCGTGTTGGCCGCGTGCGTTATCAACTAGACTAAGTCTTGAACTGGAAGCTCTACTTTAAGACTTTCATAATTGTTAATATGACTTTGGAGAGGATAGCTTCAAGACGTTTACACCTGTATAGATATACATAGTCTTATCCAAGGGCACAATGGCTAGAAGAATGTCTTACAGCTTTTGGGGTATGGGCCTATCAGACTCCGGCTGCAATTGCTAGGAAGGAAGATAGCCGAACCGCGACGGTCGCAGGGTCGTGAGAGCAGAGTTGGAAGAGCACAGAGTTGTACGAGCTGTCAGGCAACTGCGGGCAGCGCGGGACAGTTATTGGGAATAACAAAACACTAAATTGACGACTACGCTGCAGAAAACTAGAAAATAAAATAAACAAGGCACACAGTGTGATTGCGCGACCGAATTGTCGTTCGTATTGCAAGTAGAACAGAATGTTCAAGTTAGGTGTTAGAAGGATATCGGAAGGTAGTAGCTCGTGCCAAGATGCTAGTATAGTCTCCGCAGGAACGACCTGCACTGAATGTTTGCTCCGCCCACCTCACTTATCTACTCATTGTGCCTAGCCAAACGTTGATCGCACATCCATCAGCCTTTGATCTCATGGCCGAGTTCCATCCCCACTAGCACCTCCTTCACAATGGCGAGCCGCAATCTCTACCTCACGTACAAGAAGGATACCAGTCGACTTCTGTACTGGGTCATCAACACATCCAATGGCATCATCCAGTCGGGGATTAAAGCAGAAGATGCACCCGTCACAATCAACACCACAGGCCAGAGTACCGTTGCCGAGATCATCAACATGTCTAGACTCATTGCAATAAATCTTAAGCCAATACCATCCGCCATCTTTGAGCTGTTTCAGGCTGTCATTAAAGCTCGATCGACCGTTTATGCTGCTTTCCAGCAGGTTGTGATCGAAAAACCTGACCCGGATATTGAAAAAAGCAACGCTACCCACAAGCACTTCATCGATGCACTGACAGAGGCCTTTGAAGCACTCGGCGGTAATTTACGGGACTCAAGCCACGTCTCACCCGTTAGAGAGGAGGCCGATGACGAACGCATCTTCCAAAATCAATTCTCTGCCCTAAGTCTTGGCAGAGCGAAAGATGAGGATGAAGATGGCTCATCAGGCGACGGCACTCATCCAACACAGGCAAGACCGCCGACAAAGAAGACCAGGAAAGGAAAGAAAGGAAAGCGAAGCAAGAAATCGAAACAAAATCTAGCCTCGAAATCCACTGCGGAGCCGCCCTTGGCCGACGTCCCTGTCGAAAGCTATCGCATCATCGAGGACAAAGATGGCCTTGTGTCTGATTATCTCTTGGCTGTGTATGCAGTTGTTCACGAGTGGAACGAGTTGAGAATCTTCACTCAAGACCTTTGGCGCGAAGTAGCTTATGATGGCCTCAATGATGCCGTAGCCGCCTCATTGACGAACACCGCAGTCGCGATGGTCAAACAGACATGCATTGCTGTGTTTGCGGATTTCCCAGGCCATGAATCATACGACACCATCGTACAGAAAATCACACGGGGTGATCCAGACAAGGCTCAAGCACAATTTGGTCTGAGCCTGTACCGCATTTCAGCTTGTGGCCATCATACTGAAGAGGTCCAAGATAGGAGGCTTGATGTAAAGGAGCACTTCTGGGTGCACGCCTACAATGATCTGACGACTTTTATAACTGATTTCCAGAAGAACCGAACCGGCAAACCGACCAAGGCTATGCAAGCGCAGCTCAACGACTGGAGTCCAACCTTCGATCTCCAGCGTGTTATAAACGAGGAGCGTGTCAGCTGTCGCCGTTCGTACACCATCAATTGGCTTTACGATCTAGTCAATGTGTTCTCATCCATTGTCGTCCAGCGGAACACAATGAAAGGCGAGCGACATGTGTATGAAGACGTCGATTGGTCAACGACCGGCTCGTGGCATCACCATCGAAGGCTCTTCGGATTGAACGAATTCGCCGGCGACATCACCGCACTCGCCATGCAAAAGCCGAAAACTGATATTCGGAGAAAGATATTTCCCCACCATTTCTTCCAACTACAGTGCATTGTCGATTCCTTTACTGCTTCCCGAGGCTGGCTTCTGAGCCCTCTTCGTGGTCATATTCTGGCTCCACCTCCACGCAAGTTTCGCCCGCGACGCGACGTCGATCTTTTCTTAGACCGCGAAGGTCTGAGAAACGGTCAAGGCCTGCTTCAATCAATCGATGTGCTGAAGCAGCTATTTCAAAAAGATGCCGACTCACATGAAGATCCAAACCGCCACACAGCACATTTCGATCTACTTGAGGACCTGAAAATCGATTTCATCAACTGGCTGGGCGAATCCAAGTACATGTATGGTCTCACCACTATACCAGCGTCGCGATTCTCGAAGCACAATGCAAATGGGCTGTGGGAGTACTCTCCATTACTGTGTGCAGCTGGCTTGGTCGAAGGACTGATCCTTGTTCAACGCGTCGTCATGAAATTGTGGGAACGAATTCCAGAACCTACCCTTGCCCTTCACTTGCATAACATGCTCGTTAAGAAGGGGTACCTGAAGAAGGAAGTGGGATTGTACGCAACACTGGAGAGCCTTCTACAAGACTCATTCTTCTCCGACGGCATTCCTACTGATGGCTTTTCCGATGCTCTCGTCGCCCGAGTGGGGCAGGGACGCAACGACCGTGCCTCGCTACGCCAACTGCAAGCAGTTAGTCGAGATATGACCAAGGATATTCACCAGCTCCTGGATGCCAACTTCAACCGCTTCTTTAAGGCGAAATCAGCGCTCATGATGTATTATGATGCCGATTGGGTACCCGAGCAGATTCCAGACAGCGCGGTTAAGATCCCATCTATGCTGTACATGATTCGCCTAATGAACACTAAGAGAGTGATTGATCCTACCACTAGCGAGAAGGGTCTTGAAGAGACCTAGCTTATCAAGCGCGCCAAAGCACGTGGACAAACTGATGCTGCGCTGCTAGAATCGGCGTCAATTTCAATTCCGGATATGGACGCCGACGATGAAGATTCCAAAGCGTTAATGAGTCGCATTGCCGATTTGAAGGATTACAAGATGAGTCCACAACGCAATCCATACAATGTTTCGAAACAGAAGGAGCCTGAACAGCTCCAAGGACGTGCCCTACTCGACGTGCTTCGGCTTGACATATTCGCCGATGTCTGTGGCAACAATCCCATATCCAGTATGAACTATGTGTGGATCACTTGTCACATCATGCTTCTGTTCATGCAGTTCGAGGACCGGTTTCGCGAGACTCGTCATCCGCTGTGGGTCGAAGCGTACGAGCATCCGAAACCCCAATTGAGGCGCCAAAAGAGAGTTGCATTAGTCGCAGCAGCGATGGCCGATGAAGACGAAGAGGCCATGAAGCTTTTTGCTGAGGGATTTGAATGTTTGAGGCTTGGCGCGCTTGCTTGCATCTTTTGGGAAGATCTGCGCGAGGAAGAGTCTGGTGCGAAGCCTAAAGGGGATGATGATGAGCCTCCTACGGATCAGTGCTCAGTTATGTAACAAAGAATCACGGGAAGGATTTACTTGATGATGCTGGAAGTCCTTTCCTGGACGCAGCTTTAGAGATGGTACTAACATGTTGCTTGATCTTGCACTTTATAGGTTGGCAAGACTATGTTGGTAACGTAACGGTATTTTATTCAAAATAGTGGTTTCCCACATACTTGCCCAGGACTGGATCAACGCGCAGGTTTCGTCAACTGATTCTCGTGATCAACTCATCACCAAGCCTTTCATCCTTTCTCTGAGAAGGAGAAGGTGATAACAGCTATCCTTCCCAAAATTCACAGTGCTCAAGATCGTCTAGTGTTAGCCAGCATAACCTCTATGCAACGCTTTGTAACAGTCTATTACCGCAAAGTACTAAATACAGCCTATTAGGCTCTAATGGGTAGTACAACTCGTAATGCAGTGGCAAACACAAACGGCGGATGCATGACAATAAGGACAATTATCGCAAGGCACCAAGCGCGTAGCAGAGAGTATAATGTTTAATTTAATGACATAACGTAGCGACAGTCGTTTCGATAGGCGCAAGCAATAATGGGCTGCTTCGCTCCTATACGCACAGAAAACCCCTTCGCACGATGATCGGGAGACAAACTCCAATAGCCGAGTGTAAACAGTCTAATACTCCGAGGCTTGACACGAGGCTTTCCACCACCCAGAATGGGTCGCCATCAGGCTTTCAAACTTGAGAAGTGAGAATGTTAGTTACCTACACAACATGTAGTATGAATTTATCCAGCTGTGGTAACTTACTCTCAGATCTTCTCCACATCGAATCCTACTTTATACTCACAAGTAACAGTTCCAACCCATTTTCCAGATCCGCCAAGAGATCCGCCCTCAGTGTGTAATCCTCATCTTTGAACGTGAATTGCTCCTCGCCATTGAAAGTATACATCATCCCGTGTTCCGATATCTGCCGAGTCCTGCCCGACCCATACTCTACATATGCCGTTCCAGGCCGCTTTGCGAGCATATCGACGACCATATCTCTAGCCTGGTTGCCTACACTGATGTGTGTATCTGCCATTTGAGGCTTTGTAGCCTTATGGCTTCCACGCCAGCTGCCGAACACGTACTTGACTGACATCTTGATATATGATGAAGTTTTCTAGCGGCGGATTGATAGATTCGATTAAATGATCGTGGATAGTTAGAGTCGTTCTTGAACAATGTCTCTACTACGTATTTCCGTAGCTGATAGTACGAAGATGATAATTTGGTGAAGGTGGAAATAATGGGAAAGAACATCCACCAGGTCGTTCGAAGTGGGTGATAATGTGAAAGAGCTGACAACTTTATAATTGCAGAAAAAAAAAGGGGATCGTTAGATGGCTGGACTCCAGACTCGGAGTAGCTGGCAGCTCAGCTGAGTGCTTATTTGATTGATGCACAACATGAGGATTATGGCTTCTCTTCCCTTGCCGCTTTGACAGCGAGTCTCCTCAATAGGGATACTAGCTGCGAAGTGACGCTTCTTGCAACATGCATGAGCTGAGCTCACAGGGTTGACAGCCAAGGGTCTAGACTGCTTGTGAAGGCCATAAGTGGCTTCATAGGTCGAACCGAAAACGCGATTCAGGTCCTCAGGTAAGCCAGTGGTTTCAGCTTCGGCTTGTTCAGTAATTGGAGCACTAAGGTAACTGTCCTGACGTTCCTGCAGTTGGAACCTACCATTGCAAACTGACATCAGACCTTGTCTAATTCCGTCTCCTCAATGATGCAATGCGACAGAAAGTCAAGAATTGTACGATTGTTTTAGGGGCTGATAGTCGTAGAAGTGGCAAGCTTTGGTCGTACTCTTACCATGAGCTCTTCGAAGCTGCACTTAAACGATAATAAGTACTTGCTTACGAATATGGATACACAGTTCGCATGTTTGTTATATAGCCAATGGGATTAAGGTTAGTGTCACAAGCTCAGCTCACGGCACAGTGCCGTTCTCCAGCTCCTGCCACCTGCACTCTTAGCTGAGCGGCTGAAGCATCGTTTGATGCAACGCCTGCGGTGACCTACAGTATATTCACCAGCCTCTAGGACTGTTCTAAAATTTCCATCGATTACAAAGACGCATCAGGTAGCTGAGTGAAAGTGTTCAGGTCATCCGTACCGTAAGGCCGGAATGGCCTGAGCAAGTGGCACCCTCCGCCTACAGTGCTGAGAACAAGTCGGCGATGTGGCGCTACGTTGAAATTCTCAAACCGGATAGGCTGCGCTTTCTGTGAACCAAGCGACGCTCTCGATAATGCAATGACAGTGGCTATTCACGAAGCGATCCCTACAATACACTAACCCAGGCTTGGTAAGCCCTTGTTATTGTGCACCGTCCGCCGAGGGAAAAGAGAATGCTAAAACCGAAAGCCAATTGCGGCCACGACTAAAACACTCGCGGTTTGAACTCAGGTGGTCTGAAGGCATCTCCGAAATACATCACGGAGGAAATGGTAAATATTTTTGCAACTATCTATTTACCAAAACGTTCAGCGTATGGGTAGGCATAGGCTGCCAGAGAAGATTCGCCAAGTCAATACTCTTCTTCTTGGCTGCTACAGTCGTCCTGCAGAATGAAGCTGCAGGATGCACACTGGAACCCCGCACAAAGTCAACGCCATCTGTCTCAAGTAGCCCAGTGCCATTGGTTAACTTCGTGGCAAGACTACGCCCAATAGCTTCCCTGTGAAGACATAGCGGAAGTTCTTATTATTCTTAGCGTTATTAGGTAACTCTGTCTAGTTGTACACTAAGTGTTCCGACATTGTCTATGACTTGCCTCGGTGTGGGCTGGCAAATTGGTCGTTCTGGCTTGGCATCGAAGTCCTCATCTGATACATGCATTCTTCTTCCACCACCAAACAAGCATCGCACGACTTAGAGCGGCGTGGCAAAGGATCTTGAGCCCACTGAGCTTACTATTTACGAACAATATCCGCGGCATTGCTAAATTGCTTGAAAAACTAGCATTGCGATCATCATACCCCGCAGCGTTACCTCCGCATTCACCGCATAGCGTCCAGGCTTACTTGCGCGGCACTAACATACTCTACTACGACATCAATCCGTCATTGCTACAATACCGCCATCTTTCGCGCCCGTCAGCGAGACGCTTCTCTTCGCTACTACATTCGAATGCTCCGCTATCAAGTACTGCTGCCCGCCCAAGCATGCCGTTCCGCCGTGAACTTGAAAGCATAGTGGAAGCTAACAAGCTGTCGACAGCTGGATATAGCTGGATATACAAAAGGGCAAGGAACAAGGTCATTGCGGTGGATATCGCTAAGAGCTTGGAGAAAGTACATTAATCGGTCGATGGATGCTAAGAGGTACCCGACGAGGAGCAAGAGTCAACGAAAACCATTCGGGCTAAGTTCGCTCTGAAGAAGAGCAAAAAATTTTAAGCGACGAGCAGGTGTGGACCGAGAAGAGAAACCCCAGCTATAAGCTGTGAACAATGTAGACGAAGCATTTAGAGGGCGCCTTACTCAGGAAGGAAGCTATACCTTGAATCATAGACAAAGTGATTTACCGAGCCCTCCACTTACTTATTAATCGCAGGCACTCCTGAGCAACCGATTACTCCAAGTCTTTCATCGCTAACAGGATGAACTGCTTGCACTCACCGATTATCGCACCAACGATCAGGCACGTAACAGCGGCTCAGTATCCCCGTAGAAAGCTCCGCTACTCGAAGTTGCGTGGCGTGATACTATCCACAGTAAAACTGCTTGACAGAGCGCGAAAATGCTTGTGTCAACAACAGCACAACCAACCAATTCATAACAAGTTGACAGAAATCCCCAGGAAAATCCACCGTATTTTTCGTAAGAGAATTCGATTCTTCCACTCCACGAAGCAGCCATGAATGCAAAAACCACAGCCTGAACGGTGAGTCCCACATGACTCACAGCTTCGTCCCGTGGTCGCGAAAGTGTTTCTTTCGCTTGATTGTAGAGAGCTGTCTTCCAATGTTATCCTTGGGATCAACCACAGGTCCAAAAAGCCAGCAGGGCAACTTGACCACCGTCTCTTCATGGTGTTCCTTTGATCCCCAGTTCCACCAGTCCAATGACTTGCCTGTGAAGATATAGCGAAATTTTTCACCATTCTCAGCATTGCCAGGTAACTCTGTCCAGTTGTATTCCAAGCGTTGCGACGTCATCCACGACTCGCCTGGTTGAAGGCTGGCAAATCGGTCGTTCTGACCGACACGGGAACATCAGGGTTGTCCACTATCCGAAAGGCGCATCCTTTACTCTGTTCGTCGTTGTAATTCTCCCAGGTTCCGTTGTAAAGCCGTCTAAGTTGATAATTGTCATCATTCTCGAAGAGGCATGTATGGAATGTTATAGATCGTGAAGTTGCCTCCACTTGGTACGTGACCTGGACCGTGACTTCGAAGAGGATGTCCCGACGAAACATAGATGCACACTCAAGGAAAATGCTGAGGTTCGAAACATCGGGGTCACGGGCTATGTGATTTGCAGGTGGGAATGTGTCCTTCGTCTGAATTTGCCGGTGTCGCCATTTTGCTCCTCTCGGTTGGCCCTGTCGAAACCGACTCGAGCTTCTCGTTCTACCCGCGTGGGCCAAGGCTGGGTCTCGGTGTGAACAGAAAACGAGACATGTGGTCCGCCAGGTAATACGAGAGAATGGTCTTTGTCCTTAAGCTCATGGCCGATGTGCTCACGTACAGTGCCGTACTCCCACGTCACTATATAATCGCCCGGCCATAGTAAGGTATATATTTCACCATGCTTGAGCAACTTCTGGTATTGTTCAGGTAATATTATGTTGTAGGTAACAGATCCTCCTGAGGCAAGTTCCAAAGACCCTGGTTGTACCCGTTTACCACCAGAGGCTCATATCGGTTTATGTCAACCAAACCAGAATGATCAATAGTTATAGCTTCAAGGTCGGTTGCAATGTGATGGAGAAGCACAAGTCCTGGCTTCGTGAGTCCGTGGACATGTGGACTCTATTCAAAGATGGCAGGCTTGTCAGCGGAGCCATCTTTACGCTAAATCGCGAACTGAATTTCATAGGGAAGCGTCAACGACAATTTCTTGCTTGCGCTCAATTCAAGGCGTAATTGGGGCAGTTCTGGCCTAAATCACTCTTAGCTAGTGCCTGAGCATCTTTTAGAAGTATTTTGCCTGGCAGCCCCTTCGCATAGGTTAATGTGAGTTGCCAAATTCCCCTCCATGTTTCACAGTCCGATTGATAACTACGATAGAGCTAGCTAATTAGTGACCTCGTAGCCTTTGAATCGTGATGCAAGTGGAAAGTTGCTATAAGATCTCCCTTGCTCATGTGGGGAACCGGTGAAAGCTTTGGTGAACAGCTTGAGCCCGTGTACGTGGATTGAGGGGTTCTGATGCAAGGCTTGCACTTGCAAGGCGGCGCATCCCATCGCACAAATAGACGAGAGAGCACTCGTCCGGCTAAGCACCAAAATGATCATCCCAAAGCGAAGCTTTATCCTATTTAACTTCAATAATCGTAGCCGCCAGAGTGCTCTGTTTCAGTTCCCCATTTCTCTGCCATTGTACGTACTATAGGATGTGATTTTGAATTACCCCGCCTGATACTAATGGCACGTCATGGCACGGCAACTCCAGCCTCTTGAGTTGAAGTGTTAGCCGAGCCGTGCTGCGCCGCAAAGGTGCTGCAACTATCTCTTTCACCGGTCAGTCTTCCACTGAACAATGCGTGCAATCATTCGGTGATACCTAATGTGCGTACGCACAGCGCACGCGCATGGCTCGGTTCAAGTTTAGCGGTGCCAAGGGCGCTGCAATTATGGGAGCCTTGTGCGCCAATTGCAGCTCTGAATATACGCCATAAGTAAGGGAGAATGTGTGTGCGTGCCGTCTCAAGCAACAAAGTGGAGAACGACCGGTGAGCCGCATGTTTGGTGTTGTAAAGAGTTTCTCCTGGATTCCAACTTATGCTTACGGCCAGGCTTTCTGATGGAAGGTGTGTTGTATAAGTATCATAGAGTCCCATACGGTGATGGTTCGAAATCATTCCCCTCGCACTGATCTGTACTCTGCTGCAAACTACTTCTTGGCATATTGCACATCTTTTTCAATTAATTCATCAAGTCAACATAAATGTCTCAAGGAAAGGCAGCAATCAGGAGCGAGTACCGCTCAGGTATTATGTCTTGAAGCGCAATACTTACATTCTTTTGTACTAAAACATACAGAAGACGTTGAGGGAAATAACATGACTGATGAGCTCTTGTTCAGTGAAGGTAAATGTGATTTCACAAATAGGTATCCCAATTAACTAACTATAGAGTTTATAGATTTTGAGTCATGGTATGGAAAGTCAATGTTTGAGAGTCTCTTGGCCGAGGTCGTTCAAAATGAGGAATCAGGACAGCCAACATTTGGTCTAATGGTATGTATAATTGTGTACAAGAGCATCTCAGGACAGACGCTGATCGCGTACAAGGGTGTCTTAGAGCTTGTGGAAGCTCTTTACGCCCGTGAAGTCATGAAAGCACGCGAAGAACATGCCTGCTCTCCAGGAAACTATTTCAATTTTTTCGGCTACATAAATTCAATCCGCTGTTCATCGAACGCCGCCGAATGGGAAAGCTTTTGTCAAAAGCTATATTCCCGCATTGCGATCAGTTGCAGGAGGCTCCGACACACCAAGAACCTTGATTTTCATCCCATCTCCATGCCTCTGCGAGTGCAGCACTCTAAAGCTCCTATTCCGACGATGAACGACAGTAGTGGGTCAAATACTTCTTCAAGATCGTCATCAAGCTCCTCACCTCGTACGATATCTGGTGGTAATTCAAAGCCGCGCGATGCGCTCACTTCGACTCAGCCAGCATCGAGCGCCTCACCAACCCTACTCGATTCCCAAGATGAGACTGACTTGCACCGATATACGGTATGCTTGCAAGAGTATGCCCAGATGGTTGGGGAGTGTGTCAACCACAAGAAAGAGACCGTGAGCACAAATCCAAGCAAGTTTCGTTGTGTGACCACTCTTGGCAATGTTTCGGGGGAGGGAACAGGGCGTAACACTCAGCAGGCGAAACATGCTGCATCGAAGCAGATATGTGCACTCTTGGGTTTATCATTGGATTGAGGCTTTTGAGATTCCCTATCTTATAGTTTTACTTGCCTCCGCCATAAGCAGCGACAGTCTACAGACATGGGTAAACCATCATGTATCTATTCTCCTCCATTAGATCGGGCCAATTATGGTTTCGCTTAAGAAAATCCCCGACTATTCCATTGTTCCTGCCCAAGCTGTCGACAATTCACTGGCAAATCTTACTGTCCTTGCATGCTGCGGCGTAATAACGAGCCTGTACGTCTAATTACATTTGCCCGGCAGGGGGTTGTAATGATAGCACGTAGGCCTGATGGCGTTCGTATCTTCTTCATGGAATTCTTCGATGATTGCTCGGTCCCATACGCCCATATGTTGTGGTAGTCGCTCACACATTGAGACACTACACAGTTGATTATTCAGTATTACCAAAGTCAACGAAATAGTCTTGGCTACATATGCATGTGCTAATCGTAGGTGCATTGGCTAGTCCTAGACCAATCACGACGCATGCAGAACACACTCAAAAGAAGCCGGCTATCCGGACAATGTATGCAGGCAACACCGCCTCCCTTACACATCTCATTCGTGTATCCCAATCCCCCACAGCATAGGAAATGGTGGTAGCTCCTCCCTAGATATCTTTTAGCTTAGTGTAGCGCCACTAAAATACGAGCCCTTACATCTCAGCCTTCCTGGTGCCATCTACTCCGGTATCTTCACCGGAACTTCCTGTAGCATAAGAACTCGAAATGCCCAATTGAACCCTCTAATTTTAATAAAGCTGTCCAACAGTCGCATGTTTGCAACCCTTAAATCTTCTGCTACACGCCGCCAGTCTCATCCTCATGCGTCTTTTACAACTTCACGAGAACGACACGTTCAGCATAACTAAATTTTCCGACGGGAATATACCGCCATATGCAATTCTCTCGCATACTTGGGGCCCCGATGATGAGGAGGTCACCTACGACGATCTAGAAACAAATGCGGGCAGCAGTAAGAACGGCTACCGCAAGCTTACATTCTGTGGGAATAAAGCTCTCAGTAACGGTCTACAATACTTTTGGGTAGACACCTGCTGTATCGATAAAAGGAACAGCACAGAGCTTCAAGAGGCTATCAACTCTATGTTCCGATATTATCAGAATGCGACAAGGTGTTTCGTTTATCTATCCGACGTCACAGCTGGGGGCAGGGTAGGCGGCTCGCCCCGAGACTGGAAAACTGCGTTTCTGAAAAGCAAATGGTTCACCCGTGGCTGGACACTCCAGGAGCTCCTTGCTCCTAAGTCTGTCGAGTTCTTTTCGTCTGATGCCTATCGCCTTGGTGACAAGCATTCAATGACGCAAGAGATCCATGCTATTACAAGGATTAGCCTTCAAGCTCTACGAGGGAGAGCACTTTCTAGTTTCAGCGTCGAAGAACGATTCTCATGGGCCCTGGGTCGCACCACAAAACGCGGAGAGGATGCTACATATTCGCTGTTTGGCCTTTTCGATGTACACATGCCGCTTTTGTACGGAGAGGGCCAAGCAAAAGCTAGAATCCGACTTGAGAACGAGATTCTGTCTTTGGAAGCTTCCACATCCATGACTATCGCTGAAGGGCTTAAGAGACGAAGAACATTGCAAAACACAGGGTCGGTCAGGAGACAGGGTTCTTCTTCCTCCTCTCAGTCTTCTCCTTACTCGAATGAACTTTTAAGTCGGTTCTATGACCCACTGGTCCTATTATACACTCTAGAAGGCGGCGGAGGAGAGCCTGACGGATTTCTGCAGACAGCGCATACAGAGTTATCAGCCCTATCACCCGGCAAATTAAGGAGAAATTTTCTTAGAGACCTGGCTTTCTTGTGCGATTACGACAAGGGGGGTGAAACGAGAACAGCTATTGGTTTAGAGTCAACGCCGACAAAATACGTGTTCTGGGTAGCTTCGAGCTCCTCTCCAGAGGTAGAGATTGTTCCCTTCTTAGAGTCACTCTTGAATAGCTTGAGGGTCAACTCGATGGCAAATCTCATTCCTTCATCGGAAGCAGCAGATGGTATTGTTGCAATGTGTATCAATTTTGCAAATCCGCGGATCCTCAAATGCAGGAGCAAGCTCATCACTTCATTGCAAAGATGTATGGAAGACCTTGGCCCCACACTGCAAGAAAATAGTCAGTCTTCCCATAATATGCGTACGCATACGCAGTGAGACAATGTCGCAAATACTAACATATCTCCAATAGTACCTGGCCTCGCTGAATGGTTGGCCAGCTGGCAGCGTCAACATAGCACTGTCGAACTGTGCCGCTTTGCATATGCGAATCGCGAGTCACCATTTATGTTTACGCTTGCAAGACTGAGCAGAGATCAATGCTACAGTATCAACAACAATAGGACTCGGAGTCCCTTCTTGTTAGTAAGCTGTTGTATCACACAGCTTGGGCATCATTTCCGAGCGGCTAATATATTGCTCTCTTATGCATCAGAGCTTCCAGAAATGCGACAGCATGTTCAAGTCCGGAGTATCTCTAACCTACCTGGGGCTATATTGCCTAAGCTTAGTGCTTCGACCACCCTAGAATGCATGGTCACTCGCATGCTAGAGAAAGATGATCCCAGACTTGATCGGTACCAGCAAGCTGTTCAAGCAATGGATGCCAACGAGTGGTTGTTTGGGTGCCTCCTTTTGAATCACCAGGACAAAGATATAAAGCCGCGCGTCCACGTCGAGATCCAAGTACTGGAGAAATTTCATATGGACAATCTTTCGTTTGCCGGAAACGATCCGTTCATTGCCTGTAGTAAGCCATCTTGCCTCTGTTGTTTGCTCTACTTTCGGAACCATCCTGGTCACCCCTTGGAACCGCTATCCCACCGCAAGGTCTGCCTCAGTTGGCGGCCACCTGTTCTAAACGGAGTTGACCTACCCACCATGGTTCGCCAAAGAGATATCATGAATGCCATCATTCCCGGAATTCGAAAAGAGGTTTTTCGTCGGATAGAAAAGAGATGCAAGCCAAGACCAATGAGCCCGAATCTTGGGCCTACAATCCCGGACTTCAACATGTTAGGTCAATTTCAAGAGTCGTCAAACGAAGCCAAAAATTCTACTGTGAAAGTTCAAGAGCTCGGAGCTCTTGACAAACAACTAGCCGAGAGAAGAAAGTGCCCAAATACAACGCAGTCGACCTTTCTTTCAACGTCTTCAGAACTCGCGGGAAAGGTCCGCTTCGGTAGCGATCACAGTTATAAATACCAGCACTGGCAGCTCTCTAATAAATTGCGGTTAGTCTCTGACGATTATCAGGATGACTCTGAGGAGGAGGGAGGAATATTGATATGAACATGTAGCTATTTTCTATTATCACGAAGCACAAGAGCGAAGGCTTCCGGATAGGTCATAAGGTAGAAATACAAGCCGACACTGCTAACCACGTTGAGCGACTGGACTGGTGTCAATTATTCATAGGCTAGTATCAAGACTCTATCATTGTAAACCAACGGGGTGTGCATCATCACACGCTACGAGAAAAGTTCTTTAATACGACTCTATAAAAACGATAAAAATACATTGCAGTCTGACTTTCGGTGTAGAAGACGTAAACTCGGGTCGTGAAGTGGAAAAACAAAAGGAATTGAAGGGAAATATGGCGCGACGAGTACACCTTCATGCCCACGTAACATCAAACTTCGGTCGCATGAAATAGGCGCACAAAACGCTCAAAACAACTTCAACCGTGTAGCACCCGGCTAGTTGAAGCATCTGGTACCAAATGGTACCCTGCGGTGATGTTGATGGCACCTACTATGTTGATATTGACAGTCTGCCCCTCATCCACCACGGCCCGAACGGCCTGCATCACATCTTTTAAGTTCAGTGGGGTTGTCACGGGCTCTTGTTGCTTCGATGTGTGCTGCTGGTCCGGGAAGGTTTTCTGTCCGCAGTTGTCCTGCTTGCTTTGAACCACTTGCGCCTTGCCATCTTTGTTCGTGTCGTCGCGGGTGTTGTGTTCAGTGAAGTGTTGGATGTCGCTAGGCAAGGGCGACGATAGGACCCAGGCCCAGTGAGCCCAACGAGCTGTATGGTCGTCGTGTTCGAGGTCCGTATGGGGCCGCCTGCCATGACTCATCAGAAAACTCCATATGGGTTTCAGGTATCCATCATTGTCGTAAGGATGCTGCTCATTGATCCACTTGACCCATAGGTTCACGACTTCTTTCGCCTTTTCTGCCTCGATCTCAAACCATTCTTGATGCTCTTTGTTGCATTTAGAGCACTTCCAGGGTCTGATGATATGTTTCAAGTCGATTTTGACAAGCTTTTCAGCACGTTTCATTGCTTTCACTGGCTCCGAAATGTGGATCCATTTCAACTCCAGTCCGCAACCCGTATGTTGTTTCCCACGCTTGACGATCTGTTTCGAGTATCCAACCTTCAGGACATCCTTTCTCGTCGGGTCGCGGAAGATGTAAATGTAACCCTCTTCCTCCTTCGGGGTAAGCTTTTCGCGTGCTGCTTCGATCAGTTCGATGTGTACTACCTGTGCGGATACCCCTTTATCCTCTTTTGCCGATTCTTCCTGTTCACATCTCTTGTCACAATGATCGGTGTTGATGCTTTTGCTAGAAGCACTTCCCTCCTGGGCTATTTCCGCTGCGAGCCGCCTCGGCCGGTATGATATTGGCTTGTCATCGAATGCACGGCGCCTAGTGCTCTGGAGGTCTCTAGGGTCGGTTGCGACTTGTCTAACAGATTCAGCCCGAGCACGATTAGGTGTTGTTAGGTGTCGAGAACGCAGACTTGTTGCCGAGCTAGGCCGCGGTAGCGATGAATCACTTTGTGATATTGTGATTTCCGGTCTGAGACGAGTGGATGTTGTATCGTGATCTTCATCATCTGAAGAGATTGACAATGGAAAATGTGGCGACGATCCCGGTGTCAGAGCCTTCTTTGAGGCAGGTGTTTTTGGTGTGTGGATAGAAGAGTCCAATCGGTCATCTGCACTTCGACTTCGTCTATGCGTGCTGCCCGGCGGAGCTAAAGGGCGGGCGAGTGAACTTCGGCGAGCCATAAAGATAACTTGAGATCTGAGAGTGATGAGATGTAGAGAGTGCAGACGAATTCAAACATTCATACGTATTAGTAAAAGAATATGTTCTCCTATATGTATGCATATGTGATCAATATGGGACCCCTTAGGATCCTTCCCATGTCAATGTTGCTGCTGCGCCGCCAAGCGCTCGCTTCGCTGCACGTACGGGCATGCACCCGAAGGAAGGGATACTGGGCCGCGGTTGGCGCATCAGCCACGGTTTCGTGTAGGAGCGTAGAAGCAAATCCTCTACAGTATGTAGTTAGTCAGGACTGGAGTAGTTTGTGGAGCGATCCTGGACAGATCCGCGCTGTCTCCGTCGCGTTGGGGCCGTTTCTCGAAACATCAACCTCGACGGAGACTAGGGTTATATCCTTGTCTGCATACACTTGTGCCACAAGAGGCTAGAGAAGTCTTTAGTCTAACCGTGTAAGCGCGCACGCGCAACAAGCACGGAAGCGCGGCTCGTGTCCTACCTTCCGTCCAGCCTCAGAACCCTGCAGCTCTGCAGCTCGAGGAGACGTTCATCTCCCAACATTTGATGTAACCCAGGAGCACGGGTGCTTCCGCGCCCTCTTTTCAGAAGTAATCATCCATCTTGATCCAGGTCCACCTGATAAAATGAAAACCACGCTTTTCTGGGTCTGATCGCGTGCATGGGAAATGACTGGGGATGAGCAGTGACCATCGCTCCTAGCTCGGCCTCTGCCAAATTCAAGTCAACGCAACAAATGACGCTAATATTCCATTTGTATGTAGAAAGCACAACGATTGATATGTGCGACAACGCTTACGGCTTACGGTGCTGCAACCCTGATTATTACTGATGGCAGTATCGTGAAGACCGACCTAAGAATAGAGCATGACTGAGTACTGGTAGCTGAGCGAGGCGGTAGGCGCACTGACATCTCGTTGAACATCTTTCAGTGTGCAGTCTTGGTACCAAAACAGAGACGAGCCAACATGTCTCTCCAGACGTGCATCGGTTCAGGCGACCATATACTTACCGCATTCGTCCTGGTTGCCTTCTTACCCCTGACCTCGTTTCTTTGCCTTTTTTTTTTCATGGAGCAAGCGCATATCTTGACGCGAATTGTTGCTAGCCCCCCACACATACCTTGCAACTGTAAATCCTTGCAACTGGTGTTCGGACCCATGCTACGGGATTAGGCGTAGTGGAGCCGGATGCACTCGTGGCTGAGACGTGGAAACCCTTCATCTGTCTGCTTCAAACTATGGCACAGGGCAGAAGGCCGCGTAGGTGGTGTTCAGGCGATGCCGATGTGTACGTTAGTGGCATATTGCTTTCGCTCATCCCTGTTCCTATCCCTGTCGCTCGTACCCACCTACTCTACTTACACATACAGCTGATACCATAGCGCGCTTGCTGTGCCACAACGCTGCATTTGCCAACCTCCTCACCTGTTTCGATTGAAACGAAGCTGTGAAGCCCCTCGGGCATGTATTCGTTTTCTGAACGTCTCCTACTCCCTCGGCCACAATCAGCCTGCGGGGAAGATTCGTCAATTGCGTGCCCACTCCTGCATGCTGAGACTGCTTTTGGAATACATTGGTCTCTCTGAGAATCACCGTATCCCAGCTCTGTATGCAGGTATACATTCGCAAGTGTACGTTTGCAAGCTGTCCTAGCGCAGGGTTGTGATTAGTCCTCACATTAGTGCTTTCCGGTCAGCATTGCCTCGTTGTAGTCCAAGACAATATGGGTAAAGTAACAAGACGACCCGTATCTGCGAGTCTGCAGCACGAGTCGTGTAGCACTCACTGACCAAGCGGTCGGGGGACCCGGGCTATGGGTTGAGTATCAGCGTTTAGCATGCATTTTCACCTGCCCGTTACAGCAACGCCTCATCGCAGCCTCAGCCCATAGGGTTAGAGTCTTTGCCTTCCAAGGATGATGAACATAGAGGATGTCATGCTGGCTCAGCTTTGGTAGCTGTTGTTTCATCTGCACCCTTGAACGTTACCTGCCATCCGATTTTTGATCAACTGCAGCTTCCTTAGGAGTCGTTTTGAATAAGAGTAGGTATAAGTACCCCTTTGGAGGAAGCCATTGCCTAGAATTATCGACAATCTTTTAACGTCCACGAAGATCTCAACATATACTCCAATCCGTTATCGTCCATTCATTGCGTTGTGCTATTATTCCATGGCTCCCCGTCCGTCAACTGAGAACACGCTGACCAGCCGGGTCATGGCGAAGCCCAGGGCTAAGTCAAACAATATTCGCAATGATCAGGAAGCTTTGCATCAACGTGTCCCCAACTCATATAATTGTACTAGCAGTTGCTTCCAGCCTGCTAGTTTACATAAAACCGAACTTGCCGTGCAAGACCTCGACTCAACGATACACAACCCGTGCAAAACCGTAAGGCCATATGGCTCGTCGGCGGAGACCAGACTCGACTATTTCTCTGGTTTTGAGTCGATGAGTCCTCACATATTACCTCCCAAATCCACTCCCTCTCCTGCCTCATCTCCAGATACTAGCAGCGATGTTTGGGACTCACCGGAGACGCCAGTTCATCAAAATGCCAAGCGCATCAAGAACGAGATTTTGACACCATTGACGCCGCCAACACGATACACACCGTATGGTGGGTACGTTAAAAAGGAATCTGTCTCCGGAGCATCTAAGTCGTTCGTCACCAAGTTCATCGAGAGTGCAACGACAGATGATAAGGAACATGAACGAAAGGGACTGATTGAGGATGAAGACGATTTCAAGCCCAAGAAACTCTTTCGAAATCTAACGAAGGAACTTCAAGCCAGTAAGTCACTAGACGCTCGAAGAACGCCAATAAACATGAACTGAAATATGTGCTGCAGTTACAGAAGCCACTGCTGCGGCAGCTCCGCTCAATTACAGACGTGTTCCCTCGTCCGACTTCTCTCCCGATTCGACCAAGACCCCACCTTCCCGAAGACCCTCCCCGACACAAAAATATGGCAGTCCAAGTGATGTCACCGAAAAGTCTCCAGTCAAAATCGACAACACTGAAAGAGTGAAGACGAACGTCATCTCAAAAAGTCGGTCATTGCAAACCGACTTTCAGAAGGTTTTGGAACACATTGTCCCCCTGGACATTCACTCCAGGCTCAGGGGTGACTCACATCGGTGTGTCGCCTCCAAAGTTGGCGATCCTAATACACGATGCATGACTAGGACCAAAGGACAGCTGAGCTGTGTTCATGGGGTGCTGGAAACCATCTCAACGTGCCATAGAAAGGCTGACTATACCACGCTCCTTGGACACTTGGAGACGCTTGTGCTAGCGGTCATGTGTGGTACGCATAAAAACGTGGCGCTGAATGGTCCTCAGTCCAACCCGAGAATGGCAAAACTGAAGAAGGCAATGTCTAATCTCTCACACATGCCCAAAGATGATCTTGCGGCATTCAACACATGGGTAAGGGCGATTTCAAACCCTGAAATACCTATCGACGCATCCATTGCCGAGGATTACAATCTGCGAGCTAAGATAGAGCCTGCAACGAGCAGGTCTCGCGCCATCAAAACCAGCATTGCCACACCACCGACCCATGTCAAAGTAGAGGTCGAGACCTCTACCGAAAATAATGAGTACACACCAAACTTTCTACCTTACCGACAGAAGGCGTATGCAGAGCTTTCCTTGGCTGAAGCCTTACACGAATTGATCACCAAAAAAATCACGGCTGCAGACGAAAAGTATGGCTACATATACATCTTCTGGGACAAGCAGTACTTTGGCTACGCAAAGATCGGTCGCACAAACAACCTCCAGCGTCGGTTGAATGATTGGAATCGGCAATGTAAGCGCACACATAGCTATCTTACGACGGCGATCGACGGCGAGCAGGACGAAATCCCGCACGTCAGTCGCATCGAACAGCTTATTCATCTCGAATTACGAAGCCGTCGGAAACAGCGGAAGTGCGAGGGGTGCGGCAAAAATCATAAAGAGTGGTTCGACGTGGGGGAGACGCATGCGGTGAAAGTCTTCCAGAAGTGGCAGAAGTGGATCCTTCAGAAGCCGTATGTTCTTGATCCGATTTCGGGAAAATGGAAAGTCAAGCCGGAGATGCTCGACTCTCTGTCGCAGGTTTGTGAGCCTGTGCCTTTCGAGATGAGGCATCAAACACCACATCGAAAGAGTGGAGGTGCGGAGAGCAAAAGAGGTAAACGGCGTGCACGACGAACGATGTAGTAAAGCGGCGTACGACGTGTGTACGCTCTTTTCGAGTGTGGATGGGCTGGCGATAGTCGTACCCTACTCTGGGTGCCAGGTTCGAACAAACGAATAACACTGTAGTTCTTAGAAGGCCTTTAGCCACAATACCGGCTTGTCGTTTTGAAGGTAGAGGAGAGCGCATATAAAATAGGCTGAATTTAGGACACGAGAGTTCAGACAAGTAGTCAGCCGGTGATGCTTGTGCCGCCATCAGACGTAGCATTAAACCCAATTTTCCTCTTCCTCTTCCTTGTCCTCCGCCTCCTCCTCCTCTTTTTCTTTTTCTTTTTCATTTTCTACATAACCACGTAGGCACATTTCGTCGTACCAGTCAGCTTCTAAAAGCCATAAATTTCCTTCTTTGTTGAGCACTTCTTCAATATACCTGCCGTTACGCTTCAAAGCCTGACACCACTCTACCCAGCAGTCGAAAAGCCGTGCATACATTGAAGGAGTCCATCCATCGTCGCGATAGTCTACAGCAACCCCTACATCGATAAGTATACTAAAAACATCCACTACCGTTTCGCGGGTTACCGACTGGGTCATCCATCTTTTAAGAAGCTCTGAGCAGCACCATTCTTGTATGAGATTATCTTCCAACGCATATGACATGGTGTTATTTGCACCAGCATCGAAAAGTAAACGAAGTAGGGAAGGGAAAGTGGTGTGGAGATCCAACAACAATTCAGGGCTTGAGCGGTCGAAGAGCAATCGGTATTGTGCGCATTCGTAGCCTTCTCTCTGGATCATTTCGAGGCACTTGGATAAAATAGGCATGATGTACGGCTCTAAGAAGAAGCCCTGTCCGTCCATACTCCCCACCAGTAAACGTATAGCCAGATCGCAAGCAAAAGGCGCAGGATCAGGTAATCCATCGTATACATCATTGATGGCAGATGCGACGTAAGAAGGATTTGGCACGATCCCATCCGCGAAACCGCGCTGAAGACTGGACTCATGTCTGGTACATGTTAGCGTACAGCTCCATCACCATTATAATGGCGCAATATGTACCGAAGGCTCCAAATTCCAACACCTTCACTGTCCAAGTATCTGAGCACCTCTGAGCGGCCGCACGTGGCGGCATACTAAGAAGTGGTGCATCAGCATTGATTCACTAGATTCCAAGCATGAGCGGTCCAATGGTACTCACATAGATGCATATGAGATGCCCCTCATCATCTATGTGATAAGGGGAAATTTTACCTTCCCGAAAGGCAACATCAATTTCTGCAACGGTACCAGAGCTCAATAGCTCCCAATAAAGTTCAGAGTTAGGACTTGTTTGAGTAAAGATATTTAGTTGCGCACATAGCTGTGGGGGTATTTCGGTAGTGGTGTCTTTGCTAAAACAAATGTCTATCATAGAATAACCCTCACTTGTTGTGGAAGTGAACGATAGACAGGCCTCCTGGCTTTCTTGTACATTTCTCGCAAGAGCTGTATGATGTGGAAGAGTCAGGTGGAGCTTTCCTGAGGGTAATTCGAATGATAGCACCCGAGATTTCGGCTTGAACCTCTTCCGTGGCTGCAATGGCAAGCTCGCACGATCGGTCTTTTTTGCCACATCCGACTTGTTTCGCAAAATTTTAGTCTGTTGCTTCTTGGGAACATTCATTGAACTGAACGTGTATTCGGAGAACCACCATTGGTCAATTGATGTTGCAGTTGATTCCGGGTAACGGGCAGCTTCTTCTTGAACGGCCGATGCTATGAGACGCTGGAATTCCGAGTTTAGCCACATGATTTGTTGCGAGGAGAAATCCTCAATATGCTGAGCGAGGAGTTGGTCCATAATTATTTTGAAGTCGTCTCTGAGCGGAAGAAGGTAAGCCAAGATCATGTCGCGGCGTGCTCCAAAGAATTGTATCTCTCGACCGCTTTTCCTGTTGGCCATTGAGGGTTTGGCTTGTGATAACTGTAGTTCCTCGACTTTGGCTGTTAGCAAGTCCCTGGTCATCTTATGCTCTTCTGCAATTCTGCGATTGATCATGGCCGAACACTTGTCCTGTCGTGACAACGTCTTGATTTGGGCGGTTTGGATTGATGAAAGAGCTTGTGTTTGGACATCATGGTGGCTATCGAGTTTGTATCTTAACGTTTGCTGATTATCATCAAGTCTAGAAGCTAGTGCTTGGTGTTGGTCTTTGACTGTTATAGCAAGCCTGTCCGTCCTCAGGCAGACTTGTTGGAAGGTTTGTTTCACAAGCTCTTCGCTACTTCGATGATTGAGGATTGTGAGATCGCTAGGTCCGATGATCAGCATCCTCTGTCAATGCCAATCTGATTTCTTAGAGTATAGACGAAATGGTTGCGATTTTATTTAGCATCCGAGCTAATGAAATATGCAGAGCTCACCTGCACATGAGTGATAAAAGACTCGTGAGAAGAGTTTTCGACCTTTCGAGATTTTCCAGAGCCTTCCTTGTTTTTCGATCATCTAGCACATATTTTATCCTGCTCCATGTTTTGTCTGCGCGCCCAAATCTTGCGATCAGCTTCTTGAGCCTCTCCAGCTCACGTTTCAATGCTTTCAAGGCTCTATCAAACGAGGAAATCACTCCAGAGTTAGGCGTGCAGTTCTTCAGGTGAAGGAGACATTCTTTTGAAGCTTCAGCGAGGAGTGTGCTAGCGTGAATGCTCTCGCGCAGACTCTTTACCTCGTTTGGCGCGTCTACTACAGCGACGAAGAAACTGTAGATCTCACGGCCGGATCGTATAACCACATCGGCTACTCCCACAACCGCGAAAGCTCCAGCTGCTGTTTCAAAGGCACCAGACATGAATAGTTACACGTTGAACGCAACAATCGACTCGACCGAAGGTGTTAGGATCGTAAAGAACATGCAGCAAGTGAATAGGAAGACTGCGAGGAAAATCGCTGAGGGAAAGTGCATAGCCTCACCGGCGTGGCTTCGGCCAACGTATCAAGTGTGACCATCCATCGCCTACCCCGGGCTGACGAGCAAGGATCTAGAACAGCCAGGAAAACCAATACCTTTTATCAAACGAGAGGAGACAGGTAAGCAGGGTCAACATGATGCCCATCGTTGGCGCTGCACGTCCAAATAAGGTTGCGCTCTGCTTTGCCCTAGACCGCGCATGCTTGACTAGTTCCACCAACCGCTCTATTACAATACCCGAGGCCACTTAGTCCGCCGCCCATGCTACAAAACGACGCGGTCCCGCACTAAACACTAAAGTCGGCCTGCCTACTCGTTGGTCTCGGCTGCAGCTTGTCTGCATGCCCTTGTCGGTGAAGGCGCCGCATGCTCTACTTTGTTACCGTGGCGCAGCATTTGAGTGGGAAACGGACTTGGCTGCACAGCCCCGGAGAAGATGGCACAAGCATCATGAAGTTCACTATCCCTACTTTCAGCCATTCGCTGTCAACTTTAGGTTATGTCAAAGTTGCCTCGGCTTGATTCAGACCGTAGCCGTATGAGACCAAGTCTCCCGATTCACGCGTGTAGTGTCTCGGTATTGATGGCTTCTAAAAGCTTAAGTCCCCACTTCCTAGCGACACTTCATATGCGGCCTTAAATATACACCATGATACACTATGTTCACCTTACTCTACGCCATTGCAGGACCCGTATGAGCACACACGCCTCACAACCAAAAACTTGCTCGGCCTTAAGCTCAACACGTAGTTTGTCCTTCCGAATATCTTTCAACGTGCCCGGTTAATACCTACTCGTCGGAATCGCAAATGATACATCTCGCGCTCGAAGATGCTTGCACGGCTTGAAAGATAGCCTGAAGTTTGGTCTCGGCACGTCCTTGATACCCTGGAGATTGCGGGAGTGTAACGATCTGCGTCTGATAAGCATTTGCCCCTGCTTATCCGATCAGCCTAATATTTGACCATCGCGTTATTTTGTTCTATTCCCATTTCGCTAAACCTTCGGGCGGAATGGGCCACTCTTTATGCCCGCACTGTCCAAAGTAGTGGCAGGCGCACTGTTGTGGTGGAGGACATCTACGTTCACAGCAAATCAGTATACCAACCCGTCGCGTATCCATGCATCACAATAAAACTCACCTGATAGCATCACCGGTCATGATGTAAGCCCACAATTTCTCAAACACACGTCCACTTATGTCGTCAATCAAATCCGATCGTAGGAGCCAATTTCTCATCCTTTCATACTCCTCTTTAGACCTTCTCTGTATTGCTCCTCGTGTAACAGCGAATTGCGCACAACACTGACTCGCAATTGTTCGCGGCATCTCAGCCGATCCGAAAAGCTCCTGCCAAGCCTTACCGATTTCCCGCTCGGCATCTTCGCGGTGCACGCCTGGGCCCCATACTGTGGCGTCGTGGTCGAGGGGTCGAATCTCGGCAGGGCAAGAAGGATACCAATCACAGCGAAGCGGGACGTAGCCATCTTTATCCAGAGCTGGGAATTGAAGGCTGCTGATGAGGCTCACCAAGTCTCCTTCCTGGTGCCAAGACTTCCGGTGGCCGTGAATGAAAATGGAGTATTCGGGCAGCGAGTTGTAATTGGCGATTATGTAAGACAGGTACATCATGGCCTCATGTCCTTTGTTTACAGGAAACCACGTATCGGGTGGTGGGTTCAGATCATCGTAGTTGTAACGATGAATCTCCAATCTGCTATGATTACGGATCTCAGATAGCCAGTCCAGATCTGCCTCCATTTTCACGGCTGCCACGATAGCAGTGGACGGAGGCGTAGGCTGTGCCTCATCTTCGTCGCTAGCAACAGCGCTGGCGTGTGAGGTGGAATACGCAGGGACGGTAAATGTGGCCGTGCTTGCTCCTTCGACAACCGACGACGGATGAATTATACCATGGTTTGAAGGGGAAAGCCAAGTGCGCTGGAAGCCGTCAGAGTAGAGGAAAATAATTGCGCTGATGACGACAAGAAGCAGGGCAGAAGATCCCACTATTTTCAATTTGCGATTCGAAAAGAGAATATGCATAATACTGGCAACCTGAGTTGGAGAAAGTCCATGTAAGTACTCTGTAGAAGATATGGTTTTAAACGGAGAGGCATGACGAGGCCCTGCAGCCACTAATATTCCGCTAAGGCTTGTTCAGTGTTCGACTGCGATACTAAGTTTCAAGCGCCGTTTTCTGCAGGCAGCTTATCAAACGCGAGCTCAAGGGAGAAGCTATTCGGTACGGGCCGATCAATTTCTGATGTCTTCAATAATCGTGATCAATCTCATGTTCAACTATATCGAATAATCCCGTAAGAAGATGGTGCTTCCGTGGTCAAGCATCAGATCGTTGTACAATAAGGGGAAGATTTGTGGGCCACGTAAGCGCTAACCAGGAATCGAAATTAAACGGCCAAGTGAACAAAACCTCAACTTCGTTCAAGCTTTCACAATCTCTGTTTTTACCGAACACAGCGCCATCTCCAGCTAGTATATTGGGTTTCAATACCTACCTACAGACTTTCCACCATACGAGGGTGTCGTGCTAAGGAATTGAACTCTCTTGGATGCAGATCGGCCCATGAGCTGTACCCCTTGCTTGAAACTCGCGTATTGGCCCCCACTCGCATGCTGGCTAATCAGTACGCCCCGTTTAGCATAAGTGGAGCCTCTAACAAGCCTCGTGCCGTCCCTTATTCTTCGGGCCCCCAGCAAGATGCGGCCACCAGCATTACGCCCAGAGCTCTAAGAGTCTCTAGACGGATTGATTGGAAGCACTGGCCGGTAATTTGTCAGTGTCTGCAGTCCCCAGGAAAACCAGAGATCCTTCGGGGCGTACTGGGAAATATTACATAGGGAGCGTAGCTCACAGAACCCCAACGCGACCGACCCATGGCGCGACTTGCTATCCACGTTCTTCTCGTGGCCCTCCTCTGCGTGGAGCACGCCTCTGCTCTTGCCTGCTACTATTACGACGGTAATCTTTCTTCTGATGATCAGCAGCTCTGTCCAGGCACCTCCCAATGCTGCGGTATTAAAGCTACCTGCACCCAGAATCGACTCTGCGACAATCCTGGAGAGCCCAACGGAAACCTTGTCAGAGGACCATGTGCTGTTTACCCATGGAATGCGACGGAATGCGCAAGCGTGTGCCTCTATGGTAAGTTCTGCCTCTTGCTTGGATTATGAAGGTGGGCCTGACGGAGCGCAGACGAACTCAACGGCAGGTTCCCACGAGTGAGCAAATGCACAGACGGTAGCTATTGTTGCGACAATGATCAAGCGTGTTGCGACAATAAACGAGGCGTGTTCCTCAACGACGTAGGAGACATCGTCCAGACCTCTGCAACGCCATCGCCCAGCAGCACATCCTCGTCGATCAGCACTACGCAGTCCAGCCTCGCCCCAACAACCTCATCTCCAAGCACGTCAGCTCCAAGTCCAACGTCAACGACCGCTTCTTCCAGTTCCTTATCCACAGGAGCCAGAGCAGGCGTCGGTGTTGGTGTCAGCCTTGGGGCGATAGCCATCATTGCGGGCATATTCTTAGCTTGGAGGCTGCGGAAAAAACGTCGAACGGCCGCCCATACCGATGCTCGTCACGAGCTCGCCGCGTACCACGATGAGGGATCTCCGTCACAAGAGCCGCTTGGGAAGTACGCCTATCGGCAGGATGTCTCGCATGAGCTGGCGGATACTAGTCCACAGGAGCCACACGAACTAGATGCGCCAGTACAAAAGCCAAGATCATAAGGCATGGAAATATGAGAATAATTTTCATAATCGTGAGGCTAGGATAGTTTAGAAGACGCCGGATAATGACTCAGTGAGTACGGCAAAAAGCATGTAGCAGATAATCAGAAGAATTAATACAACGCGAGGGAACACGCCCCATGCTGAAGGCGTCTCGTCGTTATTTACTTGTGGATGCTGCGGGCCGCTTTTTGTAACGTGTTTCGCCAAGCTTGTTGACTCTTCGCGAGCGCGACGCGACCTCGATATCTCGAAGGCAGGGAAGAAGTTGGAGTGGGCGGAAGGGTTGCGAGCATTACCTGCGATAAGTCGAACAGCAAACGGAGGTGATTGAGCGTATCCAAATGCGCATCAGATCATCTCCACTACATAAAAATCTATTTCAAAATTTCCAACAGTATTTCTTCGTAAGACGTACACGAATCGGAGCGGGAAATTCCCCGCGATTGCCAAGTAAGCGTTGAAGTTCACCGGTCAAGAAATCGATGGATGTCGGGATTGGTGGTTTCCAGCCCACTGAAGCCAGTGGGCTGGAAGGGCCCTGTAAGCGTAAGAGATGCAGCAAGCCGCAGAATAAATGAGCAGCGTTTCCCCGGAGCTGAAGCAGCAACTCCCATCTTACACGTACGTGGAGCTGTGAACAACCTTTACAAAACTATATGTCACGATCGCATCGAATCTACGTTGCTCGTCTTTTCTTTCAAATTTGAGCTTATTTCTGCTCGTGCGGCCACCTGTAACTCTCTTCGAGTATTTTTGCCTTCCACCATTATCTTTTTTGAGTTATTTGCCGATTGATCTTCAGGGACGTCTTCTATATAGCCCTTCGCGCTGCTTCCGCGGGATGGACCTCCCAATGCCGACGAGGTTGGGAAGAGGCTGAGCGAAATGCCACAGGTCCCAGAACCTGGACAAACACCATCCAAGGTCGGTCTCGATGAAATCTGCTCAACTTATGAAAAGGCTTTCAGTCGTGTTAGGGAGGATCGAAGAACATTTTCCTGGTTTCATAGCATCAAAGGACTTTACGAGTCAGCTACTAGCACGGGCATAGCTGATCAAAATAGCTACTAATATAATTTTGAAAAACTATAGACGATACAGATTAGATAGCATATTGACTTAGGAAGGTCGTTCGGGGCTTCTACGGAGCACCTCATTTGTACAAGTCGGCGTGATCACGCTTAATAGCATCTGCACCCTTCTCACCAACCATGTACACAGAGTTCTGAATGCGGCAGTCAGGGATAACAGGGATAACAGATGCGTCAATCACACGGAGATTCTTGACGCCATGGACCTTGAGGTTAGGATCAACCACACCCTGCTGAATACTCTTCGATAGACGGGCAGTACCGCAAGGGTGGAAGGACGTCTGCGAGCGGTCCAGAACAGCCCTCTTCATAAGCTTGTCATCGTGCAGCGGCATCTCCCATGGAAATTCACCCTCAATGACATCCTTGAAGCCATCGCCGTTCTTCAGGACATCGTAGGCAAATCGAATACCCTCGCGTATGGCGATAATATCCAGGTCGTTGTTGAAGTAATTCAGGTTGATGTTGGCTTGCTGCAGTGGGTCTGTGCTATTGAGCGTAACCTCTCCGGGCTCGGAGACAGGGCGGACAAGATCAACCATCACGGTGATATAGTTGCCCTTGTTTGGTGTGGGGTAATGCCACTGGAAGGCGCTGCCAAAAAGGCAGACAAAGTCGAGCTCGAAGTGAGGCTGGCCGTAAGGGCAGAACGGGTCCTTGTTGTCGTTGGCAGCCTTGGCCTCGCGGTACACCGGATCCTTTTCCAAGTACTTGTCGATGCGGGGAAATCCGACCAACTCGAGAAACCCGGAACCTAATGGGCCACCGTGGTTGTTCTGGTATGCTTGTATGGCGTGATTGTTCTGAGTGGTTCCCTTGTGCAAGACATAGTCGTCCATACCGAAGCCGTCCTTGACGCGAAGGACGAAAGGAACGCCAGGATGATCCAGAAGGTGCTGACCGACGTGGAGACTGTCGACGATTACCGGGATGCTGTGCTTCTTGAGCTCTGCAGCAGGCCCAATACCACTAAGCATCAGCAGCTTAGGGGACTCGAAGACACCTTGGGAAACGATGACTTCCCGGGTAGCATAGAGGTTTAGCTCCTGGCCAGAGCCCGTGATGACAGTCACACCCTTGCAGGTCTTATCAGCATCGTCGATGATAAGTTTCTTCGAGTGCACTTGGGGAAGGATGGTGATGTTAGGCCTGTCAGACACACAAAGAAAACTGCCAGAGCGGCGACCCTGGTAAATCGTGTTGACACTATGGGTGAGGCCAACCATATGGCCATCGAAGATGTTTTCATTGATCGGCTGGCCGGTGGACTTCCACGCCTTGGTGAGGAATTCACGGAAATGCTGCATCTCAGGAATGAGTTCCGAATGGGAGATCGGGATTGGACCATTTTGGCCGATCTTCTTGAGTTCTGGCGAGTATGCCTTCTCATCGTCATGGTAGGTCGCACACTTCCTCAGGTATGGAACGAGCGGGTCCCAAGTCCATTCTTTTCCACCGTACTCCTCCCACATATCGAAAGTACCTTTGGACCCCGGAGCCCAGGTGAAGTAGTTGAGAGACGAACTGCCACCAAGAGCTTTACCGCGGGTATTAGGCTTCTCAATACGCTCATAGTCGTCTCTCTTAACCATAGTTGTCTTGTAAGCCCAGTCATACTGGCTATCGCGAAGCTGCATAGCTTCTGAGGGAGTTCTAATCTCTTCGATGTCTTTGGAGTTGGCAACGCCAGCTTCAACAACTAAGATCCTAGCTTTGGGGTTCTCGGCTAGGCGGCCAGCAACAACGTTGCCGGCAGTACCACCGCCAACGATAATAAAGTCGAACCTAGCATTGTCTTGAACAGACATGTTGAAGGTAGAGTAGTTCAAAGATGGTGAAATTTGTTGAAGGGCTCTGAAGAGGTAGAGGAGAGTTTGCTCAATTCACAAATACGCGACCTTTACAAGTCTTTTATAAGCGACGCAGTGGGCTTTCTCGGAGAGACTACGTACTATGCTATGCCAGAGAGCAAGGTCCCACAAATGATCTGCTATTGTGTCTCTGGTAGTCATCAAAGCACGCGTTGAACGGACCTGGTTGTACGTCGTATCTTTGGCCAATGCAAGCGAAGCATGTCGAAAACAGCCTGCAAGCCCAAAATTACCAATAACGCCAATCTCTAACAAGGTTCAAAAGGTCCAGGGGTGGTGAGTTTGTGGATCCGGAATCTTGCGGTTCATCTGTGTGGTCTGAATTTGGTAGCTGTAGTCGGCCAATCAGACGTGGGACTGAGAGGTGGAGCCCTTTCCTATCTAGGTAGTACTACTTGTCCGGGCCCTCCATCAACTTCACGCTCTGCAATCGGACGCCATCACTTCATTCTTGCATCATCCGGTGTGGAGGGGATAGACGCATAGAGCAAGGTGCATAATGGGTCGTCGGCGATGCATCCCTCCTCACTGTCCAGAACATTGCTCCAATGACGGTAATTGTAATACTCAGAGCCCCTGCAAAGTCGATTCAAGTCAAGAACTGCGAGACAATCTTCTCTCAGGTTTGAGACAATATAAACCGCTTCCCTCGGAGCTCAACCTAGTCATCCAACATATGCAGCTTTTGTCTTATCTTACCTGTCACCATCACCACAATCGCTATTCAACATGGGCGAGGATAAATACTACACTTTGGCTGAAGGTACCATACCTTTCTAAACCTGGATTTTCACTTGAGTCTGACTATTTACAGGCTGCCCCTTTCCAAGCAACAGAACGGCTGTTCTGATGCGGGGAGGACAGGGCGGCGGGCTCGGATTGCTTCAAGATACTCAGCTCATCGAGACGTTGGCTCATTTCTCCCGCGAGAGAATACCGGAGCGGTGAGCATCTTGCCCAACTGATCATTTGTCTTGACATCTCTCATGTATACTGACTTTGAAACTTTGATTAGGGTCGTTCATGCAAAAGCTGTTGGGTAAGCTAGTAAGGCTCCCTCAGAAACTTTATCTGGTTGACACTGTGCAGATGCTATGGCGAGTTCGAGGCCACCCGCGATTGCTCCGACTTTACTTGCGCCAGCTTCCTTAACAAGGTTGGAAAGAAGATCCCAGTTCTTCAGCGTGTGTCGACTGTCGGGCCCGAGTCAGGATCTGCGGATACTTCTCGAGATGTACACGGATGGTCAATGAAGCTCTACACAGATGAGGGAAACCTTGACTGGGTCTTCAACAACACGGTATGCCTGATCGCTGTCGTTCTGATGTTCTAAATGATTCATTCTGACTTTTATTACCCACTCAGCCTGTGTTCTTCATTCGCGATCCGATCAAATTCCCGTCAATGAACCGATCCCACAAGCGACACCCCCAATCGCATCTTCCTGACGCAAACATGGTAAGTCCTCCTGCGTTCGACCGTCAATGAGCAAATCTAACTAGAATCACAGTTCTGGGAGTATGTATTTGTCTTAAGCTTCCATTGGTGAATCAGGCTTCTAATCCGGATTAGTTTCCACGTCGGCAACCCCGAAGGCATACACCAACTCATGGTTCTGTTCAGCGATCGCGGCACTCCTAAATCAGTTCGCTACATGAGTTCCTACAGCGGACATACATACAAGTTCACTAAAGCGGTAAGTGATGATGATCACTTGGTGATGAAGCTTTCTCTCGCTAAAGATTATGTCTAGGATGGCTCGTTCAAGTACGCCAAGATTCACGTCAAAACGCAGCAAGGGATACAGAACTTCAGTCGCGAGGAAGCTACCAAGATCGCCGGAGAGAACCCTGACTATATGATCCAGGACATGTTCGAGGCCATCGAGAGAGGCGACTACCCTGTTTGGGATGTCTACGTCCAACTAATGAGCCCCGAAGATGCCGAAAATTACAAGTGGAACATCTTCGATATGACCAAGGTTTGGTCGCACAAAGATGTTCCACTACAGAAGATTGGCCGCCTTACGATGAATCGGAATGTAAATCTTCGTAATCGTCCCCAGAATTCTGTTGCAGTGACTAAGTTAAACAGCCACGAAATTACTTTGCGGATATCGAGCAAGCTGCATTCTCACCATCAACGATGGTTCCGGGATTCGCTGCATCCGCTGATCCAGGTAAGTCGAGACAGCTCATCAATTTTGTCTTCATTAAATTTTCTGAAGCTAATTTGTACCTAAGTGCTACAAGCACGACTCTTCGCATACCCCGATGCGGCCCGTTACCGACTCGGCGTGAACTACCAGCAACTCCCCACCAACGCAGCAAAGGTCCAAGTCTACTGTCCTTTCGAGCGGGATGGAAAGATGCGATTCGACGGCAATTACGGCGGCGACCCCAACTACGTTGGCTCCTCGATCAAGCCCACGAAGTTCTATCAAGACGTGAAAGGAACAGACCCTGGAGCATTGAGCTTACATACCGAGCATGAAAAGTGGGTGGGAGAGGTTTCGGCCTATACCAGTGAGATCACGGATGCAGACTTTATCCAGCCGGCAGCATTGTGGGAAGTTATTGGCCGGGAGCCTGGCCACCAGGACAGGCTTATTGACAACCTCGTCAGCAGCGTGAAGGCTGTTAAGTACCCCGAGTTGCGCAAAGCTGTCTACAGTACGTGCCCTACTACTATCTTTGGAGAGACCATCCACTGCAGTGCAAATCTAACGCTGAATATAGGCCTTTTTAGTCGGGTTAACAAGGAGCTCGGGTCGAGGTTGGAGGAGAGTACTGAAGCAGCAATTAAGGCTGCGTGAAATTGATCTGCGTCTCTGGTGTAGTATATCGGTTGCGTTACTATGTCCTTAGAAAGCAATGCCAATCGCTCAAATCATCATGATTTAATCTATATTATGGCATGAAACAACGACCTCGTCATTGTCTTCTTTCGCTTAGAAAATAGATCTATTGTCACGTCTTTTCAGTAGGCAAACTTGATAACGCGATGGAGAAGTGTCGTTGAGGGCACGCAAGACGAACGTAATCCAAATCACACATTACTCAGCCAGGTTCACTCGCTTACATTTCGTTGAGATTTAGTGCGCTAAAAGCTTAGAGAGTATGGGCGCCTAAGAGTTAAGTCGCACAGCTTATTGGATGCGACCCCCAGGGACTTCCCACTAAGAAATAGGTCCGAAGGCACAAGCTCCCAGCTTAGCCGAAGAAACTTTCCGAACCTCCTTGACTTGCACGACATTCCACATCTCGATCTGCTTACTTCGCTATCCCAACAGCACATCCTCATGACCAGACAAGAGCAATGGCTCCGCGGGCCTCCAGCTCCTCGAGTGAAACGCCCCAATTCGCGTTCGTAACGGAGCACATCCAATCAGAAGCTCGAAGCCATGCTATGCGGGAGCACTGGAAGCAGCGACACCAGCGCAATCAGGATGCAAAGAAAAATGGCCGGAAGAGATCATCGCGAACTTTGCTTCCTCGCTCGAATAACAGCCCTAATTTTAATAGAGATGCTTTACCATCAGCAGATTCAAGTAGCTCTTCAGGCTCGCAACAGGACGCAGATGTACCCGTAGTCGAAAATCGAGAGGAATTTTCCGGTATTCCCGCTCAGCTGTTGTGCGGCATGAGGTACGCGCTATCGAGTTCGAGGCCTGACCCGTTTCAGACGTGTCCCATTCAATTGACGAGCCAGCACCAGAAACTTCTGCACCACTGTGCGTATGACAATTCGAGGCATTGCCGCCTGGGTAAAGTTTATTGACGCGCGTTGCAGGGATCAGCACCCATGCAGCCATGATGTTCGAAGACCTGGAGGCGACACAGTTCAATCCGATGAAGGATGTTTGGTTCCCGCTGGACCTTTCGAATGCTTCGTCTTTCAACTGCATCATGGCGCATTCAGCTGCGCACTTGTCTCACCTCTATGCTGGCACTTTCCCGCGACGAGAAACGAATTCCTCTGATGCCTTGAAATATAAGATCGAGGCTGTCAGGATACTACGCATCTGGCTTGATGATCCTGAGAAAGAGCTAAGCGATGACGCTTTTGCTGCTGTTGTTCGTTTGCTCACGTTTGAGGTATGTCAGCCAGGTGCGAGTATCTCTGTGACGATGTGGCTGACTACCTTGTCCTTAGCGATACTGGGGTACGGTCGAGGATTGGAAAATTCACCGTGATGGCTTACAAAGAATGATCGATGCCAAAGGTGGAGTTCAAGCACTCCACGAGAACTGGCGCTTGGAGCTTGTGGTATATCTGTGAGCGCAGCTGGCGACGAGTACAAACAAATTGTGATACTAAATTATACAGTGTCTCCTTAATGTCGAGGCCGTCATGGCTCGAGTCCACGAACAACCTCGAAGGAATCTCTAGTCCGCTTGTCTCGCACCTGGTTATGGAACAAAACCCCTCTCTCGATATCCAGAAGGTCCGCTGCCTTTGGCTAATATCATTCATTCAAGACATGAGAACGTTCATGGGGTCTTTCTACAACAATGGGCTTTCTTCCTTCCCTTTCACTCATACCGCAGTTGGCCTCCTACGTCATGATTTTCAGCTGACTGCTGAGTCTTCTTCTCGTGACGCTGACATCACGGTGTGGGAAATCGAAATGCTGCAATGTTTGTTTTCCATCAGCGTCGTCACCCAGGAATCAATTTCCGTCCTGTCCGATCGGGACCCGACAATATCTAGTGGACTGAGCCCACTTGATGAACTAGAGATTCTCCTTAGAGACTCTCAACATATGTGGGGTTATTCAGTCCACAACTTACGTTCTATACTATATGAAAGCCTGCCAAGGCTCTTCAAGGAAGGAGAATTTAAGGCGAATTATATCGTGGACCTAGTGCAGATTCTTAGCACATTGAGTTTGGAGGCGCGGCAAGGAGTCGAGAAATGTCTTCTTAATCTGCTTTACTGCCTCGGGACCAATAACAATAACACGCTATTGGTCGATGATGGATGGACGCCGGATTCGCTTTTGTCGTCAATGCATGGACATTAGCACATGCAGTTGTGAAGCCTCGCATTTGTTCGAAAAAGTGGTTTTGTCAACAAAGTATAGCAGTATCTCGCAGTAATGATCAGTGGTCGTTTATGGTGATATAATCATAAATGAAACAGTGTTGAGAAGAAGCACAAGAGTTACATCAAGCCTCCATACGTCTGACCCTCTTTTTCGAGCTGCTCATCCTCTTTGATGTATTTCTTGAATTCTGCCTCGTCTTTCTTCAGATCGGAACCTAACCCACCCTTGCTGTCCTGGGTTTTGTCCGTGGCGGCATGGCTCTCGTTTTCATGCTTGTGGCCGTGGTGATCAAGGATCTTCTCAATGAAGGACTCTTCATGCTTAATAGGCTTCTGAGCGTCTACTATCGAATATATGGTTAACATTCGGTAAGGAAGACAGAATCAATGATGTGGTCACAGACCTTGAGGCATACCGACGAAGTTGGATGAAAGACAGTATATGGTCTCGAGTTCTCAATACTAGATACTCTTCGGGATTTAAGGACTCTCAGACCATAATGTTATGCACTCGTTACTCTACTATATACCCTCTACATCTGCCAATGATACTCCTTTGGGTGTGGTGCAAATCCAACTGCGGGGACAACGTGACGCATATCGCTCATGATCTACGTTCTGAATCCGGTAGTACTAATGGTCCAATCAGAGGGCGTTCCCAGTATGGCCGGGAGTCTTCCCGATCCCGGAACCTGCCAGCAAAGGATTGGCCGGGGGGAGCGCGGAGAGCTCGGATGGGGACGAAGTCAGATGTCAAGCTTTGCAAACACAACTTGCATGATTGGGCACTCTTGCTTATCATTTCGCGTGTTCGATCGCCTACCTAGCCGGATCATGGCCAGCCTACCAAAACACGGCTAGCTTAACGGCAATCCCTTGACACGGTCATAATACATTCATAGAGGATTTCGTTGAAAGATGCTTGTTTACTGTGCGACGCGTCGTTTTGGTGGGGTGGCAAGGCAGGTGACCGAAACCGTTACAGTATCCACCTCCCTCTCGCAAGTGCAGGGCTAGAGAGCCATGAGCAGAAGTCGAAATCTCATCTACAGGTTCATTGCAAATTCTTGTTCACATCGTGCATACACCCGACTTGGAGTTGCACAGCCAAAGCTATCCACCTCCTGTCATCTGGTAACAGCAGCCGAGCGATCGGACGTATCCCAACTTACAGTCACATCCCGTCCTTATCCCAACAGGCCAACCCGCGGACTACCCATCAAAGAGTGCAAGCGAAGAATGAGCAGCTTAACCACTGCCAGCGCCCAACCTGTTATTGCCCCACTCACTCGATCAGCAACCTTCCTCGTCCTATCTGTCACAAACCCCTCAGCTATCCCAATCATCCGCTCAACCCTCGCCAGCGTCTCCGGCCTAGCCAAAAATGTCGCTTTCCGAGATTCCAACGCCAACTTCACCTGCACCGTAGGTATCGGCAGCTCCATCTGGGACGAACTTACGAACAAGCTCCCGCGACCCAAAGAACTCCACCCCTTCCGCGAAGTAAAGGGTGCCCAGCACACCGCAGTCTCCACCCCTGGTGACCTCCTCTTCCACATCCGCTCCGACCGCCGCGACCTCTGCTTCGAGTTCGAGCGCCAGCTCATGGATCGCCTCGGTGACGCCGTTCATCTCGTTGACGAAACAGTTGGGTTCCGCTACTTCGATACCCGCGACCTCCTAGGCTTTGTTGACGGCACCGCAAACCCCGTGGGCCCGGACGTTCCCTCCTCTGTCCTTGTCGCAAGCGAAGACGATCCAGATGCCCAAGGAGGCAGCTATGTTGTTGTACAGAAATACGTCCACGACCTGGCCGGTTGGAAGTCCCTCCCAGCAGAACGGCAAGAGCAGATCATCGGACGGACAAAGCCCGATAACATTGAGCTTGACGACGCCGAGGATGGAAAGCAAGCCTCGCACAAGACGCTGAGCACGATTGAAGATGAGAATGGCGACGAGCATGATATTCTCCGCGATAATATGCCCTTTGGATCGCCGGCGAGCGGGGAGTTTGGGACTTACTTCATTGGGTATACCAGACGGCTGTGGGTTATTGAGAAGATGCTTGAGCGGATGTTTGTCGGGCATCCGCCTGGGTTGCATGATCGATTGTTGGACTTTTCGAGGCCGTTGACCGGGACTACCTTCTTTGCGCCATCAGCTACGGTATTGGATAGTCTCGATGGTTGATATATGATTACATGGCTGATATAGAGCTAAATAGCATACTCTGGTGGCAAGTAACTAGGATTTACTATGACCTTACTAAACTCTAATGCCTTGCTGTTAAGCTGCAGCTCTACTCCACTGTGCCAATCAACCAACAAAATAATTGTTAAGATCGTGGGTCTGTTATGAGATGTAAGCGCGCCTGGGTTGATTCTAGCGTGATAGTCTGAGATATAGATCACAAGGTTGGAACGGTAGAGAGGTTGGAAGATCTCGGACTAGTATCGGGTTCGGGAAACAACATATTACTTGTCGTTGTAACCTAAATACAATGATCCATAACGGTTCTTAGCCTAATCTATATACGTATAGAGACTGTGGAAACACGGTGCCGTAGAGCTGAAAGGCTATATTATAGCTAAAAAGACCTTTGTATTTAAAAATTATTCTATACTATAGGCCTTTTTTTTGGGCAAGATAGTAGAGTTATCTTATGATCACACCCAAGGCTCATAATCATCCCTCTGAAAGATCTTCTCAAGCTGCCTCCTCCTCACCCCCACATTCCCACCATCAAACAACGGCAAACAAGCCGCATCCTCCAGCAGCGTCGAGAACGGCATATCCTTTGCATATGATTTCCTATCACTTAGTTAACCCTGCACATATTTTCAAACAGCAAACAAAATCAAGATAAGGCTGGAAAACTCACATCCCAACAACATTCATACACTCCAACACCACCTTCGGCGTCTGATCCCCACACCAAATCTTCGTCTCAAGCGCAATCTCAAGCCGCTGTTCCCAACTCACACTCTCCTCCTTACTCTCAAGCACACTCATAGCTTTCCACGTCAGCGCCCTCGCAGCTTCGATCTGACATTTCGCTGAGATAAGTCGGTCGGATACAGCTTGATGCTTAATAATAGGCACCGCACCACCCCTATCATCATTCTTACAAAACGCCAGCGCAGCCTCAAATGCATGACGCATTACGCCCACGCACATCGCGCCTACGATAGCAGCGCTCATGCCGAACGTCTGCTCGACAACTTGCGCGCCTTGGCCTGGTGGAGCGAGGAGATTGGCGGCTGGGACGCGGAAGGAAGTGAAGCGTGAGTGGGGCCCGTTAACGGATTTATGGCCGCCGAGTTCGGGATCGGAGAGAACTTGGTATGCGGAGCGGGGGTTGCGGGCGATGTCTTCGCGGGTGACGAGGAGGATTAGGATGCTTGATGATGGGTTAGAAGAGGAGTGCTGAGGAGTGTTGGGTTTGGATTCGCGGGCTACAACGCATTGGAGGTGTGCGCCACGGGAGTCCCAGCCGCCCGAGTTGGTTGTCCATAGCTAGGAGACGGTTAGATTTTGGCTCGGGATTGTGAGATGTGAGAGCCGTTGAAGAGAAAGGTAGAAGAGATAACAAAAGAGTGCAATGTGAGCGGTTTAGAGAGGAGTGCACACCTTCTCCCCATCCAAAACCCACTCATCTCCCTCCCTGTACGCCGTAGTCCCCAACCCCTTTCCTCCCTTCTCAAGCCAATTCGCCGTCCCCCCAGGCTCACTATGCACAAAACTCGCCAACTGCTCACCCTCCAACTCCAAAAACGGCGTCAAAAACCTCTCATGCTGCTCTTTGCTCCCCGCAAGAATCAAGGGCGTCAATCCCAGGCCAGTGCCTAAGATAGTAATTGCGGTACTTGGCTCGACGGCATGGAATTCTTCGACTACGATGGCTGCGTCGATTAGGCCAGTTGATGTTCCGCCGAGGGGGACGGGGATTTGGCCTTTGATTAGACCGGCGGAGACGGCGGCCTGGTAGATTGGACGGGTGGATTGGAAGCGTTGGGTTTGTGTGGGGAGATGAGAGTAGAGGTTCGGGGCAGTGGAGAGGACGTTTTGGGCGAAGGCGCGGGCGTTGGTGCGCAGGGCTTTTTGTTCAGGGGTTAGGCTGAAGTCTACCATTTTTGCCGCTTGAATTTCCGCGAATTTGTTTATAAAATGCTCTTGAGGCAATGAATAGGTGTTAGTGTTGAGCTTTATATGGCCTGGTCAGGTGGGTGTATGTCAGCATACCAGGTACACTAATGCCGTCAGCAGAAGTTGTCCAATGGTCAACTAGGCGAAGCTCGTATTCGGTCGTGTGGTTCTTAGTTAATAGTTTGCAATACATGGATCTGAAAACATGGGTATCTTGCTATAACTCCTCGGCTGCATGTATGCTGATTGTGCACGCTACCCCTCTATGATCATCAAGGTATCATCACCGTAACCCAGAAATATCTCTTGACATCGAGTGCACTCGGTCTTCGAGTTCCCTCTTCTTTCGCTCCAACTGTCGCATCTCCTCCTCTTCTCGCCGTAGGTCTTCTTCTGTCAATGGCACTTGGTTCTGCGGCTCCTCTTCAGTTTCGTCGACATCATCGTGTGCGAAGTCTCGTGATCGGTTCAGTCGGTTGAGCTGGGTTTGCTGTTCTGCGAGTCGGCTTTCGTAGTAGTCTATCGAGGCAGTGACTTGGACGTGTCGCTGGCGCATTGCAGCAATCTTGTCGTGGGCGCCAGGTATGGGGCTGGTCATGGTTAGCCGTACGGGACCGTTGATCGAGAATCTTCAACAACAATACATACTAGACTCCCAGAAGCTTCTCAGCGCCCTCTAGTAGAGACTCGACGTCCACTTCGTTTCTACCGGCGTCGTAGGTTCTATAGCCCAAGCCTGAGCCTGCCCCTCCTCCCCCTCCTCTTCGTATCCTTTCTACCAATTCGTTTCCGAGCACAGCTGCTACTGCCGTGTTCCTCCTAGGTGCTCTTACGGCATTCGCACCTCCCCCTGCAATGCTCGAGCCGCCTCCATTGGGGTTAAAAATGGTGTTGCGCCTGTTGGTGGATGCGGACGGGTCTGCATGTTTCGGGGCAGCTGGGGGCGGAGGAACGGAGAACAGTGCGCGTTCGTGCAGTTCCGTGTCTCGAATCAGGCTTGTAATATCATGGTTCTGTAGCAGCGCGTTCGTGAATATCTTTGGCGGGGCAAAACTAAGGCGCGTTCAGATGTGAGCTTCAAAGGAGGAATCAATGCACCCGGGACATACGGCAACTCTGCGATTGACGCGGCGCAAAGAGAGATTTGCTCCAGATGGGCATCGAGGAGCGTCATGACGGACATGAAATTGCGAACATGTGCGACAGGGCGTGGTGACGCGGGGGTAAACAAACGCTCCAAACGTCTCGGCGTTCGGCTTAGCTAATTCTCCGGCGCCCGCGTCAGTGAACGCAGCTGGAGCTTCCGCCTCACCACCCGCATCAACACCAGCTCCCTCTCGCCCACCCACACTTCCCCTCCCTCCCCGCACCCTTGTCCGCACTTTCCTTTCTCGGGTCCTTCTTTACAAGAGCAACCATCATGGCGGAGAGTATGGAAGGCGTCGTCACCGAGGGCGAGCAGCCCAAAACCGAGAACGTCGAGCAAAAGGCCATCGCTGGTACGTATCCCACCTTTGCTGCGCGAGATGCCGTTCACCTCAAAATGCCCCTGCACCAACTGCACAACATCATGGCCCGTCCGCAAAATGTGTCCAAACCACCTCATCGCCACCGACATTGCTTCGTGCAAGTATCTGTACCAGCGTGCTGATCCGACAACGGTAGATATCCGGGGCAACTTCATCCTTCTCGAACGAGCCGTCGCCCAGTTTGATACCCGCTTCACCCTGCGCGCCCTGCGCTCAATATCTTCGCTCCGCAAGAGGCTCACCGACCGCGTACTATGCTCTGTCATCATCTTGACCTACTCGCCCAACAACGCCACGGCGCGGACCTTTATCGAGTATATTGGCATGGATGGCGAAGCGATACAGAGTGTCGTATCCCAGTACAAGGAGGAGGTGCAACTTAACAAGAACAACACCAAGGAACCACTACCTGAGGTGGATGTATACATAGCCATCTTGATACAGGTATGTTTGTCAGCAAGCGACTGTACGCAGCGACTGATCAGAGCAGGTCTATCTATACGATCAAAAGGAGTTTGACGAGGGTGCCGAGTTCTCGGAGAAGCTGGTAGACAAGATTCGCGAACTGAACCGCCGAACGCTAGATTCACTCGCTGCAAAGGCCTACTTCTACTACTCACTATTCACAGAGGAGCTAGACCCCAAGCCCCCGTCCAAGCAGTCACCCGTCATCAACATTCGCGGAAAGCTGCTTGCTGCGCTGCGTAGCTCAGTACTCAGAAAAGACCCAGACACGCAGGCATCAGTCACCACATTGCTCCTCCGAAATTACCTCTCTACCGCCGACATTACGCAAGCCGATCTCCTCGTTGCGCAGACACAGTTCCCCTCCAACGCACCCAACAATCAGGTCGCTAGATACCTCTACTACCTCGGCCGCATACGAGCTATCCAGCTGTCCTACACCGAGGCACACGAGCACCTCATCAGCGCTACCCGCAAGTCTCCTTCGGCCCATGTCGCAACTGGGTTCTACCAGGCTTCAATGAAGCTACTCATCGTCGTCGAACTGTTGATGGGCGACATTCCTGAGCGCGATGTGTTCGGCCAGCCTCGCTTAGAACGCGCTTTAGAGCCCTACTTCCGCCTGGTTCAGGCCGTCCGTGTTGGTGATCTGCAGGGCTTCTTGAAGGTTGTACAATCGTCTTCGAGCGTTTTCCACAAGGATGGAACCTACACATTGATCCTCCGCCTACGACAAAACGTCATCAAGACGGGCATCCGTATGTTGTCGCTTTCCTACTCGCGCATCTCCCTCCGCGACATTTGCATTCGTCTTGGCTTGGAGAGTGAGGAGTCGGCCGAGTACATTGTTGCCAAAGCTATTCGCGATGGAGTGATAGAGGCTTCGATCGACCACGAAAAGGGCTTCATGCAGACAAAGATGGCTGGAGACATCTATGCGACCCGGGAGCCTGGCGAAGCATTCCACGAGCGTATTCGGGCCTGCTTGACCCTGCACGACGAGTGCGTCAAGGCGATGCGCTACCCCATGAACCAGCATCGTTTGGAGCTGAAGAACGCGCAGGAGGCGAGGGAGCGGGAGCGTGAGTTGGCAAAGGAGATCCAGGAGGGTGATATCGATGATGACGACGCAGGTGGTGATTTTGAGGGCTTGTAAAGAATGCATGGATTAGGAGCATTGGTGGTTGCCATCCTTCTGCATGTACGATAGCTACCGCATGGCGAGCATTGATAGACCAGCCTCGTGGGATAGCGTTGAAGCCGTCTCAATAATGCACGAATCAGACAAACGCGAATTGACTTATGACGATTGAGACTTCCAAAGCGCACAAGTCTTCTGATATTCAAGCCATGATGCTCGAATCACGACGATGCAACCAGAATGGGAACCGCGGATCCATGTGTGCATCTCACGTTGGTTCTAACCGGTTGTAGCAAATCTCCGTGAATTAGCCTCCGCAGCTGCCCCCGCAACCGCTGCGCATCAGTTTCCCCACACCCAAGCTCCATCATAGCATTCCACGTCCACTTTACCTGGGCGCTCAGTCATGCTTCGCCATGTAAGTCAATCTGCGCCAAACCTCTCCTTAATTCCCTTACTCATCCCCTTCCATCCTTACCAACACCTTATCTCAAAGCCCTAACCAACCCCCAGGATTGACGTACCCCTTCGCCTCCGCCGCGCAATCCTCCTCAACGACCTCCCCCTCGTACAACGCATCATCCGCAACAACCCTAGATACCTGCGCAACCCTGACTGGGACGACAAAAGCAACACATCTCTGCACCTCGCGGCACGATGCGGGTTCACTGCTATTGCGGAGTTTCTGATTGACCAAGGCCATGAGGAGGGCATGATTAGTCGGAATAATGACTTCGAGACACCGCTCATGTTTGCTGCGCGCGAGGGGAAGGAGGAGGTGGGCGTTATGCTTGTGAAGAGGTTTCCCGAGTGTGTAGGGTGGCAGAATAGGGAAGGTTTAGACGCTGTAAGTCAATCAATCCTCTCACATCACTCCTCTCTATCAATCACTTCAACAATACCTACCTCCCACTCACCCACTTACTAACACCTCATAATCCCAGCTCATGCTCTCCTCAGCCTCCGGCTCCGGAACCCTCCACCTAATCCCCACGCTCATCCTCCACGGCCCAACCATCCTCACCGCCTCCGATAACTCAGGCAACACAGCGCTGCACCACGCCTCTGCAGCAGGCGAACTCAAAGCCTTGCGTATGCTGCTGCAATACGGGGCGAATCCGCTCGCGTCCAATGCGTATAGTTGGACGCCTGTGCATTATTCTGCGACGAGCGCGGCGGAAGCGTACTTCAAGACGTTGATTATTGAGTTTGAGAAGAAGAAGGCGGAGGGGAAGAGGGCTGTTGCGGAGAGAGAGCGGCAGCGGAATGCGGGCGTGAGGCTTGTTACGGATCAGGATGGGTTGAGTGGTAATACGGAGAGCGGAGGTGCCGTGGGTGGTGGTGCAACAGGGTCAGCGGGTAGCGGTGGTGGGAGTGGTAGTGGAGGCTGGGTAGGCGAAAGACAGCGAGCAAGAGACGACGCGGCGATTGCGGGACTGCCTGCTCCTGGGATGGATTGGAGTCCCGTGGAGAAAAGGAGGGCTATGACGCCCACGGAAGGTAGGGGCTGGACTTTCACACCCGAGGGTATGCGGCCAAGGGCTGAGACGGGGGAATCGATATGAAGTTTTTCACTGCAGGCGTTGAATGAGATGGGGGCTGGTGGATACATACATGCTGGGTCGGCGTTGGGTTCTGGGAGCATTGTGTATAGCAGGCATGGAGTTTGGTGTTCAGCGAGTTGAATCATAAACGGACATATCCGTGCAATTCTGGCACATGTTTCAAGCATTCATGCTTCCTATCACTATCTCAGCAACATCTTTTAACACTTTCTGTCTTTATGTGCTATGAGCTTGTAGTGGAGAAGTGACATACGGCTAGCTGCTGAATATGATGAAAGTGATTAAGGCCTAGAAATATGACCAACGAATCAAGTTAGCTAAACGTATCCTTGCAATTTGACATGATTCGCTCGCCATTTCAACACGTCGTGTCATTTTCTTTCATATGGGACGAAGCTGCGGTGGCGCCGCGATAGGGTGAATCTTACATCGTTGTCAGTAAAATGATTAGAGCATCAAGATGATGTAGACATTGCTTTTTTTTTAAACCAAACTTGTCAACAAGGACAGGGCACATAGGTGTAAAACAATAAGTACATATTGTTAGAAATTGCATGTATTGTAGTTGTGGTGATTTTAGGTGGTGAAACAATGGAGGCGGATGCTACCATCAAGAGTAGGACATCCTGACCAGACACGAGCTCGTGCATGTTCCACTGCTTTTTGGCGTTGTTAGCAAACACTCTTCAGCACCCATTGTCCGCACAATCATGAGCTTTTTAGGAACACTCCTCAGCCTAATCTTCCAGCACCTCGTCATCACACCTGAGCATGGACTCTCGAATGGAGTTTTGCTTCCGCTTCCTCGACCTTCCTGCCGGTAAGCTTATCTCTCCCACTGCGTCATAAAACTACGCTAAAGCCCAAAGTAGACATTCACAATATAGTCTATGACTACTGCCACGATGAAGATGCAAACGTAACTAACATTCTGACCGACACTGAGCGCTGGAAGCCAGAGTCGCTTGAATCACAAAAGCCCTCACCCACATTCCTCGCTCTTACGAAGGACGATCATCGAATCTGCGCTGAGTTCAAACCAATAACCCTAACCTCTTGTGATCTATCAGCATACCAGGAATGCTTTGGTCAATTTGCCATTGACATACCCGAGAAAACGGCAATACCGGTGGACGTGCCGCCGCTTATACGGCTCCGATTGCTAGCACCAAACGTCCGATTCATCTCCGTCCCATCCCCAATATCAGCCCGTCCAGTTCTTGGCCTCATCCTTAGGCATCCGCTATTAAAGCCAGATGAGGAATGAGGAACGAGGGCTAAACGCTGAACTGCTCTAAGAAATCATCTGTGATTACAAGCTGTTGAGGAGACGGGAACGAATGGTCTCGACAGCTATTACGCACGTAGATGTGCAAATTGATATGAAGCCTATGGCCACAATCGTGTTCAAGATGGAGACGCTGAGAACTGGATGTGTATGGTAGACTGGCGCTGTAGGGAAAAGAGGAATATGCACCCCAAGTGGTGTCGCTTGTTTCAGTCTTTGACACAAGGGTTGTGGCGGGTTGGTCGGGATGTGTGTCCAGGTATCAAGCAGGATGACTAAAGCGCGCTCACAGGTATACACAAGAGGCTTTGGCGGTGAGTCGAGTAAATTAGTCGGTAGTGATGATCAATGCTCGTGCTTCAGTTGTACATCTTTCATGGTGTTTGTCGAAGACTGGGCGAGATGGTGGCTATTCAAGAGATAGGAGAACCTATACTGCGAAGGAAACCTGTACATCTAAAGCATTACATAGGCTTATTCTGCTTCCTAAGCGCAGATTTATAAGTTAGTACACATAGGTAGCAACGAGCAAAAGCGCACAAGCGAACCAGATCTACAACATATCCTTTAACACTCCATCGCATCCTCCTTACGTACAGAACAGAACCCATCCTCTTTTCCTTCTTTCCATCTACAGCACGTAGTTATTCCCACTTGCGTTTTATTTCTCTACGTAAAACCACCTCACACAACGAGTCGTTCCAGCCTTTCTATATTAGTCTCAGCGCTACTGTTACGATGCCTGCTCAACACCCACAACAGCCCTGGCATATCGAGATAAGACAAATATATGCCTACAGACGGTAAACATGCACGAATAGGTACGTCACTACAACGCTTGTGAAGGTCGCTAGAAAACTCTCGCTTGTCGTTAGACGTCCATGCTTCGTATACCAATACGTCTGACTGTACTGTATCATTGCCGTCCCATGCCGTGCTGTGCTATGCTGAGTGGCGGGGTATCGCTTGCGTTGCTTGACATGGCAAGGAATGTCTGACGTGAAGGCGGTGCTCAACGTAAATGTAATGATTGACAGAGGCCAGGGTTAGTTGGTATGTAGATGGGGTGGGAATGTAGAGAGATTCGGCCAAACAGGAAGGTATTGTCATCTTTCTTCCTACAGTCGGTGTATTTAGTGCATTTAGTGCATTTGGACGTTGAGTCTTGTTTGCGGAAAGCGTGACTTAGGATTCGTAATGCCGCTGATTTCGAGCAACTACAAGCCCGGTGGTTGAGTCAACGCAAGGCGAATACATTAAAGGCTAGATAGCAATACGTTCTGCGAAGCCATATCACCAACCCTACACCCAGTGCTACCCATTGCTATGCAAATCCAATCCAACCGTTGAAGCCTCGGTGCGCGCGGAACCACCGGTAGCGAAAGCCTCAATACATTTCCCCTAAATGAACTCGTATTACCAAACCCGGGATTTGGCGCGCCACACACACAAACACACCCATTTCTTTATCTAAATCCTTCGATCGCGCACGGGTTAATTTACCATCCCGTCCACTGAACCTGAGTGCCGGTCGTCGAGGCAAGGTTTGGGGATAGATCGGGCGCTATCGGGCCAGCGCCAGTGCTTGGCCTACCTTAATTGTTTTCTTGGGGCCACAGCCCGACCCCTCACCTCGCGGGTCGGTGGGTAATGAATTCCCACGGTACGAGGATCCGACGGCGCAGCTTTAGAGTTTGCGATTAGGATGCTGTGCTGATGTGCTTTTCGCTTCCGGAGCTTCTGATTTGTCCGTTTTGTCCGCGTTGGATGCACGTGGGTGGTTAGTCGGGAGTGAAATACGATGGACGGGCATGGCGGTTTCTCGGGCTTTTCGCAACTGGACACGTTTGCGGATGCGAGAGAGGCAGCGCAGGCGGCAGCCAGTATGAGCTGATTGTTGGAGACTATTAGGCGATTCTGTGGCTGGCTTGCGCTTACGCTGTATAGGGAGTTTGCCTCCCATGCTCGCGAAAAGGCCCTGCTCTGGAGCCGGCCAAACCCCCGGGATGAGCAGCAGGTCAGGAATTATGCTTAACTTGCTTCAACCTTATCTCTAACCTTACAGGCGTAAGCGAATCGGCTGATTACAGCGCGCTCGTATTTCGTAGTGTGCACCCGCAGATGCTCATGCATGCGAAGATAGGGCCTCGGCTATTTCGTAAGAACAATCACTGCCTACTTCTGTGACTCAACTTTTGTTCTTGTTGGTCTTGGGAAGTTGATCGCATGATGTGAGAATGCCGCGGTGTGGAGTCAGGAGGCAGCTCCTGGGCAGGCTTGTCATATGCGCTGACGCGGCCTTTGCAATGAGCACGCCGATAACGACAAGCCGCGGCCGTTGTTAAACGTGGAAATGCGAGGCTTGGCTAGTCGTCGAAACAACATTCGTGTTTGCTGCTTGGCAGGCTTGAGGGGTGACCGCGCCAATAAAGCACGTCTCGGGCCTTTGTCTGCACAAGGTAAGCTGAGACGCCAGGGCTTCGAACGCCTCGCAGAAAGTGCAATTGATAGTGGCTCCATACTCTTACTGCCTTGGGCATCTTCTAACGAGAGTTTGCACTCCGTGAAGACGACTGGCTACAAAAACTGTCCGGTTAATACGATAGTCTGCTGCCTGCTTCGCCCCAGTGATACATAGACGCATGAAGATCAAGCTCTCCCTGACCGAGGCCCGGAAAGTATTGGCTGCCGGAACACTGCGGATATGAATACCTTTGTGGTTGTGGAAGAAAGGGATGCTCTGGACAGATATCTGCGGACCGGAAGCGGGAGACTGTAATCGGGCGTCATACCATCAGCGTGGGTAAATCGGAACCGCATGGCACAGTAAGCTTCAACCACAAGATACCAAGCTTAATCAATCTCCCTGGCCGAGCCTCCAAGCGAATGGCTGAGAAGGCTGAGAAATAGCAAGTGATGCATTACGTTACAATGGAGCCGAGCAGCCGTCTGTCCAAGGAGAGGAGCGACATGCCTGGTTCGTGGGTAGGACTTATCTTCCACGTATACCATAACAATGTCTACAGTACGGGTGATCATTCCAGCCAAGGAATGGTGAGTGGACGGTGGAAGTGGGCTGTGCTAGGTCGAGAGCTGGCTATGAATGTGGTACAAATGCGTGCAGGTCAGCCTGGAGTATTTTGCGAGGTGTTTGGCTCATCGATAACCATAGCTGCAGTTTCTTGAAGCTTTCTCCGCAATCGGATGTGCTTCTAGTCAGCTCAGCGGAACTGGCTAGACGCCCAGAGGTCTCTGTTCCTATTCCAAGGACGCCGAGGGCCACAGCACGCCATGACTGTGGATTTAGGGCGGCTTAGGGCCAAGCAATGCCATGACATGCCATCGTTCGGATGGAGTAACACCAACAGGAGATGGTTCGCGCCGACACATTCTATTGGGACGCCTTGGCCGTGCTTGGTAAATTGATCTCCAAGAAGCCACAAGCGCTCGACCTCATGCGAGTGGTGGCCAAGCATCACAAGACGGAAGGAACGGACTCGAGGGCACCCACGGCGAAGGCTTGGAAGGTGTCAGAACTGGGGTTGAAGTGGGACTGCCAAGGGATCGAAGCTTGTCGAGGTTAAAGATTGGGTTTAGGTTGGTTAGTGTCGTTTAGAGTTATCCTGTTCCACAAAGCTTGGCTGATCGAGGCCAACGCCGCTGAGGGCTTTGGCGGACTGGGCGCCGCCTCCAAGGAAGCACTTGGTCGTTTTCGAAAGCCTGCGGACCGCTACAAGTTGCCGTGTTGCTGTGTCGATGCGAGTGCGGTGGTTGTCGGTGCAGATGCTGCCTCGCCGCCCACTACGGCGCAGCATACTGTATCCAGGGGCGATGCGCGCTGAATGCGTATGCCTCTGGGGTCGCACCGCTGGGACGGTCGGCCCCCAAGTTGGCAGACAACGGCGTCCAAAATAAAGCTTGTCCCGCCTGCTTGTGGGCCTTATTTCGCTATCCAACGCCACCTCAGGCCTGGGCGGCGATCAAGAAGTAAGACCCCAGCGCCGAGAAAGGCCCATAAGACATTCCAGGATCCCAGGTTCCGCTGCTCCTGCAGGCCCCAGAGCATACATGAAGACGGATGACCGCTGATGCCTTTTCCAACCTTTTGCTCCTTTTGCCTCTCCGATCCAACGTCCGCCCTGCAACCTGCCTCGGCCATATTTCGTTTCACCGACCCGTCTTAGTTCCACCACGCCTGACAACGACACTCTCGTCGACCCTGCCTCACATAGAGGGCTGCCGTTGCATGGTACCGCCCTCGTCGTCACAGTCACCAGTGCTACAGTAAGTGTGCTCATTCCTGGTCTCTATTCCCTTACGCCATACACTGTGCGATCTTCGGCTCGTCGTGCGCATTGGTCCATTGGCCAGGCGGGCGATGGAGCCGCACTCTACAATCAATTTGCCCGTGCTTCGCTTTCTGCCGGAGGCCCTGCATGTTTTGCAAGGCTGCTCCCAACCCCAGCAGTTCCACTCCTCGTCAGTCGCATCATCGATAGAGGTTGTGGAGACACGCACATTATGCAGCCTCCCCTATAGCTTTATCGTGTGTGCTGTCGAGCGACTGGTTCATTGCGTTGTGATCGCTGGTCCTTCCGTACCGAAGCACAAGCTCCAGCTTACACCCACATTGCAGGCACCCATGAAAGTCTAACTTGGACCTTCACATCCTTTCGACCACCAGAAACTCTAGTCGTGCTCGGCCATACCTCGCTTGTCTTGAGCAGAGAGCCTATTCGAAATGGAGACGTACCACGGCCACGTTCGCACGCCCAACGATGCGATCATCCTATTCGAGGCGTGCCGGATTGGCATACTGCCGCGGGTGCAGCGGCGCCTCTCTGAAAAGGAACGGCAACAAATCAAGTCGGGATCCGTGTTTGTGTGGGACGAGCGCGAAGCTGGCATGCGGCGATGGACAGACGGAAAGTCGTGGAGCGCGAGTCGCGTGTCGGGCAGCTTCTTGACATACCGAGAGATGGAGGGCAAACGCGGAGGCAGCGCTCTGCCCACCGCACCACCACCAGCAAAGCGAGCAAGCGGAAAATCGCCAGACGGCTCGGCGACGGGCGACTCGGACGGCGAGGGCCCAGACGGCTACCGATACAAGCCTGACGGGCTCATGAAGCAGTCGTTCAGCATCACCACCTCGAGCGGACAGCACCTCCACCTCATCAGCTACTACTCTCGCTCAAATTCGAACAACCTCCCGCAGCCAACAAACGACGCGCAATTGCGACACATCCGCCCCCCAAAGAACATGTACCCGGAATCTACAGTCAACGAGGCCCAGCCCGTGCCCGCTGTTACTCGAGGGCCAATGCCTGGCTCACCGTATAGCGCAGCTGGACATAGCATGGGACCAACTTCGCCATATGCGCGCGCCGGGCCCGTGGCGCCAATGTACGCGGTCCCCGTCTATCCTCCCACTCCTCCAAACGGCACTCCGCCGCTGTACGCATACTACGCCCAACACCCTTACTTCAACGGCGGTGTCATTTACGCTCAGCCGCCATACCCGCCGCCGGGCCACGTCTTCGACCGGCCACCACCACCCATCGCCAATCCAAATGCTCCGCCAGCTCACCCCATGCTTGTGCACCATCCTGCCTATGCAGCAGCCCAGCAATACTTCCAGCAGGCTCCTCCAGCACGCGCCGCGTCGACAGCTGGACAAGCCCAGCACCAGCACGTCAATGGCGTTGCGCCTCCTCCAGCACCAGCTGCATCTATTCCTGAGCAGGGCCCACAACTTCCTGCCATCAACGGGGCTGCAGCAGCGACGAGTGCGAACAAGCCCCCGACGCCCGAACCGTCAGACAAGTCGCAAACTCAGGTCCCGGACACGAATGGCACTGCTGCAGCCTCGCGACCACTGCCGACTCTTGGATCTCTCCTCAACGGCGACGGCCCAGAAAAGGAGAATCAGAGCAACAGCCGCTCTGGTAGTCGCAGTCCAAACACAGCATCACGATTTCCGCGCGATCTTGCGCCCGAGCGACTTGCTAAGAACAGTTCTGCCGCGGATAGCAGCGCGCTGAACAAGCTCAACAGCGTTTTTGTCCGATCATAGAATGACGGAGGCCACGCTTTATTTCTCTTCTCGCATGAACAACAATTATCCTCGCTCTGTTTCCAAAAGGTACGGGAGCGGATTTCTGAAGCATTTACGATCTGCATTTGGGCGGTGTTCCGGTGTCCTATCTCTACTCCTCGGCATGGGAATAAGTGACCACATAAGCCGATGGTCGGCCTGGAGTCTTGGCGCATGCATAACGAAGGATGCTTTTCCATGGCAGCATTGGAATATAATTTCACTTTTTATAGTTCTTATCTAGCAGCATGTTTACTGCAGCAATACATTATTACTATGCGATAACAGCATAGCTACTTGTTCACGCACCAGTGTCTCTTTCAACTCCTATGCTTAATCTCGAACTGTGCGCTAAGCGGAAGCTTCGAACGTGCGCGACTGTAACAGGCAGGTATTGACATCATCGGCAGCAACAACAACGCTCACTCCACTCACAAGTTCATCAAAACTCAGCGAACCTGAGAGAATACCCAAAACACGACACGGTCCGGACACGCAACTCAATCTTCCAAACAGCAGCCTCGTTCTCGAAGTCCCTTGCTTCAAGCTCTGTGGATGATATCAAGCTTCCCGGCGTTGTACATAACCTACTTCCTATCTGGGAAACCTCGCTGCACATCATGTAACATGACTGGTCTCTCTCCAACAGCCCGCGGATCAGCGCTCAGAATACCCCGCGTATCAACGGCACTTGCGAAAGATGGTGTCAGGGCATGCATGGAAGCTTATCACTGGACGTCAATGGCGCGTAGGGAATCGTGCGAGGGTGTTATCTTCGGATTGCCACTTTTGCCAGTGATTAGCCCGCAAGCTGCAGACGGATAGGCATATAAGTCGCAAAAAGTCTTGTGTAACGTTGCTCGTGCTCCGGCGACAATCGGTTCGATTCGTAGTATATCCTGTGTGCAAGACTCCTGCGACTGTACATGAGATAGTCGAGGCATGACAGGATGGCTGCCGCAATTGAGAAAGCAATACTCCCAGACGATGTCGAGAAAGAGCCGGTCGTGGAGCACAGTTCCCCGCACATATCCAAGATAACGAAAGGCATCGATGAAAAGCTACTGAAGCATTCGCACGATGCGGACGCGGCAATGAAGGCGTACGAGGGCATGGAGGGACAGGTCATCGAGTTGACAGAGGAGAAGAGCAGGGCACTGCTACGAAAGATTGATTGGCATTTGATGCCCGTAAGTGCGCTACGCATCAATATTCCGTACACTTTAGACCATGACTGACCAGAAAGATCATGTGTGTCGTCTATGGATTGAACTACCTCGATAAGACGACGCTTAGCTACGCCAGCATCATGGGTTTGAGGCTCCCGCCTTCGGAGAACAAGCTGCGATCCGGCATCAATCTTACGGGCGATCAGTATCAATGGCTAGGCTCAATGTTCTACTTTGGATACATTGCGTGGGAGTATCCTACTACTCGGTTGCTCCAGAAATTGCCATTGGGTAAATACTGTAGGTCATCCTTGTTCAGAGTCCCTCGGCCAAGAAATTGGGGTTACGGAATTGACATGCTACAGCGGCATTCAACATCATCATGTGGGGCTTGGTGCTATGCTGCTTTGCAGCAGTCGAAAACTACGCCGGCGCAATTGCCATCCGTTTCTTCCTAGGCGTCCTCGAAAGTGCCGTCACGCCTGGCTTCGCACTGTTCACATCGCAGTGGTATACCAAGAAGGAGCAGGGTTCCAGGACGGGTATCTGGTTCAGTTTCAACGGGTGGGCGCAGATCTTTGGTGGCTGTCTTGCATACGGCATCGCAGTAGGCTGTCGCAAGAGCGGAACCGTCATCGAGCCTTGGAAAATCGTCTTTCTTGCAACCGGGCTGCTAACTACTACTCTCGGCATCGTCTTCTTGTGGGTTGTGCCAGACAACCAACTCAACTGCCGGTGGCTGAGCAAAGAGGATCGCATCCTGGCTATCGAGCGTATCAGAGTAAATGCTCAGGGTGTGGGGAATAAGCACTACAAATTCTACCAGCTCAAGGAGGCTCTGCTTGATCCGCTAAGTTGGGCTTTTTTCTTCTACGCCTTAATTGCTGATATTCCCAATGGTAAGCTGCACTCTATCCCCTAGATCTCATCCGCGCGTGGTTGACAGCAATTACCTAGGCGGCATCTCAAATTTCTTCTCTCAACTCATCGTTGGCTTCGGCTACACGCCTGAAGAATCCCTCCTATACGGCACACCCGGCGGGGCCGTCGAAGTCGTCTTCCTCATCGCTTGCGGCTGGGCAGGCGATAAGTACGGCTATCGTATCCTAATCTCAATGATCGGTCTATGTACAGCTATAATCGGCATGATCCTCATCGTCGCCCTACCCTTGAGCAACAACTCCGGCCGCCTAGCAGGCTACTACTTGACGCAGGCTAGCCCGACGCCCTTCGTAGCCTTGCTGAGCTTGATCTCGAGTAACGTTGCGGGATATACGAAGAAAACTACGGTGGCCGCCATGTATCTCATTGGATACTGTGCCGGCAACATCATCGGTAAGTGGGAAACATCTATCTCTAATGATTTGTCACTCGACTCACGCACGCTATGTCCAGGTCCTCAAACATTTCGGCCCAAGGACGCGCCGCGATATGTTCCTGCAGAAGTCACCATCATCGTATGCTGGGGCGTTTGCTTGGGCATCTTAGCTTTCATCCACTGCTACTGCGTGTGGCAGAACAAGAAGAAGGCGAAGGTAAGAGCTGCGCCGGACTATGTGAAGCTTGAAAATCAGGAGTAAGTCACTGCTTTACTTGTCGCGCGCGAGACGCGGCGAATGATTTGTGTAGGTGCATGGATGACTAACAAGTGGATGTAGGTGGTTAGATCTCACGGACAAGGAGAACCCGGAATTTACATATACCCTCTGATCTTTAAGCGTGAAGATCGAGGTCGGAAACTGACATGGAAGAGAAGAGAACGTATGAGAAACGGATGAGACGAGCAAACGGCTCAAGCAGCAAGTCAACAGCCTAATCATAGAGCAATAGAAGCGTACGTGGATTTTCAAATGAAAAGCCGTGTTCCAAAATTTCTGACTCCGCGTGCATATCTCGTAGAAATAATCTTTCAAATCAGCCAAAGCGAAAAGTTTATAACAACTATCGCTACTTCATTTCATCACCACTATCCAAGTCCTATCTGAGCTACATACAACCATATAAGCCGAAAATTACCATCATCGTGCGTTTCCTCCGCTCACAAGGGCTTGGCGAGCGCCTCAGTCCATCCAAAGTCAAGCATCGCGACACACTGTTCTCGCTATCAGGCTATTTAGGCGAGCACGGATGGTTTGTACGTGTTGATGTTATCTTCTTTCTTGATGAGGATCGATGGCCTATACGTATTCACCTCCACAATACCATCGTCCTTCTTCGCGAGCACGGAGGGTTTATAAGTGTTGATGTTATCCTCTTTCTTAATGAGGACGGAGGGTTTATAAGTGTTGATGGCGTTGTCTTTCTTCAGGAGTTCAATCTTCTTGTAGACATCGCCTGCGCGCGCGTCTTGCTTCTTTGGAGAGTTAAAATAGAGCCTTAGAGAGAGGGAGGATGTGGGAGGAAAGTTGACTTACGGGGGTGGGAGCAGCTAGCGCGATTGAGCTGAGACTGACGAGGGTGGATATGAGGATTGTGGCCTTCATGATGGTGCTGGAGATGGCTGATTCGACTGATTGTTTGGTCGAATGAGATGGGAGTAGAACTGAATGTTAGCAAATCGGCTTCGGGTAGTGCGCTTTATATATTTGGAGGGTTGAGTTAGTGTATACTACAGGTTTATGGCTAGTCCTAGAGCGCTTCTTCGATCCTTCAATGCAGCACGATATCGTCGGTACTTCTACTACTCGGGTCCGCCTAGAAGTATCGGACCGATTGCTTCTAAGCGGTTCTTCACCAAACATGCCTCGCTGAACGATCCCAGGCCTTAACATCCTTCACTTAGCCTCATGGAGAACAACGTCATAGCATCAGTGTATGGCGAGATTTGTATGATCTCTTTGCAGTCACACGCATTTGGACAGCCGTTGAACTCCAGAGGAAGGTACAACGCTTGTCTTACCTGCATTATCCACGCGGATCATCACCCCTCACACGTCAAACTACTATATTGTAAGCGTTGGAGCATGCAGAGCTGCAAGGCTTGTGAAAGCTTCCCTTCCAATCCAGGAAGGTACGGTGAATGCCAAGCGATCCTGCGGGATTCCTGCAGATCCTAAGCCTTACGAGATTGCCACATTTGGTCGACATACCAATTCAATGGGTGGATAAACTACCTGCTAGGTAACAGATGATCAATCCTTTGCATGTTAGCTAGATCAGGGTATTACGAATCGAAGGATGGTACAGGAATGGCAACCTTGTAGTAGCTGCGGCAGCTATTAATCGGGCCTACACATGGATTTGGGTTAAGGGTAGGGACTTCTACGTTTTAGAAGTGTGTATCAGTGCCCCACGTACCCCGCTGAAGATATCACCATACTTTCGTTCTCTTGTGCATTTCTTGACCAAGATACGATGATGGCATTCCCGAAGTTTGAGCATGAGCGTGCTACATTCCTCGACGAAAGTGTGCTGAAGACGTCAGATAAAAGTAAACTCACACCAAGGACATTCAAGATCCTAACAATCTGCAACATCATCTTCTTCCTCTCGTCGTTATCACTATCCACTTCAACATGGCTCCACAGGCCTCATTCTCAATCGCTGAACCCTAAACTCCGGCAATACTCATCATACAGTACATTCCTAACTGCCTCCATTCTCCGACTCTTGCTGAACTTGAATAGCTCCTCTACTTGATGCCGTCGATGTCCAACTAGCAGTAAAGAAGATAAATGGAACACTCTACCCCTCAAAGCACCCATCCGTCGCGCGGCTCCCACCTAGTCCAGAAGTAGACGCGATATGGGATGAATGGGAAATCACACGCGTGTACCCAATCTCATCTGCGCAAATCCGCGCCATGGGTAAAGACCCATCCACCGCTACAAAGCTCGAGGTAAGATACTTCGCATCAACGCGTCCTGCACACCAACATTCGTATTCCCTTTGAGAACCATCACTCTATTAACAATTCATCCCACAGGATTCAATCTTCGGCCTAGGCGACGACGCCTACGCCTCCATCTTCGACACCTACCACCAACTCCACTGCCTAAACATGCTGCGAAAACTAATCTACCCAGACTACTACACGTCTGCGCGCCACCAGTTCCTTCAATCGCAGGACCCGCATGCCATGTTCGAAATCCACATGGGCCACTGCGTCGACATTTTGATGCAAGCGATCCAGTGCAGCGGGAACTTGAATCTGATTACGATGCACTGGGTGAGAGAGGAGAGTATTCCGTTTCCAGACATGAGCGTGAATAGGCAGTGTGTAGCTGATTTCGGGGCGTTGACCGAGTGGCGGAGGGAGAATACGGTGGATTTGGAAAAGTATATTGCGATGGGTACGTAATTCCTTTCTTTTTCCATCTTTTGGGTACTCAGGAGTTTGGGCGTATGTTGTGGAATAGGAGCTAGAGAGCTAATGTTTTACTTGCGCCGTTTAGAGAAGCCGCATGGTGTGAAGCAGTTGCCTTCGGCGGATGAGTACTACAGGTACTTTCGGCCGGATCTGGAGAATCCGAATCATATTGGAGGCGCAAATCCAGAGGAGGACTTCAATCTGTGAAATACTGTGCGAGGTACTTCCACGTCCTCATGTTGGTGAGCTATGAAGCTCTAAGATATTGCTATGCCTCTTTCGTTCATCGTGGAACAAAGGGGAACAAATCGATTACTCAACATATTTTTTACCGCCCTTATTAAGCCTTTTTACATGATTGTGAGCTTCATGAATGGCGATGGGAGTGTCAATATGGCTTCTGCGTCGAATCTCGTTCGGCGAGGGGATATGACTCCAAGTCGCATATCAATCCATCATATACGCCCTGCTCAAGCGACGAGAGCGACCGATGGTGGTCAGACTAAGGAGCCAGTCGGACTTCCCGATGCCGTCGCGTCTTTCGCAGTTGACGCCGCTTACCCCCACCGATTACTTCTTTTCATCATACATTCATCTCGTTTACATGAGCTGGAAAGAGGTAGCAATATGGTAAGCGCAGCCGCTGCGATCCGGGTAACCCGGAGAATCGGGCTTTTAACTTCAGGTACCCGGGTCTCTAAGAGCGCGGAAACGCGTGTTGCGTAACGCGCTTGCGTCAGTGCCTGAGGTACCTGCAGTGTACACTTCAGGCAGACACGATAGAAACATTAAAAACGCCTTGCAAAGATGAGCTCTCGTGTCATGCCGCCCAGCTGGTACTACCATCACCGTTCGAAACGGTGCTGCGCCACGCTAGACCAAACTCGACGCTAAACCGCATCTGGTGATTGTTGCGAAAATTGTCCACCACAATCCATCATCAATGGTGATTTCTGCACTGCGATTCGGGGCGCCATGTCGTCCGACGGGTCGCTGATTTATCCTTTTTCCGATCCGAATATGCAACTTTTGTCCCTGTCATCGCTCTCCTGCTCTTCTCATAGGCCAATTCCTCTTTGTTTTATCCACTTTCGCCCGTCCGATCGCTTGTTCCTGCCCTAACGACGTCTCATCGCCCGGCCGTAACGACCGTGACAAGACGACCACGCCCAGCCACTACGTCAATCCTCCAGACTTCGCGTGGCTCATTCGCGATACATACCTTGCCGTCTCATCTCGAGGCTTGTCGAATGTTGACGCGCTGAAGCTATCAGAGGTAAAGTTGCGATCTAGTGGTAACGTAGTCCTCATGGTAGTCGTAGGCTTTGGAGGCGGTGTTGCCTGAATCGCTTCAGATAATCAGCGTTTACTCAAGGTGTTATATTAGAGGGCGTGGATCGGATCTGTACACGGCTACTGTTGTTGTGTGTTAGGAGAATTTGTTGTTTCTGCTTCTTTCATTCCTTTGGAGCCTTTTATATCACGATGGTATACACCGGCAAGCCTAGCCGCGGGTGCGGGATGTGTAAGAGCCGACGAATTAAGGTATGTATCCATGCCTTGCGAGATTGCCACGTCCAGAGTGGTGCTCTCGCAAGCATGAGCCGTGGCGCTATCTCGCAAGATATACAGAATGCAACCGCTGACCCCGTGTAGTGCGATGAGAAGCGGCCAACATGTGGCAACTGCAAGAAGTCGGCTCGTGATTGTCCCGGCTATCCGGACGAGTTCGACTTGGTCTTTCGAGATGAAAACAAAGCTATGGCAAAGAAGGCGAGGAAATCCTCGGGGCCGACGCCGTCGCGAAGCAGTACTGCGGGTTCAAGCTCGCATACTTCTCCACATCTGTGAGTTGCATCCTCACTCATTGGTTCCAGCCCTTGCAGAGCAACTGGCTTTCTATAAACAAGCTTTTCGATCCCGTGGGTGCTCCCGCATTGGGGCAAAGTTGAGAACTTGTGTGTTTTGCACATGCAATCACGCACCACATCGTATCGGACGCTAGGACTTTGGGAACGTCTACTAACCACAATAGTTCCCCATCTCCAAGCTTCGAGGTCTCCCCTGGAGAAAGCTCCTTTCAAATCTCAACATCCAGATCTCGCACACCATCAGATCTGAGCCAATCACAACAACTCTTATCCCTTCCCAACTACACAACGCCACCTCTTCCAATAGATCAGACGTTTGACTTCGAAGCCTTTGTCTGGAACCTCGAACACGCTGTCCCGCCAACTATCGCCTTAGCTCCAGAATGCGAGGCGATACCCTTCTTCTTCAAAAACTTCATCACGCTGCCTCAGCAAGCGGAAAGTACGCGAGGTTACCTCGAGTATCTAGTACCCTTGTACAACCGCGCGCGGCCGTCTTCTGTCCTGCACTTAGCAACGACTGCTGTCGCAATGGCGACGTGCGGCCAATATCCTGGACGGCAAGAACTCCTCCGTGAAGCAGTCTCCACGTACGGCAAGGCTCTCAAAAAATTAAACGATGACCTCAAAGATCCTGTGATGTCGAAGAGTGACGAGACGGTGGTTGCTATTCTAATGTTCTCCTTGTATGAAGTAAGTCGATTAGTTGCTTCTGCAAGGTCACCAGTAGTTTTTTCTTCCAGTTGCGCAAACTCCCGAAACATAGACTAACGAGGCCTAGACCATCATGTCAACGGATGATACGATTACAGCATGGGGGAACCATGTAGATGGCGCTGTTGCGCTAACCAAGTTGAGAGGGACAGATCAATTCAACGATCCATTGTCTCACGCTATATTTCGAGCCGTGCGAACAATGATGGTGAGGATCCATTTCTGGACGTCTTGAAAGAAGGTTAACAAGATTAGATAACAAGCTGTGTCCAACGCTCAAAACCCGTCGACGACTTCCCCGGCACAAAAGGCTGGGTAGGCTACGGCAATATCAGCGAAGAGAATGCCGCCAATAGACTAACACTAATCTGCATCGACTTACCCAATCTCCGGGCGCGAGCAAATCTCTTGACTACTACTCCTTACGACGCCTCTCAAGAGTCAGAAGCTAAGCAAATCCTCGACTTTGCGCAGATGGTCGACGGGAACCTTGAGGAGTGGTATCGAACGCTACCGCCAGAGTGGAAACACCGCATCATTGGCGTTGTTAGCGAAACAATACCTCCTGATGAGCTCGCTCTTGCAGAGAAATGGCCAGGCGAGCAGCATGTGTACCACGATGTGCCGCTAGCAAGTATCATGAACGACTACCGAGTTTGCCGAATCTTCTGCCGGAGAGTGATTATGGCATGTGTGACGTGGTTGAGCATTGGCAATTACGTCGACAATGGCGGCGCGTACGACAAGTCGGTGTTCGTCATCCAGCAGATGGTAGATGAGATTAGCGCGTGTGTGCCGTTCCATATGGACTATGAACTACAACCTGTGGCGAAGGAGATGGGACAGGAGCAGAACGGTACGTATACTTGTATATTCATAGACTGCTCATGCAGGTCCTAACGACGAGAGATAGCTGCGGAAGCCTTTGGAGGATATTCCCTCGTCTGGCCCCTTTACGTGGCCGCAAACGCTGAAACCGTTCCACAAGAGCAGCGAGACTGGCTCTTCGGTCGGCTGTCCATTATTGGTACGAAGTTCGGACTTAGTAGCGCCCAAGTTCTGGTCCTGGCGAGAAGACACGTTCTTACGTGTGGACCTATGTTTCCTTGAAGGGGAAGGGGTGACTTTTTTGCTTCTATTTTCTTCTGGGAAGGACGCTGTATCAACATGTAATCGAGCGGCTGGCCTGACGCTTTATGATTGTACGAGATATTCTTGATAGACATGATGTGTAATCTAGGATTTAATGCAAAGTAAAAGCAAGGAACAATTCAATCACCGGTTTACATTTGACTTCTGGAAGACCTCATAATCTAGTTATGCTAGATCCTTGTCTACAAAGCTCTTATTCTGGCCCCAAGCTTTAAACATGATTCAAAAGAGCAAATGCTCGTCTGACCCACTTTCCGCATTTGGGTGGCCCTCATAATTGGTTTGGACAGTGGTACCTAACAGTAACATATAGCATCAAGACTCGATCAAACTTGCTTAGCCATACAGAGATCAGCTGTATTACCCGATGACCTACTTTGCAGGACAGCAGTCACAAGAATGTAGTTGACTTGTCACATGTCGCACACAAGCAATGATCAGCAGGGACTCGCGGCCCGCGCGCCAAGCCGACCCTTCAATTCGTTGGGCCGTTTCATGTGTCAAGCCACGCAAAAGAGGCGCACCGAACAGTTGTTGAGTCTCCGGACGTCGACAATTTCGCCTGACAGCTGAGAAAAGGAAAGATCGCTACTTCTTCTTTACCTTCACTTCATCGCGTCTTCCTCTACGATATCGCATACACACGTCCCTCCTTCCTACCCCGCCATCTCCTTCAATTTCAGCCCCACCACGTCACAAGCAAGATGGGCGCATCGAATCTGCTCCCTCTAGTAATCCTCTTCGCCGTCGTTGGAGGCATCGGATGGGTCTGCTATCAGGTTTGTCACGTCTCTTCACCTCGGATATCCTCTCTAGCACATCCAGTGACAGCGCACTAACACCTGCGTCGCTACAGATCTTCCTCTACTCGAACGAACTCGCAGAGCGCGGCGTAAAGAAAATGGAGAAGAAAAACGTTCTCTTCACAAAAGATGGTGCGAGGGTTGGCATCAAGGAAGTGAGCACCGAGGCATATACGGATAAGACGCAGAGGGCGTTCGTGAAGACGTGGAATGCTGCGCAGGATGGGTAGGTTGAAGGGAGAATGCGGGAGCGAATTTGGACTGTGGACTGACGGGAAGGTAGATCACCGGCTTCGTCGACGAGATCGCGGACGAGGTAGATATGATGAGGGACGGGATATACATTGAGCGATGGGATACCGGATATGTGGGTTGTTTTGGCATAAGGATGTAGGACATTGGTAGCGAATCGGACGAGAAGCGATATGATCCAGCATCTCGTCTCCGCCAGGCGTCAAGGATCATCTTTATAATCACGTTTTGGGAGACAGCGAGTTTTGCTGGCAGCACAGGAGTCAGGGGCAAACGTCAGTGGCATGATTCAACCAGTACCGATGCAATGAAGCCATAGACTTTCACTTGAACAAAATCAAGGCCAACTCCTTCTCTGCCGTTGCTGACTTGTCTTACAGTATTATCTCACTTTCACAACAAGCAGTAGAATGTGCTAGTTTCGCCTTCTATGGTCACATCTTCGATGTAGTGTGAAACAGTTTCATTCTTTCGAGGCACTTGCCGAGGCAGCGCGATTCAAAGCTAGTCAAAAGAACGATTAGTCAACGTTGTATTCAAATGTTGAGCCTTCGATTCGATGCTAAAGTCATTCAGCAGGCGTGTTTCTGCTCTAGTTGCGTAATGTGGCTAGTGCTGAAGTCAGCATCATCATCAACGTTCATCAAATCAACGCTACCTTCCAACGCTACCAAGAGCCGCGCCTCGTAGCGGCAAATATTTGCGGCTGGATGGATCACATTACCTCTGTTCGGTTAGAGAAGTCTTCGTCGCTACTTATATCGATTCGTGAGTAGTGACCTTACATCAGCACCAAGGCATGGACTCACAAGTTTACTCTTTCTCAAACGAGCCTTAGGCAATGCAAAAAGACTTCAGCAGTGATCACAAACTTTACCGTGTCGTAGATTGCGGTGCTTGGGCACAGCAGCTTTAATATCGACCGACATACGTTCCGATGTATGACTCGCTCGACGATCGCATTTCTGCCTTGAGATCACCAGCTACATGCTTGATACCGTGGTCTCATAGAAAAGCCCACGAAGGTTTTTAAACCCCTAGGCATGACTAAAGAGGTCAGGGAAGTCGAGCTAGTGTGTCGCTCGACGTATGCCTTACCTAGAAGGGTAGCGAGAGATCAACATGCTGATCGTCGGGAATAGGCCGGTTACGCCTTAAAGTACCGTCGTAGTTAAGAACGAGCGTGACTCCATTGGATACGACGTTAGCTGCTTGCTGACATTGGATGCTAAAGGAGGAGGGATCCATCGTCAGCCAAGTACCCACATTCCGAGTAGACCTTGTCTGATGCGGCGCAATATCGCCAGTAAGCACAGCGTAGATATAAGGGACCTTGGGCGCAGCATGTCGTCTCAAGCGTTCTGCTACCGAGAGTGCAACGAGCCTCTAGATACACCATGGCGCCTTCGATAGATATTCTTCCGGACGGGTTCCGACCCTTTAGTCTCATTGGCATTGCATCCTCCTTCGGACTCTTCTTCAGTTTAGTATGTCAATTCAGCATACCCTCATTGTGTCCAGTGAAAACGCGATGGCACATTTGAGCGCCCTTATTCACCCAATCGCTGAAGGGTTCGAACTTTGAGAATGCTGGCAAGAAAGTGTCCATGAACACTACTGACAGTGCTAAGGCTACCCTTTACGTTCTCTACACGCTCGCATACAATGTTCTACTTCATCCACTCAAGCACATTCCCGGTCCGTTATCCGCACGTGCTTGCGGAATCCCATACGCACTTCGCATGCGAAGTGGTGACATCGTTCCCTGGATCAAAGAGCTCCACGAAAAATACGGTGATGCAGTTCGCGTAGCCCCAAACGAAGTCTCTTTCATCTCGGGCGAGACTGCATGGCCCGATATCTATGGCTTCCGCACGGGAAAGTACAAGGATACTGGCGCTTATGTGAAGGACCAGAGCTGGTTGTAAGTCTGTCCGAAAAATGAACAAGGTGCACAATACTAAAAATAACAGTCCCACGCCTATCAACAAAGTATGGTCTATTCTCGGTGCCAATGAAGAAGACCACTCCCGTATGCGTCGCAACCTTTCCCATGCCTTCAGTGACAAAGCACTGAGGCACCAAGAAACACTTATTCAATCCTACGTCGACCTCCTGGTCCACCGTTTAGGCGAGAATGCCGCAGAAGGCAAAGATGTCGACATAATGCGCTGGTACAACTACACAACCTTCGATGTCATTGCTGATCTTGCCTTCGGAGAGCCACTGTACTGTCTCCGCGACAACGTCTACCACAAGTGGGTCAACTTGGTCTTTGCATCAGTCAAAGCCATCGGGCTTACGGCCACTCGAGAAAAGTACCCCATTTTCGATTACTACGACAAGGCGAAGAACTTCTTCAAAGACAATGAAGGGCCTACCCGTGCGCGCAAGGAGTTCTTCCAGATGGCGCACGACAAGGTGGAAAGGAGATTGGAGAAGGGAGTAGAGGACCGTCCGGACTTCTTCAACTTCATCATCAAGAACCAAGAAACCGATGCAAAGGCTCTCTCGCGCGGAGAAATGGACTCTAATGCCATCATCTTCCTCATCGCGGGCTCAGAAACTACTGCAACCACCCTCACAGGCGCTACATACCTACTCCTCAAGAACCCACAAGCGTACGCTAAATTGGTCCACGAGATCCGCAGCAGATTCAACTCTCAGGCCGAGATTACCGTTGAAGAAGTCAACAAGATGGACTACATGATCGCCTGTCTCCAGGAAGGACTGCGCCACTACCCACCAGTACCAACCGGCTTTCCACGCGTTGTCCCCTCAGGTGGAGGCCACATATCAGGACGGTACATCCCCGAAGGAACATCCGTGTACGTCTCGCAACACGCAACGAACCACTCAACGCGCAACTTCAAGGATCCCGAAGCCTACGTACCAGAGCGATGGCTAGGCGACGAGCGGTACAAGGATGACAATCGCGAGGCCATAAATCCATTCAGCTTTGGGCCGAGAAACTGCTTGGGGAAGAAGTAAGTCAATTAATCCATTACTGTGCGCTAGTCACATCGCGATATAGAGGTGCTAATACATGGATGTAGCCTAGCGTACGCAGAGATGCGTCTCATCGTCGCTAAAATCCTCTTCAACTTCGACCTGGAGCTCGTCCACAAAACCCAAGAATGGACTAAACAGCAGAAGGTTTTCACGCTGTGGGAGAAACCCAGCTTGATGGTCAAGTTGAAGCCTGTGCAGCGATGAGTGACTCGACACTTGCGCTTCAGATATTGGTGCAAATGATGGGGAATGGAAATGAGATGATTGGGCTTACGAGAGAGCTAGCTAAACGAGGTTGCGGGTGCTTAGCGATCTTGGGTACTACATGTTTTGGCTGAAGAGCGACGGGGCATATGTAACACGACACAGGGATGACGTTGGGAGATTCGTATTAGGAAAGTCTTTGTTCTCGGCTTAGGTATGCCGAGGTGAGGAGTCAGCATGACAGGGAGGTTGTTGTGACTTTACGTATTATTTCGCTAGCCTGGCGGTGTGTGGAACATGCGTATACACCGTTTAGGTGGCATTCCGCGAGCGACTATGTTGGCAGTATATGTCTTGCTATATGTTGAATTGATGCGACCATCTTTATGCGATGATCTTTTCAAGCCATGGCCTTTATGCATGACAATGATCGCTCTTTAACCATTAGTGTACCGATCATTGAGTATAACGTCAACAATCTAACTTGTTGAGATTCCATTGAAGTCTGATTCCCTGTCGTGAAGATCACTTGTCTTCGGTGCAAGGACCGCCCGCGCCCAAAGAAACGGTGTTACAGTCTCCCCAGCATGTAACGCCTCTTCTTATACTTCTGCTTTGCATCTTCAGGACCTCGAAGTAGCAACATCATCGTGACCTTCACGATAAGGCGATGTGTGCAAGACATCCAGACCAGATAATTGGAAATTTAAGATACATAATGAGTGTCAATCGAAGACCTTTGATTGTAGATATGAGGAAAAACGCATTTTCACGTTGGGATACCTCACTCGCGTTGTTGCGTAACTTCATTTTCGATGTTTTCCTATAAAGTTCCTTTACTGTACTGTCACCCGAGGCGCTTGGGGTCGGTGCATATTACTAAATAGTATTAGATGATAATGACTGGAAAGTTCAATGAAGTTGTTCGATACTTCTCGCAGTAACTAACCTCTTACCGTGACTGAATTAACAGAGGCCTCCTTCTCGTTTTACAAGGCTTAGCGACTTACTTCCTGCCAGCACTAATTTGCTGCTCTACTGGAGATGTAACTGCTTGTGCGTTCGTGGAAAGTACGACGAGGTCTCATCTTTCTATTCTTGTCGAGATGCAACCCAACGTAGGGCCACTCGCGCTCTTCAATCACCATCCGCACACATTCTGCAATCATCGTACTCAAGAAAGTAGTATCTGCTCATCGAACCTTTGTTTTGAAACCGTATTCCTATTACCACAGCCATACCTAGATCGTTCCTCGTTGACCGGCTCGGCCACGTTGTACCTCATTCAAGTGTTTGCATAACTCCTTCGTCCGCAGTTTCAGTACGGCAACGCGTTCTCCTCCACCTCGAGCATTTCTTCATCAAGAGACAAATCTTAGTACAGCTTTCACCTCCAGCTGTCATGCAGTGCTAAGTCCTGAACGTACATGCCCTTGCCTGGTTTGCCCGACTACAGTCCTTCATGTGGACGGCGCCACACCAATCCTACAACACCACACCCTTACAAAGCCGCGAAGGACGCCACGGCGGTAGAACACCGAGAACCAAGAGCTCGACCACTCAGGTTGAGAGAACTCATTCACGCAGTAACACAGAGTAATCGTAAACGGCCTATCAAGAGGACCCATACAGACTTCCAGCATCGCACAAGCAGAAGGCACTCACGTTCATCTCGCGCTCTTACAGCGAAAGAGCGGCTTCGGGTAGCAAGACGTCGGCTCCGCAAGCTTGAGAAGCAGCGAGCTAGGAAGGAGAAAAAGGGTTTGTTTCGGAAGCAGCAGACGCCGGTACGGAAGCGAGATACATTTCAATACTATTTGAAGAGGGTTACTACCGGGAAGTTCTGAGCGATTCAAGGTATGTCAATCTGATTTCTCGAGATGTGACTTTCATTGATGTTCAATGCAGCGTGTTTCCTATTCTACTCTAACCTGTTGATTCCCGATCATCGTTCTTGCAGGATCAGAGGGAATCTCATCCTCGAGAGGAAAAGCTTTTGAAGGCGCCTAGATAGTTCACGTCACTCACTCCCGAGTGTATGTCTGGTTGTGGAGCGTCAACAGGAGGGTGTGGAGCCAGTTCATCAATATCTGGAGTCGGCGTCAGCTCCTGTTCGACTGGCGTCTCATCCGGAAACACTTCCTCATTCGCGGGTGTCCCTGGAGCAAGTCCTCTCTACCGTCCATCTCCAGAGGCAGTAAAAGCCGAAAGGGAACGTAGACGCGCAAAGAGGGCGGAGAAGAAATCCAAAGCGAAGAAGTTCCTCAATAAGGCGAAACTAAAGCTCAAGCTCAAAGCGGCAACACTTTTTGTTGGCAAGTCCTGAACATATTTCACCACTATATCGATATCTGGATGGGCAGCATTCGGTTCTCAAGTGACGTTCGGAGTGGACTTGGAGCAGATATTAGTCGTTGGCCGGGTGTGGGTGTTCATCCTGGCGAGTTCAAGTCTGCTGCAGATAGGCCGAAAGACCATGATGCTTGGGAGAGGTACCGCAGTAGATTCAAAAGGCTGAAGACGCATATCGACGAGAGGAGAGCACAACACAGACGTGGTCATTCGCATGGTAAGCGGAGGTGGATCCGCGGGTCGACAGCTGCACGAGGGTAGATGTACCATCCAGCTTACAGGACATCAACGGCTTTGTTCACGTCTACGTGCTAACGAGGACCATCGCGATCGTCTCGAGTATCAAACATAGCGCGAGAATTGTTGGTGTTGGCGAGTAATCTGGCTTCAACATCAGGTGGGAGATGGTCGAGGTCGCGGATGGCGGAATGGTGCCGTTAAGATGTGGCACGGACCTCACGCAATTGTTCATCGCGTCTGGCGTGCAGTTCGGCAGACGTCACACCATGTTCGCGCGCAGTACCCGCAACACATTTACTGCGGCCTCCAATCGACCATACGTATGTCAAGCATGTTTGCGCCGAGCTCGACGATCCCAATTGGGGCCTGCACACCTTCCTACACGGACCGCGACTCGATCTCTCCAAACCGAGAGTCAACCACCTCAAGATGATACTCCGTTTCGCAAACTTCTCAAGGATGCTGCAAAGCAGCAGAAGAGACAAAAGGGCGCTGCCTCCAACGATTCGAGCGCATCCAACAAGAAGCAGGACCAACGTTTAGACAAGTGGGAATTGACGGTCGGAATCGAAGTACATGCCGAACTGAACACGGCGCGGAAGCTCTTCTCGGGCGCTGCCACCTCTGTCAGTGAGGCACCAAACACGCACGTTGCTCTCTTCGACACTGCCTTTCCAGGAAGTCAACCGCACTTCCAAAAGGAAACCCTCATACCTGCCTTGCGTGCCGCTATAGCTTTCAACTGTCAGATCCAGCACAAGAGTAGCTTCGACCGCAAGCACTACTTCTATCAAGATCAGCCCGCTGGATACCAAATCACTCAGTACTATGAACCCTTTGCCACAGATGGCAAGCTCACCCTGTACCCGCACGACTTCCCTCCTGGCGCTACCCCTCAATCAAGTCCTCTCGATATTGGCATCAAGCAGATACAGATGGAGCAAGACACCGCCAAAACCATACAGCAGCCTCCTTCGACCCACCTACTTGATTTCAATCGTGTCTCTCATCCGTTAATCGAGATTATCACCCTTCCTCAAATACATGATCCTATCGTTGCTGCTGTCGTGGTTCGTAAGATACAAGCCATACTCAAGTCCATCAACGCCTGTACGGCCGGGATGGAACTCGGCGGTCTGCGCGCCGATGTCAATGTCTCAATTCGTGAGCGCAATGGGCAACAGTCGAGTGCAGGCAACTCGTACCATGGCGTAACCGGTCTGGGGCAGCGCACTGAGATCAAGAATCTCGCAAGCGTGAAGGCTATCGAAGACGCTATCATCGCCGAACGCGACCGTCAGATCGAAATCCTAGAGAACGGAGGCGTCATAGAGGGCGAGACGCGCGGTTGGACTCTCGGCAGTAAGACGACGAAGCGGCTTCGAGGCAAAGAGGGGGAGATCGACTACCGCTACATGCCCGACCCAGACATTCCGCCAGTCATCATTGGAAATGTATGTGGTATTTCCCCCTACTGGTGGACCTTCGGCTAATGGAGCAGGACCTCGTCGATCACCTAAAGAATACCTTACCTCAACTCCCTGATAGCAGTGTTGACGTGCTTGTACACGAATATGGGCTTACGACGAAAGATGCCCTCACCCTACTCTCTTTTGACGATGGCGACCGTTTGGAGTACATGATGCAAGTGGTGGAAGCACTTGCGCGCGACACACACCGGCTAGAACCAGATGTTCCCATGTCTACGCTCGGCAAGATGGCAGGAAACTGGTACGTCGCTAATCAGGGTACATGGATTCGTAGCTGACTCAGGTTAGGGTACTAATGGAGCTCGGAAGCCTTTTCAAGGATGAGCCATGGGATGCGAACCGTGTGTCCTATCAATCCCTTGCTAGCATAATATCACACGTCCGGAGGAAGCAGATTACATCTCGATCTGGCAAGCGTATCCTAGTCATGAAATTTGAGGGCGATGAGCGGTCTGCCGAAGATATCGTTGAGCAGGAGAACTTACACTTGACACCGTTGTCACAAGAAGAGTATGTTGCGCTCGCGCAGACGCTGCTCGACGAGAAGCCGAACATGGTCAAGGACATTACCGAAAAGGGCCAGACCAAGAAGATCAAATGGTTTGTGGGGCAAATGATGGCAAGGAGTGCGGATGGTAGTGTGGAACCAGATACTGCGGAGACGATACTGAAGGAGCTGTTAGGATTGAGCGATTAGATATGGTGTTGTACGATGACATGGTGGGCGGTGGATACCCAATGAAACATCCCTATGGACGGTGCGCATAATGATAGCGCTTATGTCTGATTATGCGTTGCTTTCGTATCGATAGGCTATACAGCTTGACAGACAAGTACCTGGATCCATGGATATCACGACCACACCACATCCACCGATGAGTCTTTCGATATTCGGCTCTATACAAAGTTAAGGGTCCACAGCCCACAATGAAGCGGAGTACTAAAGGCAAGACTTCTCGTAAAATAGCTGCAAAGTCTCCATCGCTACTCTCGAGGGCTTTTACACCGATTCCAACAACAATTTCTCATGAGCGCATCACTGCCCCCTAAAAGACGAAAATCACACCTTGATTATCTTCAAGTACGTGTATAAACACTATGCAAAAACGAATAAAGCACTGAAGTCACCTAGCCTACACCATGGCCCCTTCCCTGTCCACATGCCTGACAACCCTACGTGATCACCTACCATCCATTCAACGCACCCCACCACACGTGAAAACAAAAACGAAACTCAAACAAAGTCTCCATCTCAACCAGTGCAAAGCCTCCCCTTGCCGACACACTGACCCCCTACACGCTGAGCAATCACTTACCCCCGCCACCATGTTTTCTTCACCGAATCCCACCTCGCATCACGAAGCGGTGAGAGACAACGCTAGTAAAATGCTACGACGCGAGACAACGTCTACAGAAAGGACGGATAGTCTCGATCCTGTTGTGCCGCGGAACAGAGTTGGAGGGCTGTGGAGGTATAAGGGGGAGAGGTACAAGGGGTATTATACAACCCATTCGGCAATTGAGCGGAAGAAGAAGTTGGGAGAGTTAGAGGGGAAGTATCTACCCAACAGGACAGCAGACCTCACATCAAGTCCATGCTCAAGCTCTGGAGATCTACACGCAACTATCGCGCGGCACACGTCTTCCCCTTTGAGTTGTGAATCCCTCCAGCCAGCGGTATCAGATAACCCTGCGGATCGGTCTGAGCATGGTGGAGACGTCCACGGCCCTTCTTCACCCTTTCAAACTAGTCATTCATCAAGTCTTGAAACTCTCCTCGGCTCAGTATTGCCATCGCCGTTACCATCACCATCGCTTCGACCTTCACTGCCGCAACGCCAACTCAATACGCCCGCACGATGGACTTGCTCCACCACCTCCTTTCTACCATTACATCCACTGCACAATATGACGGGCGAGCAACGACAGCAAGCGTGGGACGAGTTGTCGCTGTATAGTTCCACTCTACGAGATACTTCTGCGTCATCATCTTCTTCTTCGATGAGGGTGTTGGGATCGAGGGTGGAGAGTATGAGTCTGAGGAGGAGTGGTGAGAGGGTGGGAGTAGGTGCTGTTGGTGAGGATGTGGACGGCCACGGAGAGGGAGATGGGGAAGTAGAGTTGGGAGGTGTCGAAAAGGAGAAAGAGGGAGCTGTGGAAAGGGGAGATACGAGGGAAGAGGGGAGAGGGAAGGAGAAGAGGTTGGTGCGTGGGTTACTGGTACGTAAGCCCGTATTATTACTCTTGATTCCATCGTTGTCCTGAGTATACTTTTATTCCCTCCTTATATCTTCGCCGCTCGTTTCGTTTCTACCTTCTGTTGTCGTTCTGTTATCGAGTGCTGCAAAGTCACTCCACACACGTGACCGAGTACGTACGACAACTATTCATTCATCACTTTCATGTCATTACTCGTATCGCTCGCTCTTGTCTAACTAATACACCCACCATAGTGCCTCCCAGCATGTTGCTCGCCGGAGTGTCCATCTCCACCTCCTAATCCTACCACTCGTCTTTCCGTACGTCATAATAAGGTGGCCATGCCGCCAGCAACGAAGCGATTTAAAATGCCATGCCCGACGACCAGGGCATGTGGTTCTCCCAAACGGAAGAATGCCGTTGCCAATGAAACCGCTCAAGAAGCTAAAGAGCAAGGAGATGCACAAGCAGACGGACCAGGTCTCCTTCGAAAATGCACAGACTCGACGACGTTGACGATGGTACAAAGATCTCCTCGTAGCATCCTCTCTTCGTTCTCCCCACTATCGCTGCTGAACACCACTGCGTCTTCATCTCGCCACCATATCCCCTCCTACGCTGCTTCACGATATTTTGAACCATCAAGCACAAGCCTGAACGACCGCCTACGCAGCCTGTCGCTTAGAGATTTACATGGTATGACGCGTGCAATGCGAGAAGAAATCGACGGCATACTCTTAGATGCTGAGCATGGAAGAACGCAAACTAAGCCATACGGCAGGTTGACACAGCCTCGTGGTGATGGTGGTGGTGACATAAAAAGCTCAAGCTCAAGCTCAAGCTCAAGCTCACCCTCACCATCATCACTACCAAAAGGGTATTCCACCACAAGCTACGCCGCCCGTACACGCCGTCTAACCTCCATCTCCCACCGCCAAGATTTTCAAAGTGTTCAGCCTACGATATCAAACCAGGCCAAACGAGTGCAATGTGCTGCTACCCATCTGCCAACACGGACGAAAAGCCAGATTCCAACCAATCCTTCAGCTCAAAGCCCCGTATCGAAAATCCCAGCCCCATATCCCTGCTTACCGCAGCGAGGGTATAGGTCGCTTCCACGCGGTTATAGAGTCCATGTACCTACGGGTGCTCCGGGATACACGTCCCTAACCGCAGCTACACTTGGGGCTAGTACATGTGCAGCAACACCTGCAACAACCGCAGCTTCTGCACCACAGCTCCCCTGCGCTATCACGCCGGTGCGTTGGTACGGGAGTATAGACTGTGTTGCAGGGTCGTCGAGTACTGCCGCAACTGCAGGCAGTGAATGACGGGGGAAAAAAAAGGATAAGACTTCAAGAAACAGCCGACGGGCGTCTGAGAGTCATGTTAATTTAATGAAAGGGCAGGGGAAGAAGAAGAAGATGGTGAAACAGGTGGATAGCAAAGACATGTATCCTAGTCTTTTCGGATGATGATGGGAAAAGATGGAGAGGAAGACGAATGCACACGTGCTGGGCAAAATATAAGATAGACAAGATAGGTGTAGATTTTACACTGCGGGATAAGAGGGCGAATGGAAAGGGAAGATATGCAAGATGAGAAAGTCAGTGAGAAAGTCAGCTTAGTGTGAGAATGTATTGATATACTATTTGTTCTATAGCAGTTGGTATGGTTAGTTATAGATAAACTTGGATGTGTCGCAAAGTCGTTTCCAAAGTGCCGTGCACTATGATCATGTTGATGCAATGAATCAAGAAGCGGCCAATTTCTCCAGTGCAACTTGCGAGGTGAACGGCAGCCGATTTTGGCAGGATTCAATGATGGTCCTGGATGTCCTGTTGTCAGTATTCGCTGTCGAAAGCAAAACATGTCAGCACAGTGCATACGCATCACGACATCACGGCAAAGTGCAAACAGAGCTTGCCGCAGCTCAAAGCTACGGGCCGCCTTGGAATGCGTCCGCCACGGCAGAAGCCATTGGGCAGAAAGGTTTGTTCAGGTATGGATGTATTCGCTATGAAACACCCATCCTCAGCCACCACGCTGCAAGAGTCGCACACAGGCCCGTAGGCACCGTGGACCCTAATGCCCATCCCAATCATGACTTTTATCCTTATTGACCGAGACGCCGTGTAGCCATGCATATCCCATCCATCATTCCAGACATCTATGCGACGAGCTGGACAACACCACCGGCCTCCTTGATCTTCTTCTCGGCCTCGGCGCTGACGTAGCGGGCACGAACGACGATGGGGACATCGGGCAGACGACCCTTGCCGAGGAGCTTGGCGTAGCCGTAGTCGAGGAGGTTGAAGACGGGGGCGTTGCCACCCTTCTTCGCGAGGTACTCGTCGCGCTTCTCAACGGGGATGAGCGACCAGAGCTTGTCGAGGTTGATGACGGGCTTCCAGAACTGGTTTTGCATCTTGTGGACTGCGCTGCGTTAGGAAGAGAAGTGAGAGTGTGTTGACCATTTCACGTACAGTATCGCATTCCGACCTTTCCGAAGTAACCAGGATGGTACTTGTCGATGTTGGTCCTGTGGTGGTGCTGACCACCGGCCATACCACGACCACCGGGGTGCTTCCTCTGTGCAGGTGTCAATTTGTGTTCGAGGTCATTGAGAAAGGTGTGTACTGACGTGCTTGCCGACACGACCGTGACCGGCGGAGACGTGGCCGCGGTGCTTGCGGGTCTTGGTCAATCTGCGCAATCATGTTAGCAGCGTACATTGAGCTTCTTGTCGCAACGGTATACGAACCTGGTAGGCATATTGACGGCTGTGGTGTTAGTATCGAGATGTCGCTCGGTTTCAGAGGATGCGCTCAAGTGGGCGAAAATCTAAGCGAGTGTCCACATCGGGCCGGGCATTACTCCGAAGGTCACGTGCCTGCGCGTTCGCGACCCAACAAATTTGCGGAACAAAGACATCTGAAGTGGAGAAATGCTGTTTCATTCATACGTGTCGCGTTGCGCTATGAATATTGCGCCGCATCCCAATGTCGCTATGCAATACATCCTCTCAACGCCAGCATCAAGTTTCTATCCCCAGTACGGTGTCCGTAAGCCCACAAACGTCGATCCCACCGAGTCAATCGTTTCCTCCTTCTTCCTCTGTCCTGCAAGCTGTTCGATAGTTAGCATGCTGTGCACCCAATCTAGTGCTGGTTCAGCGTACCTCTAGCTGTATGTGTCTGTGCACATGGACAAGCCAATCCACATAGCTTTGTGCCTCGTTGTTGCGGTCCTCGTAGAGTAATCTAGCAAACTCATACTCTGCGCCGTCCAAACCTTGCCGAGCAAGTTGTATCGTTAGAGCCTTGGATGCCCTCGTGCCTTCCAGATACTGCAGGATGTTCCGAACTTGCGCATTCAAGTGTGTTTCAAGAACAGGAAGTGTCGATTGGAAAGGATCAAGTGCCTTCAGGCTATTGTTGCCCTCGCCAAAGAGATCTTCGAGCAGATTGGGCGAGACATGCGCATGAAGCCATAGCAGGCACACTTGGCCATTGTCAACAATATAGACACCACCCTCCTCGACCTTGGAGAATGACGCTCGCACACCCTCGGGCATCACTAGATGTCCCTTCTCGTTGGCGAATCCGTCTCTTTCATCCAGGTTGTGTATAGCAATGATCCGTGGGTAGAGGTAAAGCGATAGCTCCAATGGTCCCATGGACTTGATCATCCTCATGTCATGCACCCTCCTATCAGTCGGTTCTTTGCCTCCTTTGAAGGCTCTCGACTTGGTCAGGCCCAGAATATACATGCCAAACTCTTTGAGGTTCTCTGGGAGAACGAGCTGACCAGGAGGACTGTTCCCAGTAAAGTTCTTCCTGTAGCCAGCAAGAATATCAACAGTCTTCTCCGTCAGAGCTCCCCTGATCTCCTTAAGATTTTTCTCGGCTATACGAGCAGCGGCTTCCTTTGCAATGATGTTGACGACAGCATCCTGGTCCACAAATTTCATGCATTCGCCGGTGTTTTGGCTGACGCTAGCTACAATGTTCGTACAGCGCACCCGCCTCTCACCGTTGGCAGTCGTGTACAGCAGTGCACTCTGGAAATGAGCATCGAGTTTCGGGTCCAGTTTGCCGTCGTAGCTGAACATGACGCCAATAGCCTTATCAGCATCAATGACGCCAAATTCGAGGTCGGCACCAAAGGTGTGGTGGTAAAAGTTGCCATGATATGCGGAGACCTGCAGACCGTTTGAGCAGCGAACCTTCATCAGCGCTTGATAGCCGGTTTCGCGCGTGACTGTATGCTTAATCTCTTTGGACAACTTGAGCGTATCTCGTGGCGAGTGGAAGTTGGGGTAATAAAAGACTTCGCCACCTGTAATAGCTGAGACGTGACCTAGAATATGTTAATGCTTGGGTGTCTCAAAAGAAGTTATTAATCTTACCTATTGTTGCGATATCAAGATAGCCACCGCTAGGTGCTGCTAGGAAGAAGTCTATGCCAACACCGCTTTGAACCATCTTCTCGGCAACTTTCTTGAATCCAGGGTGTTCGGTTTGAAGGAGCTTCTTCTCGGCATCAGTGTTGTGCACATTGCCATCGTCTCGGAGGAACAGGCGGCCAGGACCCCAAGTAGGTAGAGCAGCTAACGAGCACACTATCTTGCCACCGGTCGCCGACAATGCTGCTAATGCCGAGTTCAAAGTTGGGAGTAAAGCAGGCTCAGGGTTCTTGAACTCTGAAAACATGCTTGGCAATTGTGTAAGAAGTTTTGTGATGACGGCCTTGGACTCCACAGGATCGACAAGCAGGCCTTCGCTCAACGGTACGAAGGGATCCTCGAGATCTGACATGACTAGCATTTGAGCACCCTCTAGATTTGGACTCAGATTGTAGAAATGCATTTCCTTGTCGTACGTAACAATTCCGACTTTGGCGCCCTTCGGTATCCGACTTGTAGTTTCGCTTTCTCCCGTCTTCTCATCACCGCCGTATAACGCGTGCATGATACCCTCGCAGAAACCGTCGAGGAAGCCGCGATTGACGGCCTCAGCACTGACATCTATCAGAAAGAGCCATCGCAGTCCTACAGGCTCCTTTGACCAATACTCTTTCGGGACCATGAAGTCAACCGTACCTAAAGTCAACTCTGGTCGTTGTAGCCTGTCCACTCTTACACCTGTATGGTCTGTGGGCGAGAAATATTCTCCCGGGACGTCATTGGGATAAGTACACATGTTGCACACAAATTTGTTACCGCCAGCCTTGAACTGCATGAAAGGATTGATGTACGTTCGACACCTTGTACATCTAGGTGGACCAGTCTCACCGAAGTCCAATACCGGGATAGGTTGCTCTCCCTCCTGTTGCGCAGCGAGCGGTTGTAATACCATGCCCAGTGGCAGTGCAGTTGCAGCAAGAGCTTGTGCTGATATTGGGATATTGTTCAGCGTCAACCTGGCGAACTTGGGCGATGAATTGCCTTGGTCGTAGGCGACAAAGGGAACAACGGCAGGAGGAGGAAGATGATGTTCCATGGTCGGGTATATGTGTTCCAGGTAGTATCGTGCTGGTGCATCTCGAGACCTTGGAACGCTAGGTATCTGCTCAGGGTCGACACGGCCTTGTGCTGACGACGCTGGGGTTCCTCCAAGTTGATGTGGTGCCGCCGGTGTTCGTGCAGCGTGCTGCATAGGCGAGGCTTGAGCTGCAGGACTGAATATTGGGTTTGCCGCTGCTGGGAACTGGCTCATCGCGGGAGTGATCTGAGGCTCCTGCCATTGCGCTCCTCCAACTTGCGGCGAGTTTTGGTTCAGGTATTGTGTGGGGCTCCCGCTCTGCAGCATACCATTGAAGGCCTGCGAGCTTCCTCCGGGTCCCTCGATGTTGTGATATGCGTGCCTGTCCTTCTTCTTGTGCCTGGGTTGCGCCACATGGTCTACACCTAGCCCCACCGCGCCCATCTGAGATGTCAGATTATTCACATCCTGCTGGCCCTGATAAGGATACGCTGGTGGTGTCGGTTGCGGTGGGAAGTAACTCTCTTGCTGAACAGGCGCGCTGTACTGTAAAGGTGTGCCGGTGTACTGGTTCTGAGCTTGACCTACTGCAGCACTGCCAGCCTGTTGATAGCCAGCAGGGCTCGCAGCAACAGGTGGCCGCCATGCGTTCGGTTCATCCTTCTTCCCAGATCCATTGGCATTTGAGGAGCCCGTGCCTAGAGCGTGGTACATGGCAAATTCGGACATGGCTGCGAGGCGGGGATGTTATGGTTGAGGGCGCGATTCGGGATGGATTGCTGCGCGTCAGGCTCGTGGCGGAACGATCAAGGACTGCAAAGGAATAACGGAGATGATCATGTCATATTTCGAGCATGCTGGAGCGCATCTGGCACAGTCGAGGGGTGACTTCAAAAGTTGATGATCTGGCCCAATTTCTAGATTCGACGCTGCACTTTCTATAGAAGCTCGGACCAACAATCATCCCTCGCATGCAAGAGCGAAACGAGGGTCCTAACAGTCGCGTGTCACTCGAATGGTAATTGCTAGGCAATGAAGTGGACAGAGCACTTGTGTGATGTCATTACAATCAGAACCATGTTTGGTAGATTTGCCGGTATTAACTCAAGAGCAGCAGCTTCATCTCTTGGTATCTACGAAACATACTTCCAGTTCTCTCCACTCCTGTGGCTCGTCTCTGGCACCTCAAATTCGGCATGCGATCTGCAATGCATGTTGCATTTGTGCCTTCAAGATCCGAATCCCTGATATTTCTGATTTCAGGTCTGAGTACCATAGCCTCTTTCAACCCCAAACATATCGTGGCCTGATAACGCAGGCCCTCGCCGGACAACACTAGTCTTCTTTTTTAGAGATCCGTACCGTTTACTCCAGCTTATCAAGATGTGCCAGTCTCGTCAACACGACCTGTTTGCTAGTCTCCTCAATCTCGCCGGCAAGGAACACTTCATCGAGAATCGCATACACCTATGCACAGTCAGCCTTCGCCTTTCATCACAATACCCTTCCGTTCCGCTTCCCAACATCCCTCAATTCCCTCTATAGTCTACTCCACCCCCCATAAACCCAACATACCTTATAAAAATTAAACACCAAATCCAACTCACATACGTTCCCAAAGAACGCATCCAGCACTTCAACGAAGAAATGTATCGCCTCAAGATACGCCAACTCATTATCATTTGTATCGACGCATGCGCAGAAGAATAACCCTGCGTACCGCCGGTACACAATCTTGGACATGTTGCGGAACTCGACGAAGTTGGATTGGTGCTTTTGGTCGCGCGGGGCGATGAGGCGGTGGACCTGTTGGTGTGGTTAGAATCACGCCGGGGCGGTATTCAAGCATATATGATGTAATGTCCATATAGATGCGCGACGGTACTGGCGGGGAGAGGACGCGGAGAGATAAAAGAGGAGGAGCGGTGTCGGTGAGATTAGTGGGTGGGAAGGATAGCGAAGCGTACCTCGCCCTTCATCTTGACTTTCTCTTCATCCTATACATTCGTCAGCTATCTTTTCCCTGCCTCTCAAATATCTAGAACATAACCACTTACACTGTACGGCGCATACCACTTCGCCAACCGCGTCTTCCCTCTGCCATTGGTCAATCATAGGCTCCTCCTTGTGAAGCAGCGTCCAGCTACCGGATGAGAGCTACATACTGGCGATTCTGGATCAAGATGAACGAGAGTACCATCTTTCAGGATGCGTCGCAAGCGAGCACGGCGCGCTTGGGACGAGGGGAGTGCAAGGAACAGCGGCCGCGGGCCATCGTGGAAGCGGGTGGGCCGTGCCTTGTGGGTGATCCCTGCATAACATGTGTCGAAGCCCCGCTTTTAGCCGCATGTATCGAATTGCAAGTGGGATTGATTTGTGTGTATGTAAGAGGACAAACCGATCATCGTGTCTCCGCTCATTTATAAGCGACTTCGTACAACCGTGTATTGGAAACATGGAGAGCAGAAGTTTCTTGGGATGATTACTTTCTTGCTGCTTTGACTCGTCGATGCGCAATATGTCATCTACAACTGCGGTTTGATATATCCTACCCGTGGAAAGCTCAGCCGTCGAGGATGACTCCAGCGCTGGCTCGAAAGCTGATAAAGCTGTTGTGCGTGCTTGATCGCATTGCATATCCTTCACAGATCGATTGGATCCATCATGGCGAACAGTTACATTTCCCGCATCATGTAAGAGGACAATAGCGAAGTAGAAGCCTGTTCTTGCGAGTACGAATACCCCACAGCTTTATTAGAAGTTTCATTGATGCGTAGTTCTACACGACACTACCAATGTTCCATAAAATGGTTCACCTATACTCTCCCTATCTCACGCAGTGCTGTTGTCCACGCTGCCGCACTAGAATCTGCTATATTACTTCTGCATACAATCCGTAAAGACCATTAATTACACCCCCAACCCCCTCCTTCCACAACATTAATTTCCAAAGCCAAACACCCCCATCCTCAGAACGGGTACCCCCTCACCATCTGCCCATGATCCTTTCGATACACTTCCAGCCAATCACCCAGATCCTTCGGTGGAACCGGCGGGCCAAACTCACCTTTCCTATACCGTTCGTACGTCGTCTCAATCGAATGTCTAATAGTGCCGCCCGGCGAGCGTAGCGCTTCGAGTTCCCATTCCGGTATTGCTGCTTCTTGTGGTCGCGGAGCAGAGTGGTTTGGTGCTTGTGAATTGCGGCTGGGGAAACATTTGAGGGTGCTTCGTATGGAGCTGCTTAGGCGGGATGCGATGGATTGATGTTGTGTGGTGTCGCTGTTGGGAGGGATGACTATGGGTGTTGTGGGATGTGGAGTGAAGAAAGGCTGGAGGAAGGGTAGTGATGCACATATGAGCGCTAAGTGGGATTCTGTTTGTGCGCTGGCGAAAACGTTGTAGCCGTTCCCTGTTTGCAGGTCAGTGGTAAGCTCCGTATCTTGTCAGATTTTCGGTGGAGAAGTCTAGTCCATGGCTGCGAGCCGCTCCCCAGCTATGGTATCCAGGGAAAGGAAGGGGTTTGATGAGATATATGGACTAACATGTAGCATCTCCGTTGGCGCTAGTTGCAGCGCGATAAAGGAACAATGTGCGCGCAACCCCTGCTCCGAGAACACTGACTTTGTGAGCATGTAGCCCTCGTGACAGCGTCAACATACGCACCTCAAGCTTACTATGGAGATACATTTGAGCCCAGTCCTTTGGAACTTCGTCATCGCGATGTGGCTGAGAACCAAGACTGGTATCATAATTGTATAAGTCGTGGAGAAGCAGGTGAGTAATCCATGAATAGGGTAGTAGATGTTCTTGCTGATGCAATTCCTAGTATCTGCACCCACAGAATCTGATACCTTCCACGAGGCTGTTATTGGTTGGCATTGGAGGACCAGCACTAGCACATCGGCGAGGGCGTTGCAAGCCGTGAAGAGTATGAACGTGTAGATGATGCACTTGATAGCGGTGGAGCACGATGGCTTAAGTCGCCTGAAGAAGAGCAGGACGGAGATCTTTGTGAAACTTGTGCTTAAAGTGAAAGCACCCGCGCTGAGCCATTGTATCTGTGCGCTGTTAACGAAAGCAACAAGATCAAATTATTAGATGCTCGTACCATTGCAGCTCGATTGTATAGTGTGCGAGGCACGTCCCAAATGTGTCGATCAAATCCACAAAGCTTGATGCCTAACAAAACCGTGGTTGTAAGGAAGGCGCTAAACATCTGTATATCATTTAGTGTATGCAGTGAGAGTCTCCAGAGTTGACCAACCCAGCCGATGATGAAGAGCGCATCATCAATGCCCAAACCATGCGAGCTTCTCTTTGCTTGTGACCAGAGTCGGGCAAAGGCGATTGTAGCAGTAACGACCGTCAATACGATACTATAAACCAGCAACCAGTTGCGCGATTCAGGATCAACGAAGTTTGGTTTTGGCCACTGCGAGATAGTTTCGTCGTCGAGAGAGGTAAACCTGCTGGCCATCGAGATGCAGAAGTTAATTGAAAGATCAACGTCGACTAACACTGTCACATTAATGACAGAGACTCGGTGAGATCATCTGTAGATGTATTAGCTTAAAAAATGCCTAAGTATGAACCGGGCGGTCTGATATGTCCGCCCCTTTGATCATGTGCTCTATAACTCATTCATTACATCCTTTGGGGCGGTATATCCGGGGAACCCTGCATGTTGCAAGCGAAGCGCCATATCCGGTATGGAGATCGACCTGAGCGTTTCAAAAAACTTGTCTGGAGATGTGTGGCGATATAATCCACTTTGTTTGTCACCCACTAAGAACGGGATTGGATAAAATCGTTTACTATAGCCGACTAGTGCAGTGCAGAGCTGTTCAGTCTTTCGGCTTTGCAAACGGCCCCAGAGCAAGTTCCCTGTATACCAAGGTTTAGTTCGGTACCATTAAAATTCTCCAATGGCAATTCGTGGCATTAACTACTTGCTAGTCTGAACATATCTGCCATCTGGGCTCGGTACGAGAAGATGGATATGCGGAGCGGAACGGCTGGACACTGAGACGATCCGTGCTTCAGCCTTGCGAACGATGAACATGTGTTGTGCTGACTGATAGCATGACAGATGATCGTGTGTGGACTGATACATCGTGGTTCGATGTCCGCAAGACCTTTGCAGGACAAAGTTGCAATGCCTCAGGCAATCCGAAATGCTTTACTCCGCGAACGCTGGGAATAAGATATATACCGACCAAGTTTCTGGTCGAGTCGTGTCACGCTGCAGATGCGTGGATATGGCTGTACATGCAGGCACTAGTAAGGGGATCAATTGGGACGAAAATTTTGAAGCGGGATGCTCCAGCTCCGCTAACTAGGTCCGGTAGTGGTAGATTTAGACTCAAGAAGTAACATGATTTTTCTTGATCTGAATGTAACGCGTGATAGGTAGCTCCACTGACTGCGAGTTCCAAGCGTTGACCTAGTCCAAGCGATATGTGGGCACTGTTGAACTGGTCGCAATCTCCAATAAAGTCCTTGCGCGCTGTCTACCTGTATCATTCCAAACAGCAAAACAGTGATTTTTGACGAGGGACTGGCGATCAGATGCAGCATAGTGTGCGCACTCGGGAGATTTGTGCATTTTGCCAAGATCTCGTGGGGCTGCCCGTTTGACGTGAGGATTTATCCAACGTATCGTAGTCCTGGAGCGGAGTTATCCCACTGCCGACATGGGTATGAACAAAATGGCGACGTGATCCGGTCTGGTAGCGTCAGGTTCATCTTGGGAACGATAAGTCGAGGTGATGCGAGCGCGATTGCGAAATTATAGTGATTGTTCTGGGTGACGGTCAGAAGAAGATGTGGTCCGAGTACGTCTGAGGTGACACAAGATTACGAAGACTGGAAGCGAGTAAACCGCAACGCAGGGCCTGTCCGAGAAAATGCGGGGCAGCAGCAGGTCGACAACTTGAGTCTGCAAGCGCGACCATAAATTTGCCGCGAGCAGCTTTTCTTCTGCAAGGTGCGTACGGGTGATGATGGGGATCCTCGAGATACGTTCTTGGCACTTTGAGGTGGTCGAGTATTTACCCGCTACAGCTCCTTCCGTTTTGACAAAGGAGGAAACTACGTGTCAGTCAGTTCATCTTAACTTGGAAAGTCACAGGGGCCATAGCATTGAATAACAACAGTACTGGTCTCTTATAATTTCGACCGGCCTGCCATGTTTTCCCAAGGGTCGGCAAATGCAAATTATATGATAAGCAACCGAAGTGCCTGCGTCTAGGAATGGTGCGAACCTCTCGATCGTGAAAGCGCGACTCCCCGCACTTTCCAAGCCATTCTATATTACGTGTTTTGATTCATGGGCTTCTTGTTCAATCGCTCTCTTCAGCACTACTTGAGTTGTTCCAATTCCTAATAAAAGCGTGCGGTCGATAAGCAAAGCAATCCTGTTCCCCAGCATAAGCCTATGATAGGTTCATGATCGGATTGTCTCGCATTGTTGTATCGATCGGCCCACCGAAATGGATGTCATTGACCTGACTTGGACCGATCGTGGTGCGTCGGAAGTTCAAAAACTCTGCCATATCTACAAGTGTAGAGATTATGTGAACCATGTCCTAATTGGATGTCCGTGTTTGTAGGCTAGCTAGTGTAGCCCTTTCTCAGCATAAGTCGTCCTCGGAGTTTCTAAGGGCGGGCGTTTTTGGTTCGATGTACAAGCGGTAATCTCGATGATGGAATGGGCGGGCTGGTTAGGAAAGAGTCCTGGCACTTTGGTCGACACTATGCGGGGTGGATTGCACGACTGAGCTGCTTTACAATGATTGGTAGGTCATGTTGCTCTGTAACCAAGCTGGATCGGGGAGTACATTCTCGAGACGGCTCTGTCAGCTTACAAGCGCAAGAGGTCTTTGGAAGTCGCTTCCGACGGCGGAGGTGGAGAACAGCATTATCAAGCAAGCGGACCGATTTAACAAAGAGAATGGCGACAGCACAAACATCATTGCCGAGCGGTGTCGTGAGAATGAGCCCACATCAACAAGAGTGACAAGTGTGGCCAAAATAACTCGCGTTGGAAGCCCTATGTGTAAGGCAATTAAGCTACAAATACTAGACAGAGAGTTGATAGGGCGCAACTTATCAAGGGCCCGACTCGAGGTTACTCCAAACCCGTAGTCATGGCTCCGAAGCCGGACGCATGGTCATTGGCTCGGCGGCGTCCCGAATTCACAAAACGTGCTGGAATTGCAAAAGTTTTGAGAAGTCTAGATAAAAGAGAAAAATCCCACCTCCAACAATATTTCGGCGAGGGACGCGAATCAACGGTACGGGATTGTGGAGAGTGGACACTGCAGGCTGGCCAACGGTGCTGTGCTGTATAGAGCATTTCAGCTACCCCACGCTTGTGTAGCAACCCGTTTCGACACCTCCACGAACCCACCACTGCCACACACAGACCCCACTGGCTCGCTTCTGCTACTGGGGAGGGATCACAGTGCGCTCACATGTTTTCGCGATAGTTTAGTGCCAAGGGTCGCGGGGCGGGTGCGGGAAGGCATGTTGACCTGCAGCCGCCAGCCCTACAGTACTTGCATGCCACACTCGCACGGGTAGTCGTACAGAGATCACAACGACCTCAGCTGCTTATGCCACACTGGAGGCCTCGCGACGGATCTAGTGGGATGTTTTGTCGCGTGTCAGCATGCAAGCTCAGGAACAAAGGGTCGAAAATGCTTCTGGAACGCGGCGCTCGCCATTCAGGGCTCCCACACTGCCTGAGGGTGTGATTGGTCCACCCGCGCGTAGGCACGTGACAACGTCTCTCATGCTCCAAGTCACCCAAAACTCTAGGATGAGACCCGACAGCTATATTTGGTGAGGCTCTTGTAAATTTAGCTACTGTGGATGCTCTTCATTGCGTATGGTAAGATGTGTACAACGGTGGTCGCAGTCATGCTGAGCAGCAGAGGTGCAGGCCGGTCGTACGGGGGTCGAACAAAGGGCTCGATTTGCCTCATCTACCATGGACGACAGCCGAACGCAGTCCCTCGGTAACCTCTGCGGGTGAGCAGCGCAGTAGCGCGGTCGTGCAGATTCAGAGTCGCAAATCACAGGCTGGACAACGGGAGACGATCGGGCGGCCGCAGCTCGCCCGGGCGCGTGTGAAATGGTGTCGCGAGAAACTCACCTCACCTCACCTGGGCCAACGAGGGCAGCGAACGGCCCCAAAGGCCTTATCGCACCACGTACGTCAATCGCATAGCAATTCGCCAGGGGACGCATCGGGCTCAACACGGCCAACATGGAGCATGGACGGGCACGGTGGCACGCCAGAACGGGCTAGTGCGCCTATCTGGGGCGGCGGCCAATCAGCGCCGCCAGCGCCGTCTGCTTATCAGCAGCGTTGAAATGCAATTGACAAAGTCCATCCAACAATCCCACACCGCCAAGCCTTCCGCCCTGGGTGAAACTGCGACCGCGTGCAATGCCTCTCAGGTGCGTGTTGAATTGCTGGCGTCAGGGTGTCGCTCATGCGCCAGCAGAGGGCGTCCCTACTCCCAGCGGCCGCGACGTGGCACTCAGCGAGCGCGTTGGCGCTTATCTCTGCTGCCCCGAAGTGTTCCAGGAGCGGCGAGATAAGGCGTGAAAGCACAATGACGGACCCTCGATCGAGCCGGCAGAAAAAGAACAAAGCTCCATAGCTCCAGATCTGACGCCAACCCCACGGCGGTCGCGGCTGTGGGTGATGCACCTCGTTTATTTTGCCTCAAGTGTTGGCCCGTGGACCAGGATAGATAACAGTAGTACAGCGAGCTTCCACCCATAAAGGACCCGGTCGGAGCTACCGTTAATCTGCAATAGGCCTTCCGATTTCTCCCTGTTGCGGGCGTATATTACTCGCACTGATCCAGCTTTTAATCACCTTCTCTTTCCCTTCCATCAGGCCCTGCCAGAGGAACTTACCTTCATTTGCCTTGAGGCCCTATCCACCCCTACTTCCTGCCCCTTGGACAATCGCCCAGGAATTCCCTCGCCATGTCCTACTCGTGGATCGGTCCTGCGACCGAGTTCAATGGCACCGACGCCATCACCGGCGGTGATTCTCGTGAGCACAACCTCCCATTGTACTACTGCGCACGTGCCGAACGCTACACCCGTTTCTTGTGCGACTTGGAGCTAGGAAGCACTGCGCAGCCTCTAGAAGCAAGCATACTGACATGAACAACCACAGTCACCGAAAATCTGAACCAATGGTACCAGTCGGGTGATCAGGCCTACATTCTCGTGGCTTCGGCCATGGTCTTGGTCATGATTCCGGGTCTCGCGTTCCTCTACTCTGGCCTTGCCCGCAGAAAGTCTGCCCTCTCTCTCATCTGGGCCTGCATGTTTTCCGCCTCCGTCGTCACATTCCAATGGTACTTCTGGGGCTACTCGCTCGCATTCGGTCCCTCCACCAATGGCTTCATCGGAAACCTCGACAGGTTCGGCCTCAAGGGCGTGCTTGGTGCTCCTAGCCAAGGAAGTCCTCTGATCCCGGAACTGCTGTATTCTTTCTATCAGGTACGCCATATCTAGCTCTTTTCATAGAAGCGTGTGCTAATTCGACCGCTAGATGCAATTCTGCGGTGTCACTGCTGCCATTATCGTCGGTTGCGTTGCCGAGCGCGGTCGCTTGATTCCCATGATGGTCTTCATCTGGCTCTGGGCCACAATCGTATACTGCCCTGTCGCATACTGGGCCTGGAACGCGAATGGATGGTTCTTTGTTTGGGGAGGACTTGACTACGCTGGTGGCGGCCCCGTCGAGATCGTTTCCGGTTGCACAGCCCTCGCCTACTCCTGGGTCCTCGGTCGTCGTCAGGAGAAGATGATGCTCAACTTCCGTCCTCACAACGTTTCTCTCATCACCCTCGGCACCGTTTTCCTATGGTTCGGCTGGTTGGGCTTCAACGGTGGTTCCGCTTTCGGTGCCAACCTGCGCGCTGTCATGGCCTGCTGGAACAGCAACTTGACTGCCATGTTCGCTGCTATGACTTGGGTTATCCTCGATTGGCGCCTAGCTCGCAAGTGGTCCATGGTCGGTTGGTGCTCAGGTGTCATCTCCGGGCTCGTCGCTGCCACTCCCGCTTCTGGTTTCCTCCCTCCGTGGGCCAGCGTTGTTCTCGGCATTACCACTGGTATTGTTGCTAACTTTGCCACCAAGAGTACGTTTCTACTATTCCAACTCCCATGCGCTACTCACTAACACACTCCTAGTCAAGTTCTGGATCAAGATTGACGATTCCATGGACGTATTCGCTGAGCACGGTGTCGCTGGAATGGTTGGTCTTTTCTTCAACGGTATCTTCGGTGCCGACTACATCATCGGTCTGGACGGCGTCAACAACGGACTCGCCGCTGGTGCCATCACTGGCGAGGGTGCTGCGGTCTACAAGCAGATTGCCTACATTGTCGCCTGCACCGCCTACTCCTTCGTCGTAAGCGCGCTCCTCGCTTTCGCCATTGACAAGATCCCCGGCCTCAAGCTCCGCGCATCCGAGGAGGCCGAGCTTCTCGGCATGGACGACGACCAGCTCGGTGAATTCGCCTACGACTACGTCGAGGTCCGCCGTGATTATCTTGCCTGGACACCCACTAAGAACGAGCCTCTTGATGGCGAGCACTCCGTTCCTCAGGGCGAGCGCCACGGTATCCCCCAACACAGCCAAATGCTCGAGGGCAAAGCACCCAGCGAAGATTCAGGTCACGAGCACACTGGCATTGCAGGCGATCGCCATGCAGTTGCCATGGGTGCCGAGCATGAGAAGCAGGTGCAAACCTAAGCTTTCTACCATGCTTGATTTGAAATTTGTTGCTTGCATGTCTTCAGTAGCCTTAGCTTTGTCTGGAGTTTCGAGATACCACATAGCGTCTGTCTTTCCCATCACACAAAATGTCGAGTAGCTGAGCTGAGCTGAGCTGAACTCTCGACATATTCACACCAACTTTAGACCGATGACTTTTTTCGCCGTCATAACTTCTCCTTACACCACCAGTTATACAGTGTACAAATAATTCGATACATGATGATACTTCATCGCATAACCTACTTTCTCTTACCACTGGTGATGCTTGTGATATTCTTCAGTTTTTTGTTCATCTAACACTCTCAAACCAATCAATATCAAGATCAACACCTACAGAGGAATGCACGCAAGTTCACGCAAGCTCTCAGGCCAAGCTTCCAAAACCAACAAGGATACGCAACCTTGTCCCTCATAAGCGCCGTCCCGCCCAGACCGCCCAGTAACATTGACCCCCTTCTTATCAGCCCAAGACATGATCTTCTTCCACATTCAATCGTTGGCGCTCACCACTTGATACTGCCAAGCCCTCCCCTCTTTCTTATCTCTTCCTCCCGATGCATGCTAAATCACTCACTTTCCGCTAAGCATGGACGGCAGATCTATCACGCTTGTGTAGTGTACCCCAGATTATGGGCTCGTTGTCTGGAGGCAAATGGGCAGGGGTGGTGATGTCATTTCCGTGCGCTAGACATGTGGACTACTATTTCCTGAAGCTAGCTGGGGGAGTGAACGAAGGAGCCGCGGAGGCAGGTATGTGCATCATGACGCCTTGGAGAGTACCTTATCTTTTCTTCCGCTGCGTACCGGTAGTCCGCTTAGGGAAAGTGGACTGAAGGGAAGGGAAGGGAAGGGAAGTGAGGCATATTCAGAGCTCGTATCATTTGAGCTGAGCTGAGTCGAGCTAGACGGCGAGCCGACTCGCTTGATCTTGTCCTTTCCATCCAGCGCTCGTTTCTCCAGGCGAGCTGCGCTGCGTGTAACTGGTTGCTCGCTATTCCGCTGCGTCCGCACCGCACGCCAAGATTTTGGCTTCGGATGACTGATTAAGTCTGGACCAATGCGTGTACAGTGCAGGGCTTTCTGTGCAATTACAGTACATGTCTCCTGTTCGATTCGGTAGGTCCAGATCGAGGCCTCTCGCTGGGCTGTTCGAGGGCAATCTCATATGCCGCTGGTGGTACGAGGGTGGCGCTGGTCAGCGAATGGTGGAGAGAGTCTTATCTTGAGGGCTGGTAGTGCTTGGGTTCGCATGCGGGTCATGGTATTGAGGCGGAAGCGTGTGGGGGAGGCTGAGTAAATTGGCACGCGGGGAGAAAGGGTTCTAGGCAGGGTCTGGGTGTCGAGATGTATGGAAGAGGTCTGATGGTATGATGATGTGAGAACATCAGAAGGATAGCAAACTGAAAAATCGTGTATAATATAGACCTGTAATGGGCTCTTTACCTGCCAAGTAAAATCCAACCCTTCGGATGACGCTGCAAACATGTCCTTGTACGCACATTACTGCTTGAGGATGGATCAACTAGAATCTTCTTTGCATTCTATAGCATACACTTACGGAGTTCTTTCCGTATGTCTGATGAGAAAAGTGGATATAGAACATACAATCAGTTGCGAAACCCATACAACGCCTGCAGCAGGAATTGTCCAATGTGTGTGCGTAAAGCTTGAACCATCGTAATCTAAACTCCTCGACTTTATCCTGATTTTCCGTGACATATTCGTCGCAGCAGAGGTTCAACCTGTCTGGGTGCCCAAAGTCTTTTTTGACGATGAAACAATCGCACTGATGAGCGTCCAGGTTCCGTTTGGATTTGTTCGCAGAGCACATGGCGCAACTGCCCTGAAAGCATGCAGACCACGCCTCCGACATTCGCGCTTCTGGCTACTATTGCTAGGTCATCGTTACCCAATAGAATGATTCTGCTCTGCAGAAGGGATTCAGAAATAGTTCGAACATTACTTTCATTAAGTAGAAAATGACCGCCGCCCTTTCAGCATTAGCATCTATCGCTTCTAAAGAAGAAAGAAGAATAGCTTACGTGACGCAGGGTGTTAAACCTAGTCAGGTGGGAACGAAGTGTGAGACCATCTATGAGAGGCATGGCTCATGTCATTAGTTCTCTTGGTGTGTATATTCATTACGCATGTTCCTCTCATATCGCAATAGGCTATGGCTATAGAAGGACAAGACAATGACTGTTTACTGCAACATAAATCAAGCGATACGATACAAATTGATTATGCGTACAACCTCCCAGGAATCGGCGACTCCACTGGAAAGCTTGAGAAAGTGCAATGACCGACGGGCTCTGCGCCATCTCTTCTACGCTGTCCGTGACTGACGGCCCCCCATTGGACAGGTTGCAAGCTCGCGTCCACGTCTTCTGGGGGAGGGTGACAAGCTGCGCTGATCGCGGCCGAGCAGCTAGCTGCCAGAGGCATTCCAGCCGGGTACTTGAATGTTCCAATCACAATACCACCTATAGCGATCACCGTTCCAGTAACCGTGGTTAAGATAACTCCAAATGGAGAAAATCCGCAAGTTGAGATCTGCTCACTAGGAACGATCGTTCGCGTGCTCATGCTAGTGACTGTGATCTGCACCATGAAGAGAGCCTGCGACGCAAGCCAATGGAACAAGCCCGACAAAATTGTCATAGGTATCGCGTATCGAAAAGGTACGCTGAGCCAGTACGTGTTCCTTTGCTGACCAACAGGCGCAGTTACGCGCAGAGATTTGCGCTCGTGCATGTACGTTGACCACTCTTGCCCAATAAACATGCTCGTGTACAGCCCATTGAAAGCAATGTAGAGGTACGAAAGCACAACTTGGGGGCTATTAGCAAGAATGACAGCACCCATGAGGGAAGTCCTAATCACGAGGAGATTCTCGCCGTTGACGGTGCCGAATCCAATATTCCACAATTTCGCGAGGCCGCGGGGCATACCTTTGAGCGACCAGATAATGCAAAGAATCCCAAAAAGAACTGTCCCGAAATAGCTAGAGAGTATGTTAGTTATGAAGTTTTCCCGGCTGATTTGCAACTTACAAAATGTATGTCGCAAACCATCTACTATCGCTCGGAGCATGTAACCATCTCCGACGTTCCGAGTTGTACCTCTTTGGTCTGGCTTCGACTTCAATATTCCCTCGGCGTTTAGTAAGTTTAGATTGCCTGGGAATGCCCCCATTCCAGTGTGACTTGATCTCGGAGAGAGATTGCAAGCATCGGAAACGTGTCTCGGGATCAGGACTTTCGAGGAAGCTTCCGATTGCATCTCCTAGGGTGACAAGTGCATTGTGCTTCTTGTACCGGAAAAGCATTAGAGCTATACATATAATTTTAACGAGATTTGCCCCAACAACGATTCCTGCAAGGCGGAAATTGAACCGTAACTGGCATATCTCAGCAACTTGCTCAACCATGCAATATCGCACGGGACTTTCGTAGGGTTCCCATTTTGATCGGTCCTTTGGCACCTCTCTCGTATCGTCAACGTTACAAGTCGAATTACGGCGCGAAGGGCACCGCCATCCGTTGGACGGAAACGTGTTAGGCCTACTTACGAAAGGGAACATCGTATCAGTGGTTTGCATGGTGTAATTATCTGATGGTAAAGGCCCCTCGTACCACAAGAGATCCCCAGTGAATTTGTGGACGCCGAGTTGCCATAGAGTCATGTTGCGCCATACCGTAGGCTCACTCTGGATCAAGTAGACATTCCCAACTTCGGAAATGTATTGGCTGTTGTACTTGTTGAAACAATCTGCCGTACTCATGTTCTTGTATTTCGGTACAATTGTACCATCGTTGAGAACTACAGTGTCGTTGAGGCTGGGTATGTTGTCAGAAAGAGAAATTCGAAGAGGCATCAAAGTCTCGTTGCGAAACCCTATGAATCCGCTGAAGTCATATGGTGCGCCATATAGCCATCTTTCTTGCGTTGGAAGGACTATATACTTGTTGGCCTGGAGATTCGTGAAGATAATGGAGTTATATAAGAGGTGAAGTGGGAGTGACGACAGCATGAGCAAAATCCAAAGTAGCGATCGGTCGCCTGCGATACGCATCAGATTATGCGGACTGGGTACTCCAATATGAAGCCAATTTCGGTTCGCATGTGCATGGTTTATGTCAGCTCGATTTGGAGCAATCAGGACTTGCATGCAGTAGTTACTTGCGCAGAGGAGCAAGGTACTAAAGACGTTGACGAGCAAATGCACCCAGACGTTCAGTTGCCGCACCCTTGCGCAACTGCCTTTTAGCAATGTTCCCGTCGCCTCTTCGGCCTTATATGCTAGATTTTTCCGGATCCAGATTGTTACGATTAGGTTAAGTAAGAATACTGAGATGGCGCCAATGAGTGACACCAGCGCACCAATGCGCCATCCCGAGAGGAATCGTTGTTGCACACGTCGACGTGACGTATGCTTTCCAGATGTCGAAGGAAGCAGAAAATCATCATCGTGCAATGCGCTCGTGGTGTGCGATATCTTCCCTTGTAGGCTAGGGGTTGTTTCATGATAGCCATCAGCGATGTCGACGCTAGACGCGCTATTATACTGTGGTCCGTAATGCGCATGGTCAATCCTATTGTTCGGTATTAAGTACGGGAATGCTAATGTAGTGGCAAGGGCGCCTTACCCATGGTGATCGAGCTCGATATCGTCCACACCTAAATCCGGCTCATGAGCCACACACTGGTATTGTGAGAGCGCGTCTCGCGCCTCCATGATATCTTCCCGGAGTTGAAGAAAGATGAGTGATGAACGCACGAGTGTAGTCAATCAGAATATACTGCCTTCCGCTCCTGCTCCCCGCCATCGCGGCCCCCATCAGGCTGAGGCTTCGCACGAGGCGGCTTTTGGTGATAGGACCAATCGTGCCCAAGTGGCGCACAGCACCGAACAGCCAATCGAAGTCGATGTGTGGATATGAAAACAAAAGGTAAAGCAATGAATCTACGAGTAGTAAGATCTCACTACACGCCTAGACGGACAATGACATTGATTCACTTAGGAATCTTCCCTTTCGCTCGCTTGCGAGAGTTATATACTCAACATCTGGATTGAAGCTTGTGGCATTGCTTAAGTCTCCCCGAGAGCACGAATACAGGTGTAGATCCAGAGATCTTTGCTCAGCATAATATAACGAAGCATGGTAAAATACCCAGTTAATATGGCTTGGCATACTAAACATGGTTGGGCATTACTCATCTATTATGAAAGGTAAGGCAAATTAGGTAGTTCTTTTGTGATAATTTGTCATGGATAATGTCTCTCCTAGTTCTCATATGCGAGCTTTGCATGCTACTACCTTGAGCGTTTTCGTAAAATTTCCCAGCACACCCTATGCATCCTCACAAGCGACTGGAACGCAGCAGAATGTCTTCGAGCTGTCTGCTTGCACCGTTCACAAGCACACGATGCATTGATATCTCTCCACACTTATCTTCATTCGCAGATGTTGGATTGCTCAAACTCATATGATTCCATTCAACGGCTGAGATTTTAATGCCGCTGAGATGTTACGATTTCGCCACGACTCCCAGAATCTCCAGATTGTCAAAACTGTTGCGGTAAGTGGTATGGTCACGGCCCAATACAACCAGAATAGTGAAGAAACAGTTTGTTGCGTTGCGTCGTTCTCGAAGTTGAAGAAATTCATACCAAACAGACTCTATATCCGGTTTACGTATTAGCTTCAGATTTATGAGTTTTCACGAATTCTGTAAGCACTTACACTAACATATGTTGGAGGGAGGAAAAGCGCTGTCAGAAACGCTATGGTCAACATAGAGGAGCTGTCGTGTTTCGCGGCCGATGCAATTTCCAGATTACTGCGGCTATCGACTTGAGCAACAATGGTGTTAAGCTAAGTGGATAAGTTAAAAACAGTCTCAGAACTAACATGGATCGAGCTTTAGACATACAGTTGACATCAAGTTTTGAAGCCGCTTTTCCAAGCAACGGACCTGATGCAGCTGGCCACTCGCAAGATGCAAAACATTTTGAACTTCCTCGGTGAGAGTGGCATTTATCGAAAAGACCATTGCTTTACCAGGGAAATCGTGCGCTGCCTCTTGTTCCAGAGCGTACAAGCACTGGAGGATGAAACTGCAGAGTGAGTTCAGAAAGACTATACGCCTCTCTAGGTATACTGGAGTCGCTGTCAACCTGTAGCATTCTTGCGTGTAGGTGCGGAAAACTTCTGGCTTCCAGCTCCAGCCGTGGAACCCTTTATCGCCTCTAGTGATGCCGAGCTTCTTTTCTAATATGGCGATATCCGTTCCAAGATTTTGGATCATCTTATTGTAATAAACATCAAGAAGCTCTATGAGAAAGACCAGGAGCGCAAAAGGGTGCCGCATTGAGGTATTAGTCTCGTACACATAAGCCTCTACCTCTTTTAGGTCTGACTGTGTAAACCCATCGCAGAAAATATCTGTGGAGTTCTTCGTCAGATTCCAGGATAGCGATATAGACCATACGGATTTGAATTCATTCTGAGGAGCATGCGGTACACGGATAACAATGGCTTTCATTGGTCAGCGTAGTATCTATGGAGGTTTGGCACTTACCAAAGTTGGTAAGCCTACCAAGTTCGTCGCGCTGGCAGTATTTTGTATGTGCACCAGAGGCATTGGCATTTGCTCGCAGGTAAAGATACGAAGGGGGGACACGGAAAGCTTTCGAGATGATTGCAAAAGTACTCTTACTGAGAGACATATTTGACGGATGCACCTCTTGGATCCCGGTAGTGATTTTCCGATCATGGGTGAAGCTGTTGGTGAGTTAGTTCTATCGCCAGGTATACTAGAAAAGCTTTACACACATCGCCCGCACCAGATAGTCACCTTGATTTCCCTGGAGCCAATCACGAAGCTGCTGGTCAGATAGGGAAGGTACTTGAGTGAATTGTAGCAAACGATCAGCCTTGATGACATGGTATTGATGGTATTGAGCGAGACTTTCGTTAAAGCTTAGAAGAGATTTGGAATACCAGTTTTCATACATTTTCGAGGGAGACGAGTGAAGATGATTCTGGTAGGACAAATCAATGGATGCTGAATTTGATTGTGCGTCGCTACATGCAAACAGTAGATGCAGAATGTCGGGATGACGTCGTGATCAAAGTGGGGTAGCAAGCCACACTTCTAGTAGGTCAGGCATAGCGTAGAAAACAATGGCATTTCATCAGCATGGCGTTGTTAAGCATAGCATTCGATTAAAGTTTGAAGTGCTCCCCAAGCCTCCCCAATTAGAAGCGAACTGTCACACAGGTCGAAAAAACCTTGTGGCATCATTCTATAACTATACATACAGCGATCAAGCCAGTGTAGTATAGACATCTGCCCGCAGATGAAGACTAACAAGAACATTTATCTTACATTCATCCAACATCCACGCAACTATCTCGTTCCACTACCCCACGAATGCTCCATCATACCATTCTCTACCTCACACTACATCCACGGTAGAAAGATATCCACTATCCCGACTAGCCACTCCCTCCAGGGGCGCAGACCCATCCAGCAACGCTTCTGAATCCGCGAGTGTGGCATTCTTACCCACCAAGACAACTGGCTTGGGAGTCGTGAGTAGTGGGACTGTGTATTTTGTCTCGCTGTTGCCACTAATCGATCTGGAGGAATGTGTACGTCGCAACCTCTTCCTGCTGATCAAGGATCTCAATGAATCTACTGCTACAGAAGCAGCAGCGGTTGCCGTCGAGGTCGTAGAAGAAGGTGAAGATGAAGAATGTGCGTACATCGAGACGTCAGAGCCCATAGCCAATGGCGGGTCACTGCTCTTAGTAAGAACAGAGGGGTCGATAGTCGTCATAATCTCATCTCCATAACCGTCTCGCGTTGATAGAGATGTATGCCCTCCACCCAACTCATCAGTCTCTTCTATCACCGTCGCAAGCGGAGACGAGGCAAGGCTACTCGCACTCTTCCTCCGCTCCGCACTAGCCAGCAGCAGCGCGCTCAAGGATCCCGCCCTCCCAACCTCCTCAGATGTCCTATCTCTGCCCCCCTGCTCCAATTCCAAGCCTCCTTCGACGGGCGTAGAGAAAGCAGGCAGCACATCCTCCCCACCCCTATGAACATGAAAAGCAGGAAATTCCAGCTCAACAGGCGTCCGCACACCAAATTTGTTCCCCCACCGACACTGACTCGGATAATCGCACGTGTTCCAGCAATCCTTCTCCTTCGCCCTGTCCTTCCCACCCTTAGACGTCAAAACATTCCGCTCGACCCCTACACTGACATGATTGCTTACTTCCCGCCTTCCACCTCTTCTCCTCCACACCCCCCAAACTTTCCACCCCATATAATCAAACTCACTCGCACACGCTCGATGCCTTTTTACTCCTCCCCTCGAGCTCCTAGCCGCCCCACTACCATTACTACTTCCATTTCCTTTCCGCCAGTTCTTCACCACCGTCGTCCCAGCGCAAAACACATGCCCGTCGTCCAAGCACCGCCGTGTCACGGCTAAATGGTATGTGCGCCGACATTGGTGGCATGTCCACGTCCAGGAGAGAGGTCTGGGCGGAACAACAACGACAGTAGCAGCGGCAGCTGAGGAGGAAGAAGAGGCTGGTGCCGAGTTAAGAGTTTGGACATGGGATGTTTTGCAGTGGTATTTAGGGCGGGGAGGCGGTGTCAGGGGTGTTCGGGGCGAGCAGGGAGATGGCGGGATAGAGAGGAAGGAGGGTTTGAAGGGGGTGGGGTGGATTCGAAGGGGGGTTTTGGTTTTGAGGTTCGTTGGCATCGTGTGGAGTGGAGGTAGGTAGAAGTTTAGATGAGTTGGAAAAAATCGAATTGAAAATAAAAGGTGGGGTTCGAAGGATATCTGAGTTGTATGGCAAAGCCCTGCTTTTGTTTTGTTCACGGGTCGAAGGGAGTGTGTGTATGTGAAATGAATGATGATACAGAGAATGCGAAAATCATATCTCTATTCGAAGCAGTGAGCTCTTTCTATCTAGACATCGCTTGAGCATGGCAAGTGCTCGCCTCGTCACGTATGCTCGTTACTTCTTTGATCGAAACCGCACGAGGTACTTACAAAGATACGTCCAAAAGTGATCTTTGTTCTCGTGATCTCGCCTTACACGACGCTTATATTGCACTGCCATTTCCTTTGTTTGCTCGACGGGACCAAGCCTATCTCAACAGCCTCGTCGTTCAACCCCCAACGGGAAATCTCTTTGTCCAAGGTCGCGTGGAGGCGTCCTTGAGGCTCTACGAGGTTGCATTTCCCTGTGCGTGAGAGGCTTTTTTGGTCTAGACTGTTGCTACTTTTGGTGCTTGCTATGTGCTTTGGATCCGAGGGGAAGGATTGACCACTGGCTTATGAACAGACTTGTGGGTATGCCCAATAAGCCAGGGGAAGAAACTATTAGGGGAAATGACGAGACGAGCGACAGGAAACCCAATGGGCGATGCGATCTTCACACCTGTGACAAGGAACTACATGTAGTGTAATAAGTAATTCTATTCCTTGTACCCCTCCGTCCCCTCCACTACCTCCATTCACACTACAGAACATACGATATGCGCGAGCCCCAGGCCTCCGCTTCGTGGAATTACAAACATTTTGTACCAGATCTAGTTACACAATCACGCTAATAAAAGGAAAGTTTCATAATGTGGGTTAGCACATGCGACCCATGATGCTAATAAACACTGGCTACTGAGATTTTTGCCACTCTAGATGTGAAAACGACATTTCCCGGCCATGCAAAAATGATAGTAAGGAAAAATGCAAGATGTACATATTTCCACCTAAGCCAGACGATGATATACACACTTTGGTTATATTTGATTCCGCAAAGACTAGTACCCGTATCCTCCTGGGTTCCCTCGTGGCTGCTGTGGTTGCCATGGGGCATTGGTGGTGTATCCTGTCTGCTGCTGGCCGTACTCTACGTCCCGAATGGGGCTGCTGTCACGGCTCAGGCTTCGTTCATGCGTCGGTACCCGGGCAAATGTGGAAGCATCAGCCAGCAGGTGACCCTGGTCATCAGAGAACTGGCGACCACCAGGACCGCCATAAGCGGTGTTCTGTTCAGCGAGAGGAACACGATCGTAGCCACCGGCACGGGGCCCGAATGGAGATGGTAGAGAGGTGCGCTTGTACTCTTGCGGGTCCATAAGGAGCGAGTTGCGTGCGTCCAAAGGAGTGAGGTTGTCAAGGTCACGGGCTTTCTCTGCGTTGGTTGTTAGTTGGTATTGATCAAAATGCTTGGCGGGAAACTTACCAGCTGCCTTTCTCTTCTTGCGATGAGGATTCTCCTTGCAGCAAATAATGATGGCGTTGACAGCAATAAGAATGGCCAGGACACCTGTCAAGACGGCTTGGACAACGACGAGCACAAGACCGGTGACAGTCTTAGTTGTCTGACTCATGCCCAACTCTTCAACGAAGACCAGGATACAGATAACTGACAGTACGCGCACGACCTGAATGACAATGTTGATCCAGTTGCCAGACTTGAGCGAGTATGGTCGAGCCCAGAGGAGCATGATGAGGAGAAGAGCTTCAACGATGAGTTGACCGGCAGCCTGAGCAAGGCCATGTCCATCTGCGCCAGCAATGACACAACCGCGAGCAAACATGTACACAATTGCTGGGATGAAAAGCCACCAGTAGCTCTTCTTGTAGTTCTCATAGAAGATGCTGTACTTGCGCCAGACTTCCTTGTCGTCGTAGAGTGCACCGGTACTGCCCTCGAGTTTCTTGAACTTGTGTGCAATGCTCCAGATCTTCCAGGTGAAGAATGCCAGGACGGCTGTGAAAGCCGCCAAAGTGACACCAGCGAGAGTCTTTGCGGCCCAGGAATCTCCGTTCTTGAACTGGTAAACGCAATAAAGCACCCAGACACCATAGAGAAGGAGAATCAAATTCGTGAGCGTTTTCGCAAGAGTCCACCAGTATCGCTTGCGGAAGCCTGTCAAACGCTTGGGGAAGCTACCGAACAAAGCCCAGGTTTCCAAGATGACCTTGAAGAGCAAGATTCCAACTGTGATGGCAGCGATAACGATGGCAAAGATAAGTAGAACGGTCATGAAGGCGTTGCCATCAGGGATCGTATATTCCTCGACAAAGCCCTGGATGCCCTTCACGGCGTGAACGACCTTGCTGTCACTTTCTTCATCTTCGGTGCCGTTGAGGTTAGTGTTAAGCTCATCGCGAGTCCATAAGAGGACGCTGTCGAAAGCGCGTTTGGTCAAGGTTACGTTCTGATCCACGTGTACAAGCGTAGCGTTCTTGAGGAAGCCCACGCTGTTTGTCGTCAGGTTGCCACCAGTCTTTTCACGGAACGAATCGATGGAGGTCTGCATGCCTTCCCAATAAATCAGGCCGGTACTGAAGGCAAAGTTCTTGGACCAGCTCCGGTATACTCCTGGGACGTCGGCGCTCATCATGCCGTTTAAAGCCATGGCTTGGAACCATCCGATGACATCGCCAAAGGTGGGGCTCGAAGTTGGCGCACCAGCCTGGCCAGCACTGGCGAGCGAGGCTAGGCCAGTGACAACCAGAGCAGCACCTGCAATACCGGCCGCAATATATTGTACTCCTGCGGTGGATAGAGATTGTCCGTTGCTGACCTGTGACGTGATGCACGCAAGATCTTGGCCTCCGTCTATTGCTTTAAGTTGCATTGTGGCCTGGCTGTCGATATCGGGAACGCTGAATGCGATGGAAGGAATTTGTGAGATGAAGTTGTCGGGAATGCTTTGTTCGCCGCTTGCTCCGAAAGTACCAGCAGGCACTATCACCGTCAGAATCTGTGACTATCATCAACACAAATGGGGACATACCTGGACATAGCTGGTCGACCTTTGTCTCATCACCGCAAGGATCAAACTCGTTTTTGTACACTTCTTTGCCGTATGCGTTGACCTTAAGGATGGCCATAACCTTCTGCTCCTTCTCGTTGGTGCCTGAGACATCGAACTTTATTTTCTTGGTCGACCGATCAAACTCAATATCCAACTTGTTCACTTTGATATCTGATGGTCCGTCCAGACAGGAGCTATAGCCGTTCGTCTTGAGCACATCGCCGGCCAGGACACCCAAGGGCGCCGAGGCTAAAAGTAGGAAGGGTGCGAGCATCGCTGAGTATGTCGTGTGAGGCCGCATAGCTGGTAATTTACGCCCGAAGGCGGTTTTCTCCCGGGTGATTCTTGATGCGCGAGAGACGTATACGACGACAGGTATGCTCGATAGTTGCGTAGGTGGCCTACGAAGGAAATAGTCGTAACAAATGGGAAAACGGTAGGATTAAACGGATATTGGCCGCAGGTTCAACCTTTCTCGAGCCGTTTTGGAAGGTGCAAACAGGGTAAACGCTGTAAGATGATGATGCAAACGGGAAGAGGGAAACCTAGAGAGATGCTGGAGCGCTGGAGACAAAGCAGATGTGAAACGAGAGACGAACAACGAGAGTGTCGAGCGAGTGAAGGCGGTTGAGGAGCAGCAGGTTTGGGGCTGCCGCAGATGAAACCTTGGGGCAGGGGCAACGGATGGTGGTTCCAATCAGGAAGCGACGCGCGGCGCTAGTGTCGCTCGGTGGATTCGAAGCTATCGAAGGATGATCGTTGGGTGCGTTCGAGAACGAGCGGGAGAATCGATCAAATGTTGTCGAGTAATTTACTGTAGGTTGGGTCGCTGGAAAGATGCAAAAGTGCAACTCTGCGCGAGCTGAGCAAGCCCTTCTTTTTATCTGCAGAGCAAAGCTTTTGCGCAAACCCTACGAGACATGCGGCACTCGCGTGCTCTGCCACCACTGGCTGACCAGGGAGCTGAAGAATGATACGATGCAAGGCGAGCCTATCGGGACGACCCTGCCCGCTCGAGACCGTCCGTGGCTCAGTATCAACGGCGCGAGCGATTCCGCCAAGTCGCTAGAGTCCCGTATCCAAGAGGTCGATGCCGCGCTGCAAGAGTTGCTTGTGCAGTCCCAAAGTCGCAAATCTTCACGCACGCGCAAAGACACCCTCTCAACTTCTGCCAAACCGACTTTCAACTTCAAATCATCCATGAAATCGATAGCGATGGCGTCCTTTCACTACGGGGACAATGAAAAAATGCTCCCCAGCAAAGGGGCCATGCGTTGATGTTGTGGCTGTGTTGAGCCCAAAATAGATCTTGGCCACCAGAAAACAGCTGCCCAGGGAACAATGCGATGCTGCATCGAAGAGTGACGTTTGATGGCACGCTGCAAAACCATGCAGCTTTTGCTAGAAATATCTGCCATCTGGTGAGAAGCTCATCGCCTTGTATAGATGCTAGAAGGCGTTCGCACTCTTTGTCATGAGACACGCTGCATCCAACGGGTGCGACCAAGACGACGATGCGGTGGCAGCTGTCACTAATGAGACATCCACGATAATTCTCTTTGAACAGATTTGCGCGTCGACTGTCGCTCAGATGTCCATATCCTTCTTCGAGAGACCCAAATGTTACTTTCGTATTATCTGGCCACGCGATGTGATTTGCACTCATCTGCAGTGCACCCTCCTACCACAGTCTTCGCGGCTACCCAGAGCCACGGGCATGCGACGGCGTCGGCTGAACACAGTGAGACACCAAACTAGCCACAGCACCGCCGGCAGATGTCACATCGTGTCACCAGTGTCTGATGGTGAAGTTCTCTTCGTCGTTGAACTGCTGCTTTGGTGCTCACGTGCGCAGCGTCGGGAGTCGGATTTCACATGCTGATGTAAGTCGACGGTAATTTCGTCGCCCCGCCACAACTGCTCCTTCAATCAAAGTTCCGAGACTGATTTGATTACCTTCATTCCCTTTCTTTTAGTGTTGGCGCTCGATCGTCTCACTCGCCTATACCTTCCTGTAGCGAGCCACTTGGAAAAGGTAGTCGTAGATCTCTCGTTGTATTTTCGATCATTAATAATTGACGAGGATGAAGGGTTTGCCCCCGGACTTGCATAGTCGATAGTTACGTCTCGGGATGTAGAGAAAGAGTGAAGTGCCTTTCGGGCTGTCAATAACAACGGAGATAGTAGGAGCGGTCTAGCCGTTTTGAAAAGAATGGGAAGCTGCACCGCAAGCGCAGAGGGTGTACCTATACTTCATAATCGCGCCCCTCTATACAACAGATGAGATCTTGAAGGCTTCGTCTCTTAAGAATCTCCAGCTTTACAACTATATCTAGTGACCAACATCGTCCAGCCATTACCTGCATGCACCCTTGCAATGCTTAACACGATTTCACTCTATCTAGTCTAGCCTCATGTAGCATGCTTAGATCTCCCGCAATGTAGGTACGAGACATGTCCATCTCGCCTGGTGATGACATATTTGCACAGTACCTGACTAAAGCAGCTAGGGAGACAGAATATCTCCGATTGTATTTGGGTTAGACAACAAGGCTGGGCCGCTATCGGACTCCTGCAGTGTCGAAGTAACTGAGCACATGCCCACGGTCGAGGTGCAGGAATGAGGACAGGCGGATCCAAGTAGTTCAACTCGCGCTTGGAGCGCAGCAGGGTCGGATGATGGCCATGGTAAGACGTAAGTTCCGCGGAGTCGTCATCGAGATCTGCGGGCACATTTGGAGGATTTGCTCAGTCGGAATACATCTCCAGGTAATGTCTAATCCGGAAAATGGTGCTGGAATGGAGCTAGTGATGCAAGTGATAGGCAGTGGATGACAGAAGCTCGATCTATTCAGAGATAGGCTGCTGAGCGAGCAGAGGGGGGATGGTTGTGCCGCTGACATGGATCTAGGGGAGAGGCGTTACTGAGGGGAAGGAAGGAGAAGCGGAGATCACTAAAGCACACTACGGCACGATACACAGTCGCTGTGAGGATTGCAAGGTAAGTAATATCTTATGCGGTAGAGCGTTTTGTTCTACCATGCATGTTTGCCAATGCACACTCTAACACCTGTCACGAGGGATGAGTCGCCGCCAAGAGAAGCCTCTTTGAGCTGAACGACGTGCTTCAGCAGCGCCAAGGCTTCTTCTGTCTTCCCGTTGATGTTATACGCACCAACAAGAGTATGTTGCAATGCCTCTCCTTCAGCTCGATGAAACGGGCCCTGCCTCATTGGTCCATTAATATGCACATTCGCTAACCTTCTGCAGATGTGTTACACCACAAGCATGAATTTATGAAGACTCGTCACTTCACGTGCATTCTTTGGCTTGCTATATGACGCCTTCAAGCGAATCTAGTTGCGAATTGAACATCACAAGGTCGAAGATCACCTACGTTGCCATCCAGTCAAGACGTTCCGCAGCGGGATTAATACCTCTTCGAAGGCTCGATCCTATGGTACCAAGAGTGAGGAGAACCGGTCGACGAAGTCAGCCACCAGGACAACTCCATGCTGGACCGCTTCAGCTGAACATATGTGATATCAGCCGTAGCTGAGAAGTCAACGATTGTATCCCATCGTCCCTTCAAGCATAAATAGGCCATTGCTCACACAACTATCTCCGATATCATGAGTCCACGCAGAGACTGGTGTGGAACGAAACCATCTCTTAACTTGAACGAGGCTGACCAAGCACCACCACCAAGAACAATGCCTGAATCTCCCGTCGAGAAAAAGCACTACGAGTGCATCACCCAGGATGGCGTAATGGACACCTTCGGAAAAGCGGATGAAGCAGAGGTTGCTCAAGATGACGGCCACCCTCATATCGTTGTTGGGATTGGTCCTATCATCCCACGCTGGAGTGGCACCGCTGATAACCCAGCCAAACTCTTGTAGGAAGACATTCCATTCCGTTGGAAGTGCCACAAGACCAAGCTGATGTCGTAAACGCAGGTTCTACGGCGTTCGCCAAGGCTTCCCCAGTGACGCTGACTTCGAGCACGCCGTGACTTCCTTCGAAGCAGCCGCAGACGAATGGAACGCCATCAACTTCGGCGTCACCATCAACCGCACAACCGATCGCGCTGACGCCAACTTCGTCCTCGTGTACTACAAGCCCCGGCCCGGCTCCCGGGACGAGAGAGTGCTCGCTAGCGCCTTCTTCCCCAACCAGGTTGAAAACGTCCGTTGCTATGACCTCGCTTTGAAGGATCCTTTCGAGCGTGAACACTTAAAGAACACGTTCTTGCACGAAATAGGCCACATCATCGGTCTTCGACACGAATTCGCAATCAAGCCCGACAAGTTTGGACACGGGCCTGAAGGCTTTGGAGCCACACAGTTTGGCAGCGAAAATGAGCACTCGGTCATGAGCTATGAACCTATCAATAATATACAGGACACGGATAAGCATGATGTTGTTGAATTCTACAAGTTTCCGAACAGGGACAAGATCAATGGTGTGGAGATCACAGATTTCATTCCCAAGCCGCTCCCCGTCAGGCCTTGAGTAGTCCAGTTGCAGGCGAAGGAGATAGATGTACTCACCAGCACGGGCCATTCCTTCATTGATGGGTGCATGCTCTTTGCGTTACTTGATCTGCGCAGTATTTCACGATGTACTTGTCGTAGTAACAAGAATGAATATTGATTTCCTAGACGCTTTTTCCATGCATCAACTATTATGATCATCGAGCCTCAACGTCTAAGTATACTTCTAGATTCAACCAAGTATCTATATGCGAATAATATGTACACATCAAACAATTACCAGCAGCGAACGCCATCACCCAACCCTCTTCACTAGCAAATATCTACTACAATATAGCGCCGCTAACTCCAACCTCACCCGTCCCGTCCTCCTTCAAGCCTTCTTCCAATCTCCAGTCCAAAACCAGAAATCTGCGCCATCATCACTAGTGCCTACGAACCCAGGTCTGTGCTCATCATCACTATCGCAATCAAGTTCGTACTCCCAGTCGTCATCGTCCTCGTCAGCAGGCTGCTCGTCGGCGCTTTTCACAGTAGTATCTGAAGGCTCGCTTTCCTTATCATCCCATGGCCATTTTCCGTTCGGGAAATTCGTGTCTGCTGAATCATCTCCGTCTTTGTCCTCGAATGCCCAATCCATGTCTGAAGAGTCGGTTTCGGCCACAGTATCTTCATCATCTGTCTGTTGTACTTTGGGAGTTGGTTCAGGATCTGTGGACCAGGGGTAGTCAGAAGGCTGTTGTTCATCGTCGTTCTGCTCATCTTTATTCTGCGTTTGGGTGTGTGGTTTTTTGGGCCAATTAAAGCCTCTAGGCCAACCTTCACCATCAACGCCCCCCTTTTCCTCTTCACTCTGCTCCTCGGGCTCCTCCTCGGGCTGGTCTTCCGTTTGATCCACAGATTCGTCTTCAGGCGCTTCTTCCGGCTGCACTTCAGATTGCTCTTCAGACTGCGCTTCAAGCTCATCTTCAGATTGCTCTTCAGATTGCTCTTCCGGTGGTTCCTCAGGTTGCTCTACAGACTGCACTTGAAGCTCTTCTTCAGGTTGATGATCAGAGTCTTCTTCTGGTTGGTCCTCGGCCTCTTCCTCGGACTGCTCTTCAGGTTGCTCTTCCGATTCTTCTTCCGGTCCATCTTCATACTGTGTCTGTGTGCTGTCATCATATTCCATGTCATAATCCTGCTCGGCATTGACAGTTCCAGCATTCAGCATCGCAGCGGAATAGGCAAGGTACCACGTTCGACTAGCTCCTCCGTCAATCTCTGTCTTAAAGTTTGGGTCTGCGAAAAAATCATAGCTAGACTGCGGATCGATCAGAGCTAGATTAGCATACAAGATGCTCTTCCAGCCTCCCTGAATCTGGTCAACACGACCGTTGCTGAAGTAGGTGTCCCACTCTTCTTGCACAAACTCCTTGGAACGGGTGTATGCCGAGGAGGGATTGAGAGGGATCATGTGTATGCCTTCGATGTACTCGATGTTTGAGCCGAAGTAAGTCGTGTGGTCGATTTTGTTTTCGAAGAGGATGCCAGTAACCTTGTTGTGTAGAAATTGTGGCGGCTGGTTCTTATTGTCGGATGTGAGCAGGAAGTAGTTCCTAATACTACGCGCTTGGACAGCAAGCTGAAGGTTGCCACGCGCTTCCATATTTGCGTCGCGAATGATCTTGCCCCACATCTTGAGGGCGTATGTTGCAAACGTGTCCTCGGAAGTAGACTCCTGATCCTTGCCATCCCCAGATTCGAAAAGACCTTTGGCCCAGGAGTGTCCATGAAACCAATCGAATGAGCGGGAGAACGGATAGTACTCATCATTCACGGGATTTGCATAATCCCGGACCAAGGTGTTAACCCAGGCTTTGTTGTCGCCTTCATCGAGCCACGTAGGATCAAGATGCCCAATGACCGCAGCAGTCCAGACGAAGTACCCATAGTGAAAGTGGTGATCATTGTATAGTGTATTACCGAAGTCCAGACCAGTGTCGTACGGCGGTTTGTAGGTAGCACTTGAGACGATACCCTTCCAGACGGTATCATAGTAAAGCGGTTCAGGCTGCGTGTTGTTGACAAATACATTGAAGGCATCCTTGAGCCTATCTAGCCCGGCTGCTGCGTACTGACTGTTTCCCGTCATAGTGTTCAACGTGTATATTATGGCAGCGAATTTAGCAAGGCCCTTGCCAGAATAGTACATACTATTCAGTCTAGTCTGCCTATCCATGTCCTGGCTCAGCTCCGATATGCCAGCTTGGTTGACAAGGGCAAGGGCTCCGGCATTTAAATTAATGTTCTCTGAACCGCCAGCGGCGCCATTGGCAGCCTTGGACCAAGGTGCAAATCCGATAGTGTCCGGAAGATCGTTCTCGATCATTGTGATCTTGTCTGCTTGAACTGCTTGAGCGTAACCTTTAGTGGTGGTTACAAGCTTGATGTTCGTTAAAGCCGCCTTAGTTTGTTGATCAAAAGACTCCACATGGTGTGGAAGCGCGTACATGAGCAAAGTCTGGCTCTTCACACCTCCCTTTGTCCAAGCCATCGAGTAACTTCCTGAGGGTCCATTGGCAGAGCCTGAAATTGTGGCGCTGATAGCGTATGCGCCGGCGCTGGAGTCGAAGGCTGATTCCCCGTCGGCACCCGCTGGATTTTTTGTAACCTGAATCATCCCAACGAAGTCTACAGGACCAGCAATGGTGGTGCTGTTCACCAGCGTAAATGGTGGAACACCCTGTGCAGTACTGGGCGTGGCATATAAAAGCCATTGTGTGCCGTCGTTAAGCCGTATCCTGTATTTATGTGTAACCACGCTGGCATCATTGACAGGTTTGATGTAATCTAAGGTGCGGAAGAAAACACCAGTAGTGAGAATTGGCCTCGCTTGATCGTAAATGGCTGTCACAAACCCCATACCCTGAACTACTGGAATGGACATAAGAACGCGCGATGTCTTAGAGGCGGCGAGATTCGCATATACGGAAAAAGCCTTGAGACCTTCCACCGAGAGATAGGTATCACTGCCAAGTTCGGCAGCAGAGAGTACCACGTGATGAATGCCGATTGGCGCAATGAAGAATCGCGGTTGGTCGTCACTAGGACCACCCCCGAAAGCAAACTTGTCCCGCTCTACGTGAGTGATCGCCATGCCGTACGAGTTTCCCGTTCCTTTAGCCCAAGAGAGTGAATATGGATGCGTCCAAACCGGAAATCCCTGGCTACCGAGGAAGAAGTTTGCATAGAATTTGTTTGTTTGAATGGGGACATCTCCATCGACGATGAACTTCTTCTGAACGACATGACCACCTTGAAATTCGATGGAAGGCGCAGGTCCTCCAGACTCTATCGGTTGAAAAATGTTCGACGAGGCTTGCCCTGCTGGTTCGGTAGGGCCAGGTTCGAGAGGCGTCTCATTTGGACATAATGGCTCGCTTGCCTGTGTCTCACCAGGTCCCGCAGCTGGGTCCCGGGTGAATCCACCCGAAGGCAGTCCGGTCAGGATGCTCTATGGATCATGTTAGTCGCGAATTCGACTTCATGTGGCAATATAGCTTGAAGATACGACATACCCCTGTGAGTGACGGCGCTACAGTTGGTGATGCTGATTGCAACGTTTTTATAACCCTACTGTAGCTTGTTGTGGCTTGCAGATCCGTGGAGAGTGTTATAGCTCGCTCATTTAGAATGTCTACATCCCTCTTGACCTCTCCCGCAGGCACACAGTAACCGGATGTAAGTTGGGCAAAAGCCAGCAAGAAAGCTGCCAGCTTAGCCATCTTTTCCGGTGAGAATTTGTGAAGGAACGACTGATGAAAAACGAAAGATTGTCTTAGACACCAGAGAAGGACGACGTGTCTGCACAAATCGAGAGGTTGTTGTTTTATCGAAGGAATGTACTGAGGAATGTGTGGTTGCTAGGAGAAGATTGCCATCTCTTATTCAAGACGTAGTATATAGTCAGGAAACTGAAATGTGAGAAATCCATTTCAAGAAAATAATTCATGTGAGAAGCGCCTTTCCACTCTTTTCAGGCAGGTCGTCGCATACGCCTAAGACATAGAGCTCAGGTGTGCAGGCGGAACGACTCTGGGTGACAGCCACGTTACCCAAGTAAGATGTAAGAATGCAGGTACTTGTGTGACAGGTCACACAAATCAAGTTTCGGTAGCTCGACCGACGTTGCACCAGATCCAGGGTCCAGCATCCAGGTTTCTAAACTCGTCGGTAGGACATTCTGCACTACGCGATGTGTTTAGAGAATGACAGCCTTACGATTATGATCAATGACGATTGTAGCAATGCTTACCCCAAATCCCGACCCAGTTGATGTACAGTTTAAAGGTAGCTCATACAGCCAAAGCGTAATGTACCGTGTTGCCAAAAGAGACCATGCGACAGACTCGGTGGCCGTTGAGAGAAGCTTCCTGGTGAGCATATACTTGTGGGATACAGTATACCCTCACCTGGCCCTAAGCAGAGACACCCGGTTCCATAGGCTCACTAACCTGGTAGCAGAGGAAGCAGGCGCCAGTTACAGTCATTTTTAGCCGAGATTGGCAAAACGAGCGATGCAGATCGGCGCAAGATCTGTTAGAGTTGTTCACAGTAACAACGGTCCATTCTACTCGATAGGGAAGGAGCGTTAGACGGCTCATATGACGAAGGTCAGTCTCTCAGATGTTACATGCCTACCACGGGCTTCTAGACGTAATAGCATTTTCAAAGCTTGCTACCTGTATCTGTAAATAATAGCCCAGCTTGTTTAGCTGTGACGTGCTCAGTCTTTGCCTCGATTCCGACAGACTAGTCTTGACGGCCGCCGCGTCAAAGGCTTGAAAAGAGAACGACAGGGTGCAGCAGCAGCGAGACTACGTGTTCGGACTCGTTGGATGAAAAGAGGAGTTTCAACGAGGATCGTAGCTAACGGTCAGCCTTCCGCTTCGCGAATTCGCCAGATGATGTTATTATGCTGTTAGCGGCTGCCGCGTTTGAGGCGAGAGTAACCGACGAATCCTGGGGCGTAAAAGCCATTATGCACGAGATGCCTGATTGCCGCAACGGGATGCTGCCAGGCTTGGCTGATGGGTCTCGAGATCTCACTGACACACGCGCCTTGATGCCGCCGGGGGAAGGTGCCGTGTGACAGGGGACGCATGCTCAAAATGCGAATCGAAGAACCTAGGCTAAAGAGTGATCTCTTGAGAATCGAAGTCAAGCCTCATGTTCAATCATCCTCGCATGTGAAAATGAAGGATTCTGAGGTGAATACATGTACGCTTCCTAGTGGTCGACGGGGCTGTTCCATATCAAGGTATCAGTAGGTGTCACCTGTCGCAAAAGGTTTTGAGGTAAGCTCAGGCACCCTAATCTTAGCCACCTATATTTCTTAGCTACCCCCCTATAATATATTGACTAACTTTGATAATTAATATCTTAACTAATATTAGGAAAAGTTTTTAGAGGTTAAAAATTATTGAAACCTATAGAGTGTTCAGGGGTAATTCTATAAGCTAATAATATACCTAGTTAACTATTTATATACTTCTAGTAGTGATATATAGAGGCTATTTTTAGTAGCTATATAATTTAAACTTAATAAATAATTAAAAAGATTAGCTTTAAATTTCATTTAATTATTATTCTAATTCTTTTTAGATATATTCTTAAGCTTAGTTAAGGCTTATATTTAGTTAGTAATTAAAGTAAATAAGGTGGACTACATATATGCACACCTAGGCATAGAGGTGGTTAACCAGCGGTGCGACGCAGATCAGCTGGCTGCACTGGTCATCCCACAAATCCATCATCGCCATCATCAGAACCATAAACCAGCATCAACAGTCGCGTACCCCTCAATCTATAGCGCTCAAGTTTTCTAATTAGTACGGCCAGTCTGGTCGAAACAGTGCTGGCGTCCGAGAATCTGACAACATTTGAACCGGCACAAGGTAGTGTGAGTGAGTGTGCTGAGATACAGAAGGGTACGCGCCGTCACGTGAAGGCGCGACTTGCGCTTGCTGTTGCAGAATTTACTTTGGAGCAGGATGGAACCATGGATGACATCCACGTCTGAGTATTTGGCGAGGCAGACACGCTGTCAGCAGATATTCCTCAGTCTGACGTCGGAGTGAGCGATGAGCGTCGCTCAGTGCGTGCCATTCGGTAGGACTGCGCGGTAGGACTGCGCGCTGGTCGGATGCATGCCAAATCATATTACCATTACGAACATCATCACATCTCGCGGTACAAAAACCATTCGCTATTCACACCTTTGTTTACAATCCCTTGTAAAAACTTCCTTAATTCTACGCGATTGAACAAGAGCTCGGTATTCCCGTGCCCACGCACTCCTGCCCCAGCCCAGCTTTGCGCAAATATCAAGTCTTCGCACCCAGACATGGAAAACGTTGCTTGGAGCATGTACTGTGGCAGTGACGATGAAATTATTTGCCCACGTGGATATGAAGTCATTCGATGAATATGCACTCATAGCTTAAAGACAGAGCTAGCAATATATGTACACGAGTTTCACAAAATTTGTAGTTCACAGTGGTACGTCTTACTCTATTTCATCAGTCGATCCATCCCGTCCGCTTCCCGCTTGAAGCTATCCTGAAAATTGAATTTGGAAACTAGGAGCTTGGTTGCATCGAGCGTGGACCCGTTCATCTCAGCAATGAATCTTTCCAACGATTCAACCGTACGAAACGACAGCTGCCAGAAGCGCACACCCTCGACTTTATCCTTCTCCTTCTTCCAGTTCAGCCCGACGGCCTTCAGGTCAGTGTGCACCGCGAAATGTCTTGCAACGGCATGAGGCGACCACGGGGGAAGCTTTCCTCCGTTGACGGCGGTACTTACGCGCACTATGAATGGATGCTGAGCTCCTCCGACTGTGAATTTGAGTTGTGAATAGCATTGCACAGAGTGTCGAGAGGCGGGCCTTGAACGCATGTCGGAAAGCAGATTAGGGTCTGATGCCAGGCCGCACAATACGATCAAAGACCTCAATGCGTCATTGACTGCATAGTGAGTTTTAAGGTGGCGACGTTGATCCCGTATGTTCATGGCCTTGAGAACGTCCGAGAGTCCAGGCGGGCTGAGATAAGCTGGTTCCGATTCCGCGGCAAATTCTTTGCAGCGCTGCATCGCGAACTCCTGGACATCTAACCACGCCGTGAAGTAAGAGAAAATAGTCGGGCACTCGTCTGTGATCCATTTCCACTCGTTGTAAAGGTCGAATCCGACGAGTATTCGGCGTCCTTTGTGTTTTGCAAGTATACTCTCGATGACGGATGTAACGTCTTTGGGTTCACATCTTATTACCTGTCCAACCAGTCTCTCTTTCGGCAGCGCTGTCCTTTCTCGAATCTGAATCGTGAATGCTGACGCCCCGCCCTCGTAATGTAGTTGCTTGATACCCTCGTATGGTTGCGTGATTTGACCGTTTAACGACAGGATTGCTATACCGACTTCACTGACGTCTTGGCGGGGCTTTGGGGTTTCTTTAGTAGTTTGGCTTGACATTTCGGTGTCTAGGGCTACTATGATGGATTCTGAGTAATTTTGTCGGAGGGCTGTGAGGTCCTTAATTCGGGAGTGCAAGAGTGGTTGAACTGCTTCGCGTGTGAATTGCGCGGGCAAAACATTCCCTTTAAGTCGCATGGCTGGTTAGAAGACGCTTCAGTATTCGTTGCGTATAGGGTGAGAGATTCGAAGCGTAGAATGAGGTGTGAGGTGTAGTCTGCGATGTTGAGTGAGAGGGTGATAAAGGTGGAGGGTAAAAGACGAAGTGGGTTATCGTGCGGAAAATATGGATGCGTTCACTTGATTAAACTACCATGGATCACAGCTCAACAGAGTGCCGGACACAACCAACTTTGTCCTCTACGGCCTGCAATTCTGACGAATGAGCATGTATCACCATTCTCAGGCAGGACACTGTCCAAAAAACTAATCACATCTTCTATGTCGTTGCATTGATTGCGACAATTCTAAGTTGAAAGATCTTGCTGTTTATATAATGAAGTTGCCACATACTGCGCTGCATGAAGTCTTTGAGGCCGGACATTCTATACAACGCTGATGACATGCCCCGATATACAACGTCGGATGAAGTACCAGAATCGGGAGTCAGCCAGATCTAGCTCAGAATATATAGGCTCCTCTAACGGAGTGATCACTTCAATGCTCGCGCGACCGTTTCCCAACCATATGAATTTACCAACTGTACCTGAATCTGATATCCTCCTTGTCTGTCAAGTCTGTAATCGGTGCACCATTCTTATCAAGCACGTACTCATCTCCCGTCACGTCGCTCTGTCGACTACTAGCTCCAGACAACTTATCTCTCTTTGCATTGTCTCGCTTGCAGAGCATCCAGTATGCGCCAACCACCACGAACAACAGACACCAAGTGACGATTGCAGTGACCACACCGCTAAAGTATCGAGGCTTATGCGTCCACAATTGTGGCGATGCTATGCATCCTGCGCAGTATCCGATGAAGAAAACGGCATTGACAACGGCGCGCTTGGTGTTCCCTTTTACGTTCGATGCGATGAGGGATAGGAGAGGAGACATCACTGCTGTGATGCAAGATGCCTGTGAATGATAAGTTAGATAGGAGCTTAGGATCAATGGGTTGTAGAATGCACTACTTACCAGCCACGATGCGGCAATCATGCCCCAGCCAGCTGAAAGCGATAGTTCCATGAGAAGAACGTTGCCGATAAGCGGTGGTATGATGAGAGCTAGGACGACGAGCGTGCGATTGCGCGGGAGTATCCAGCAGCCGATGACTCCTATCCACAGAAGTAGGACTTGGACACAACCTGATGGGGCAGTGTACAACATGGTCTGGAACTCGTCGTATCCGATGTTCTTGATGACAAGAGAAGCGAACTTGGTGGACTCGTCAGCATTCATCTGGAGTACATTCGGGGAATGCTTTTCAAAAGCAACTGAGCGCTTACAGTGAGGACAGGCGACTGCATAGTCACCAGCAGACCAAACGCAAAGACAAACCAAGTCTTTACATCCATCAATGCTTCTCTCAGCTGTCTCACCGAGAAGGATGTCTTGTCGCCTCCTTCACGATCTTTTGCCATACGAAGTGATAACACTTCTTTCTCTCGTGCGCTCAGAAACCACGCGTCTCGCGGTCCATTGGGCATCAACCAGAAAAAGATCACCCCAGACGCTCCCGTCAAAGCACCACACACTATGAACATAGTGCGCCACGGTGCCAAGGCCAGTGACGAGTTTTTACCAATGCCATACATGAGTAGACATCCAAAGACCTGCGCGATTCCGTTCATCGTGACCCAGAGACTACCAACCGTTAGTTTCATCTTATCAAGCAGCGGCTAAGTGGCCTGACTTACGCTGTTCGAGTGGCATGTTCGCTCTTCTGGTACCAAATCGCCGTGATAGTTACAAACGCAGGAGACACGGCTCCCTCGGTGAAGCCGAGCAGAAAGCGCACCGCAGCGAAGCCAGCGAAGTTTTGAGGAGCTGCGAGACACATGCATACGATACCCCATACGACGACCGTGACTCCCACGAACTTTGTGAGGGATAGTTTCGACATGAGGTAAATCGCTGGGTACTCTGAGACAAGCTGTCCAATGTAGAAGATGGAGGAGCACCACGAGTACTGGCTGCTCGTGAGGTTGAGGTCGGTGAGGAGGCCGAAGACCTTGATGTGTCATTAGCCTGGTGTTAAGTGTGCGAATGGTACAGCAATACGTACAGAAGCATAGCTTAGGCTTTGTTTGTCGAGATACTACTCAGTGTGAGCTTGTTAATCTTTCAAAACGGGAGTTTCTTAACTCACCTGCATAAAGAAGACAAGACACATCAGGGGCAGGATAGTTCGATCGATCTTACGCAGTACCCGTCGTTCCTCATCGGGAGTAAATGATGCTGCGAGCTCAAGAACATGGCCTTCCTGTTCACCTTCGGCTTTAGCATCCGGCGTCATCCTGTCGACTTTTGTATCCATAGTTGAGAGTTGGAAGTTGCAGTCCCGAAGACATACATGTCTGATCTACGTCCCTTTAAGTGCTGGAGCAGCGAAGGAATGTGGAGCGTCACATGATTGTTGGACAGCCAGTAGAGGAGTCTGGGGAAAGATAAGATGGCAGGTTGCCGGCTGGGGTATCGTGCCGATGCCAGGGAGCCGGTGCGCTATCGTCGGTTAGCTGGCTCGCGATAGACAGTTTACCGTGGGCAGATTACCGACGCTAGATCCCTCGTGCATGGAATGCACTCTTGATAGCATCATAAAATCTGAGGAATCAGAGACCAAAACTAATCACAAATACAGCTACTTCTGACATTCATTCTATTCAAAGTTCTTCCCTCAAAAATTTGCAATGGTCAGCGAAGCTGATATCAAGCCCTGGTTCCGCCCAGCTTCTAATTCCTACACCCTCCACAACGCTTCCGTTGTCGATGTGGCCCAAGGTTCAATCCAATCCAATGTCACAATAAATATCGAAAACGGCCAAATAACGTCCTTGGGGACAGGTTCTGTGGCATCCTCATCGAAACCTGGAGTCATCGAGGTCGACTGCACTGGGCTGTACCTATGTCCGGGTCTCATCGATTGCCATGTTCATCTGATCGCTACTCCCGGCTTTGATAGCCTTTCAGCGTCATTCAGCAACCCAGAATCAGTGAGCTTGTTACGACAACCATATGTGTGTGCGCAGATGCTGCACCGAGGTTTCACAACAATCCGCGATTGCGGGGGAGCGCACGCCGCGATCAAAGAAGCAATTGAAGATGGTATCTTCCCCGGGCCACGACTCTTCATCGCGGGTCATGCTTTAAGCCAATCTGGTGGACACGCTGACTTCCGCACTAAACACGATCACTCCGCTTGCTGTGGTGGGGCCACCACGGGTCTAGGGCGCGTGTGCAACGGTGTATCTGAATGCATGCAGGCTGTCCGAGAGGAAATTCGATGCGGAAGTGACTTCATCAAAATCATGGGCTCAGGCGGCGTAAGCAGTCCGACCGATAAGATCTCACATTTACAATTTCTGCCTGAAGAGATTCGTGCAATGGTAAATTGTGCGAATAATGCTGGGACGTATGTGACAGCCCACGCTTATACATCAGAGGCGATACGGCATTGCATCGAAAACGGCGTCAAGGGTATAGAGCACGGCAACTTCCTCGACGAGTCCACGGCCAAACTCATGGCTGAGAAAGGTGCATTCTTGACGCCGACCTTAATCACGTACGATCAAATGGCTTCACCGAAGTGGGAAGGATTCTTACCAGCTTCCGAGAAGTCAAAGAACACTGAAGTCCTAGATGCCGGATTACGTGCTTTGAAGATAGCTTCGGACGCTGGAGTAACGATATGCTATGGCAGTGATCTCCTAGGGCCACTGGGTGCTGCTCAAACTCACGAATTTGTCCTTCGATCCAAAGCCCTCGCCCCATTGGAGGTGTTGCGAAGTGCAACAATGAACGCGGCGCGCATGTTGGGGCAAGAAAACTGTCTGGGACAGATAAGGGAAGGCTTCAAGGCTGACATCTTGTTCCTTGCTGCGAATCCGTTGGACGATGTTACTATACTAGATAAACCTGAAGAGTACGTCAAAAGTGTAATGAAGGAAGGGCGGGTATACAAGAGCCGATGGAATGGCCTCGCGGAGGACGCAAACGCACCTGTACGAATATGACCTGCGTTGTAGAATATAAAGGATATCTAAGTATGATTCGAGAATAATGACTATACAGTATTATTGATCTTGAAAGTCAAGCCCAAGCATGTCAAAGCCAGTGAGGCTCATAAAATTCATTGAATCCTCATTGTGCTGGGCTGTAAGGAAAGCGGGGTTGAAGTCGTACAACAAGTCAGGATCCGCTCGGTCTTGAGTTCTTGGGAGCTGCGCTGTAGCAGTCGAGCCTAGAATTTGCTGTAGGGCATTAGCTTCGTCAAAGGTCGTGTAGCTGAGTAATGGCTTCCGTACATCGAAGGGCTGACCGCCTGAGGCATCGACCTCCTGTGCCAGCTCGAGCTCTACGCCGGTCGAGTTTTGCGACTGGCGCGATAGCCACATGGCCCACTCCGTATATGTGGTGGCCTTCGCCGTGGACGATGCGGCCGACGGAGACTGTTCCATCCGCCCCAATTTCTCTACAGCTTCATCTGCGATGGACTGTAGACCCTCTACAAAAGCCACACCTGCGGTCGCAGTAACGTTCCCTACAGCCATTTTGCGCAAACTGTCTAGACCAAATCGGACGTGCCTTTCATAGCTAGCGTCACGCTCGAGAATCCCAGCCAGAAGCACGATGGTGGTAGAAATACTGCACCCTTGGAAATCTGTGAACGAAAATCTCGTCAGGTTGCCCGTCAGGCGCACGTCTTCAAAAAGTTGTAAGATCTTCCGTGCTGCTTTGATGCAGGATTGTGAGAGGTCATGCGCATGCTCCGTAATCTCTGACATTTGAGCCTTTTCGCCGAAGTGACATCTCAGGTGATCCCGCACAATAGTAACGAGGCTGACTTTTCCCATTGCAATCCGCGTAAAATGATAATTGAGGTGCAGATGGAAAGTGGCACGATAGCTCGACGAATTAGGATGTACATTCTGTAACCTCAGACTCGGAGGAAGAGAATGCTTCCAGGCCTTCAACGCCTGTTCAACTGGCAATGCGTTTGTTCCTATTCTGCATTGCAGTCAGTACATATTGGCTGATATGTGAGGAAGGTCCCCACATTGGTTCTTCAGCTCGATCTAGAATCAACATGAGCTTTACGTTAGCGATCTGATGATCGATGTTGTTGATCAGCTGCTGGGAGTCCAAAGGAGAGTACACGGTGGGTAAATGAACCGTAATGATATTTGCATCGAGCGACCTTGGCCTGTTCAACTTGACTGTGATGCAACTGTGATGTGTCAGTCAGCTACTTCACGCCTTATGACGAGGCACTTCACCGTTCTAAGGAGTACACAGCCCACCACAGCCGACGCCTTAATTCTTTCTCTGAGTCATCGACATCAGCGGCTTCCAATTCTCGATGTAAGCCAAGCGCAAGAGCTTTCCGGAGAGCGAGACCTAGATACAGGTAAGACGATCCGAAAGCGCTTGCTGGAAGGAGATAGACGCCTATGACGTATGCCGCTTGGACTGAGCGGACACAATTGAGTTCAATGATGTCTGGGACAAGAGCACGTGCTTGTTGGTGGAATATTCGACCGGGATCTTCGTCGCCTGGGTGCATAGCAATCTCATATGCTTCTGGCGCAACCATGGTTGCCCATTGGCTTCCCAACGCAAAAACCGCATGAGCAAGACAGATGAAACTAATGTCTTGCCGCAATTCAGCATTCGGGTCAGTATAAAACTGATCAATCTCGTTCTGAAGTTGAGTTTGATTAAAGTAAAAGAATGCATCCGTGCCGTGCTCGTTGCATACAGAGAGTAGAAATTGAGCAAGTGATTGCGGTGGAAATGCGTTGGCAGCTTTTTGAAGCTTCTGGAGCTGGTCAGGTTGTAAAGACCGTGAGTGTGTAGTATTCTGTAATGGTCAGAGCCTTTCGGCGCAATGGATAACATATACTTACAGGTTGTATATCTCGTGAGGATTGAAAAGCCGGATCAGTGCTCCGGTCTAGGAGAAAACTTTCACGCAGTCTAGAAAGGAGGCGGGGCCACATAAATCCGCCTACTACTAATCTTCAGCAAAGAGTTCTGGAGCTTGCACAGAATGAAGTATGAGACTCACGTTCATCAGTCTGGAAGCTTGTCGCGGGGCTGCTCTGCGATACATCGATGGTGCCAGGATCAATGTTGCTTATTGGGCTTTTGGCCTGTTCAAACCTGCACATATGGCCATTTCGCTGGCATCTCTCACAGACACCTTTAGGAGTTTCAATGCATTTGCTTTTTCGGGCTTTGCATAGCGTGCATCTGGCTCAATCTTAGCACCCTGAATCTACGTCGTTTCACGCACGCCAATAGTCCTGGACGGAATGCTCACGCTCGAGGGGCTCTTTTTCGATTCTCATCTGGGACTCGGCGATGGCGACGACGTCTAGCATTTATAGGAGATTCCATAGAACTATGCATGGCGGGTCCGTGGAATAGTGCATGGTGGGCATGTGGTGTTGAGTTAGGTGTAGGAGGAAAGCTATCTTATCTTATGGTCAAGGACGCTCGGCCAGCAGAGCTCGGCAACGCCCCGCCTAGCGTCTAAGGAGATAGGATTCACGTAGTCTCATAGATTTGGATTTTGCTTCTCTATTACTTCTTAAATCGTTCATTTGGATTTATTTAAGGGGTCGATAGTCTTGCTAATGCTAATGCTAATACCTGATACCTATCATCGAACTTGTCTTCACAAAACCACGGCTTTTCCATCTTAGAGAAAGCTTGGAGTTGTGTGCACGTGCACTCTCTGCATTGAATACAGCATACGTTAAGAACAGATAAGCGTCATCGTGACGATTGTAGCAAACAAAGAGCGGTCCCATAGTGTAGTGGTAGCACAACTGTCGAATCTCCAAGTCCGGCAGGTCCGACTCTCAGCGATGACAAGGCTCGGTAAGTGCACCGCCACACATGCACGTCATGGAAGGGACGCCACTTCTATGGTGACGATACTACGTGAGGAGCGCGCAGTACAAACAAATTAACATCTACGACCCCCAAAGACCTATAAGCCTTCCTCAACTCAGGATTAGCAACCTCATTTACGCCCCTGTACGCGCCTGTAAACACACCGTGAATCTACAGTTTGATTGCCGGAGCCTTAGCAATGGCTACATCACAGCAACCAGACGAACCACCACCAACCTACGAAGCCGCCACCGGCTCCTCCTCAACACCTACTCAGGGCATACACCGCGTATCCACAGATGGGCCTGCCGCCCGCACCGAACGCAATGGCATCCCACCCGAGCGACGGCGGTCAATGGAAGACGAGATGCGTGAACTTCCTCTAGGCTGGGTGCGATCCTTCGACCCTCAAACAGAACACCAGTTCTTCGTAGACACACGAGCCAACCCACCGCGCTCAACATGGGTCCATCCCTACGACGACGACGAGTACCTCAGTACACTCAGTCCAGAGGAGCGCAAGAAGCACACTAGAATGAAGAGGACGATGACGCTGGAGGACCTAGCAGCCGAGGACTCAGACGACGAGGGCCACGCACACTCAGCGTCGCGAACCGCCGCGGCGGCTGGATCAAGCGCCGAGCCACAACCCACCGGGTTCCACAAGTTCTCCCGCAAACTGAAGGACAAGGTTACGGGTCAGACGCACACTGAGCGTGAGCAAGTTCGCGTCCGTCGCGCTGAACAAGAACGCCAGGCTTACCTTGCACATCTACGCGCGAGACAGGCTCTCATGAAGGCTATCGAGACTGGTCAACCGCAATTCCTCTGCAAAGACCAACAGGGTCGCGACATATACATCGAGCCGCCGTATGGGCCTTACGCACCTAGAGGAGCATATGGATACAATCCGTATGCGGTTCCCAGCTACCACAACCCCAACGTTAGATATGTGAGACCAGCAGGGCCGTATGGGAGGCCGTATGGGTATGGATATGGTGGCGGTGCTGGGCTGCCGATAGCTGCTGGCTTCCTGGGCGGTGCGCTGCTGGGTGGCGCACTGTTTTGAGGTCCTTCCTCTTGCGAGCCGAGGCGCAGATTCTGTCGGATCGAGCATGGCACACGCATGACACAAACACGATGTTCTCAGGCTTGCTCAGGAACATGACACTGGACGGGTCAGCACGCGAAAACATGGGCCAGTTCCTCTTCTTCTGCTGAGATCTCTCATCACCTTTATTTTTTTTACACTTTTATTAGAGATACCACAACACCACTCCAATGAATCATGACCGGTACCATTTCCATGATATGTTCCCAACTATTCCCACTAGTCATTCCCTCGCCTTGCTTACACCTTCACGCGTAGCTTCACCACTGACTGAATCCCCTCGATTTGGGCCCACATCCTGAAGACGAACAAGCACAATTCCCTACACTCGACAATCTGAGCACATCTGCTCCAATGCAAGCATAGGTCAAGGCGTATACGCTGGGCTGATGGGCATATCTCAAGAAGAAATGAATCGCCCTCGATACTCATGTAAAAGAAATCTAGGACCTTTGATTGCTAGATATCTATGTAACCTTTCCCAACCCATAAAAGAAAGAGTCTACAAAATAAATGTTTTATGTGTGTAAACGCCGGGGTAGGGTATCGAATTGAATCGTAACGCCGGTGGATACTGTGAGAAGAGGAATTCGTGAATTCGTCAAGTTATAGTAATGAGACGGTTTTCGTGGACTGTGCCAGGCAACTTCACAGGCCTAATTATCGCCAGCAATCCAAGAGGGAATCCAGACTCGCAGTCGCACCTACGCAAGGTGTATATAAACGGCCCTTGTAAAATCCTTAGACAGGCCAAACACTCACCATACCTGTCCTCCTCCACGGACTCAATACTCGAACCTGCGCTCCCCCATAAGCCCCCACAGCTCTTCAACCACGGCCTTCTGCTCCTCGCGCTTAGCATGCCTCACAGCAAAATACAGCCTCCCCTCGAGGCTAGGATCCCAATCCCCAGGGTTAGCACTGGCGACAAGACCGCCCGCCTCCTCGAGGATGATCCATCCTGCGCAGACGTCCCAGATCCAGACGCCGCCCTCCCAGAACACGTCGATGATGCCCTGGGCTACGTAACAGAAGTCTAGGGCTGCAGAGCCGTTGGAGCGTACGGACTTGCACATTGCGCCACCCTCGGCTTTGGAGGTGAGAAGCTTGTTGTGGACATCTGTGCGGAGCGCCCAGTTTGGTCCGGAGCGCTGGTTCCCCCACTCCACAGCTACGAGACATGCATTGAGGTTCGGCATAGGCGGGGGGATATGTTGAAGTGGGAGTTGGTATTTCCTGCCCGTCGATGTCTTGGTCAAGAAGGCTCCCTGGTTCTTGATAGCAGTATACAGGTCTCCTCGAAAAGGGTTGTACACGACTCCCACGACGGGCTTCTTGTTCAGGGTGAGAGCTAGTGAGATGGCGCAGTTTGGCACGCCTTTGCTGAAGTTCAGGGTGCCGTCGATGGGATCGCAGACGAAGGTAGGTGAGTCTGCGAGCTTGGTGCCGTGCTTGAATGTTTCTTCGCCGAGGAAGGAGAAGGATGGATATGAAGCGTGGGTGCGGCGCTCCACCATGGCTTCGATTTGGCTGTCGTACTTCGTGACGAGATCGGACGTGTTGTTCTTTGTTGTGGCAACGATGAGGAATTCGTGCTCGGCTTCAAGCATTGCTTTTCCGCCTTCTATTGCGATGTCAACGAGGAGGTCGTGCACTTTCTTCAGGTCTGTCTCGGTCAGGTTGTGTTTGGCTAGGTCGAGGATGAAAGCTGGGGTGTTTGATGGTGTGGTAGATGGCGTAGATTGAGTAGAGAAGTCGGAGCCCTCATTATCCTGGCTGCTGTTCAGTGAGGCGGACGAGGACGACATCTCGCAAAGTGGCGTCATTGGCCCCATGCTGATGTTGTTACAATAAGATAAAGTTGTCTTCAATGTTGTCGTCCTATGACCTGAGTGGATAGATGCGGTTGATAATTGAATGCGTGGGGCGCTGCGCGGTGCTAGTTGTGTTGTTCGATGTAAATGAGAGTGAGCGTGAAGTCTGAAAGAGCGTGGGAAGTTTCGCTTTAAAGATAATTGGGAGTCGGCAGTAGGTTGTGATTGTGACAAGACATGGGCGCCATGCGTCACTGATCGAGAGAGACCAATCTGATCGAAAGGCGACCGTGAAGGCCTTCGGGTACTTCGTGTGACAGCAGCAAGCTGCACAGTGAATGGACTCCACAAAGCTGCAATGCGATTTGGTGTTGCTGATAACATTGTGTTCGTCAGTTGCGATTACGGAGGTGATTTCCTTGTGATAGCGCCGCAGAGGAGCTAATGCAACGTACAGCCTGGTTCCTTGAGCTACATGTAGCTAAAAGGGCTTTTGATCCTTGTTGTATGCAGGCAGTTGCAGTAGCGGCCGTGTGCGTAGATTTTGCGTTTGGTTGAGGACCTGGAGGGGCACTGGCTTGGTAGGTCTCGTCGTTGCTGGCGTTTCGAGGTAGTCCGAGCATACTCGTGCTATAATGCAACACTCTTTTAGCAATTGTAAAGATACTGAGGGTGTCCAGGTCTAGGCCTATACCTTATAAGCGAACGTTATCACAGTGAGCAATGAATTTCAACCAATTGCGGTACCACGGGTCCACGAGTAAGGTTGACGCAGCAGTATCAGTATTCGCAATCCGACTTGAGACGAATCGGCGTAAGGAAGTACTCGACATCGAACGTGGTACGTACTCGAGCATCGTTGGCTGAGCCGAGTCTTTCCGGGCTGCTTCCGATGGCCTCGGTGTTGAGGTCCTGAGTGGAGCAAGCTCTAGACCTACAATCCTCTTCAGTTCTTTGGTTCATAGATGCCTAGAAATGCCCCGAGTACGTGCTATCGAGAAGAAGCGAGCTTGTCAATGATAAGGCATGCCGCGATTTCTGCGGTGCGTGTATTAGGTGCAGTCGCTCAGAGATTGCGAGGGTCTCTTAGAAGGGTTAAAATCGCCCTGTACATGGCATTTCATCGTAGTGAAAATAATCGCTGCTAGAGGTAATCCACTGAGCCCTACAGATGTGGAAAGGGTCGAGATGATTGAAGAGTGAAAGCGAAGGTGAAGGCCTGTGCGTTTACCTCGCTTAGACCTGCCACCCGTCCTTCTACACCTCACTCCCTGCACTCCAAGTACTACAACATGGTTTCATCTAGAAAGAGATAGTCGTAGGGTCTTGAAGGAATGACTCGGAACCTGTGCAGACAAACAGCTGCTTATGCTTGTCTTCTGATATACCGCTAATCTCTGCATTAACAACGTCATCGTACTGCTATGCTTCTCAACACCAAGCGCTGACCTAAATCTTGCGGATAACCAGCAATGCCAGACAAGAAGTCCCTTCCCAAGCAGCGGTACGAGCGTCAACGCAGGGCACGAGAAATCCGAAGGTCTCTAGCAAACATCTCACCCAAGACCACTCATCCACAAGCCCAATCTCCTCTCTTCTCCATGCTCCCAGCAGAAATCCGCTTCCTCATCTTCGCCCTCGTCCTCAGCCAAGCACACGATCCAACCCGCCCCATCTCAATCCATTCCATCAGCCCCCTCTACCGCCCAGGCCACACGCACCACACGACAATCTCCCTCTCCCTCCTTCTCGCCTGCCGCAAGCTCTACCACGAAGCCCACTCCATCCCCTTGCGAAGCGCAACACACCACTTCCGCCTCCTAGGAAGCACATCGTGGTTGTACAATGGTGACATGTGGCTTCACCACGTGACCAAGCAGTGCGGCATGGACCTCTACCATCTCCACGATAACCTCGTTGCGCTGCGCTCTTCTAACTTTTCTAAATTCCTGCTTCCGCACCTACATTGGCGGAAAATCACGTGGACGGTCTGCGTGTACTTGTTGCCACCGCTGCTGGCTGAATACAAAGAGTTGGACGCGCTGGCGAGCACGCTCGCGGGATTGGTGCTGCCTGCGAGTTGTCAGGAAGTCACGCTGGAATTAGAAGCAAGAGAGGACTTGGCGGAAGGATGGCAGACGTTACTTGAGCAAGTGGGCGCTTGCGAGGGTATCTCGCTGATGAGGACTGATGGTATGAGATTGGCCTTCGATGATAAGTGTGCTGTGCAGTATAAGTGGGTTGGTAGCGGACAGGCGCGGTGGGGCACGAATGAACATGCGGCGGAGAAGCAGACAATGTTTTATCATACGACCAGGCTGTGTTGGCGGGCGAAGGTTGCGAGGCGGGAGTATATGAGCTATGATCATTTGGATTGCTTGAGGTTGGAGGGACGCGAGGAAGTCAAGGAGATTTTGCCGATACTTTAAGGCGTATTCAATTTATTTAGAGCTTGGATGTAGCCAATGGGTTCTTCTTTGTGATACGAGCGAGGCAGGCATAGGGGAATAATGGGACTTAATGCGCAGTTATGTGGTTGGTTTGCATGAATCTGCTAGTGAGGGTTGCCTTGCTGTGCTGTGAATCCAGAGTAGGGAAGGTCAATTAGCTCGTTAAAGGATTGGACTGATAATTCTTTGTGGTTGTGCAGTCGACGGCGGAGATATACTGAATTGACCTTCTCCTCGAAGGGAAATTGAGAGAGAGAAACAGTGGAGGAGACGTTCTAGCAGGTTCGCACCACAGCTCTGCATATTTGCACGCGGGTATACAATGTTAGGATGTGTTTCAATTCTTCCCAATCCATCGACTACGTAGCTACACAGGGTCTTTCCCTCCCCTCCATGTGATACGTACATTTCCTATGATACTTCCGTCACCATAAGTCAACCACACTATTAAAGTAGTCCAACGTCGATTACACCGTCGCTCATGCCCAGTCCATGATCAGGACAGCTTTCTGCAAGCCGAGAAGTCCCATATTTGCCTCTTGACGACTTCCCTCATTTGAGCTTGACGTTCGTTGTCTCTTGTACAACGAATGGCTTAGGAAGCTATTAACCTCCTTTCCGAGGAGCGACAGGCACAGCGACTGAAGCACGAGCCGCTCCCGCAGAAGTAGCGCCTTTTTTGCGCTGATAATAGTGTTCTACGATTTTGCGGACATGGTTTTCGGCTTGTGCCTTGTCGGCGGGTGCTCTGATGCTCTCAACCGTATACGGTGCTTGGATAAGGACAGAGTCGCTGACAACGATCTGCGTATCTGCCCAGCGGGTTGGAAGTCTATCGATAATCTTGTCAGTTTGTGATCTCGATATGTTCAGCGAGTTGGTGGCGTGAGCTTACGTCCTGGATATAGCGTCGAACAACTCTTGTGCCTCCTTACTAACGCCCTTGCCTTTCTGTGCATCCTTCTTCTTCATCTCACGAATCGTCTGCTCCTCTCGCGCTTGTAGCGCAGCGAGGTCGACCTTCGAAATGCTTGGAAGCGCGCCATCGAAGCCAGGCGTAGACTCCGAGGCCCGCTCTCCTGAACCGATGATCTCGAATGATAATATGTGTGCGAAGGGAATGATGTGGTAGTCGCCCGGCTGGCTGGAGAGGGGCGCCGAGGGGTTTGGTGGGGCGGGTGCGGTGTTAATGGCAATGGCGTTGGTAAGGTTGCAGGCTGTGAAGAGGGTGCCCTCAAGCACATTGTTGTTTGGGGCGCATGTGATCTTGATGCTACGGACTGTCAACTTGCTCTGTAATGATGTTCGGGCTCTCGTCCAGTAGCTAAGACGTAGAGATAGGATGCGTATGACCTACCGTGATCCAACAGCCTTGTGCAAATTCGAGTCCGCATCAATTACATCCTTGTTTGATCCACCCCCGACCTTCAAGTTCGGAGTCGCAACCTTCCCCGCAATGCTATTCCTCTTGTTGTCGGCCATGGCAGTCTCTTTCCTCCTCACTCTTTGTCCTCACTCCCTATTTCTCGCAAGCACTACACGTTGTGGGGCTTACTCCGTAACGTCGGACCTCGTCAGCACGAAATTTGGAGCTCGTCAAAGACTCGCGCAAGCCCAACGCCAGACTCATGCAAGCAAGAAGAATGAAGCAAAGGAGCGACAAGAAAGAGAGGCAGCAGAGTGCAGGCGTCCAATGACGAGGGGAAAGCGCGGGCGCGGCGCAGAGCTATTGCAGCTCGAAGCGGATGCAGGTGGTATAGTATTGATGTGCTTCAACGGTCGGCGGTAGCTGTGCCAAGGCTTTGTTGCAGGCGCTTGCTGTCGGACCAATCACGCCAATACAGTACTGGAGTTAGTGCTCGTGTCCTCCAATTCTGCTTTCCGAATCTCCACCTGGCGAAAAGCGAGTTCGGAACGCGGAGAGTGCATTCAATTCATGTGTGGTGGGATGTTCTACCAAGGGTATCCGAAGCCATACGATTCCAAGCTAGCGCGTGCGACAACAAAGCACGACGAGCGGTCAAGAAGTACACTTCACAGGCTGTGCTCATTCATTGGCAGCGACAAAAGCATAGATACGCGAATCAATTATCAATCTAGATTCGAGCTATCTCATCCATTGCATGTGTTACTTTTTAGGTGCACATTACAGGCAGTGCCGTTCTCTTTCTCCGCAAATATTGGATATTCTTATGTTTATGCGTTGTAGGTCTGGGAATGAAGGTTAGTCGCAATACTTTAACAACTGAGAAGCGACTTACGGAAGCAGAGATATTTCCACCCCTTCCTGTCCAGTTGACGTGAATATCCTGACCCTCCTTGTAGGTCTCGTTGGCGTATTCTGGCTTAATCCTGAAGGTGTGCGCGCCGAAGTAGTCACGTTGTGCCTGCAACAGGTTGGCTGGTAGATCCTTTGCGCGGTATCCATCGTAGAAGCTAAGAGCGGTGCTGAAAGCTGGTGTAGGGATACCCCAGAGAGCACCCTTGGAGACAACGCTGGCAGAATGTTAGTATCGTTCATTGACCTTGCAAAAGAGATCGCTTACTCTCTCCATCCAGCCTGTGCCTTGTGAATAGCCTTGTTGAAGAAGTCGTCGAAGAGCAAGTTCTCAAGTTCGGGGTTGGAGCGATACCTGCGTAGATGTCAATACTCCTCTTGAGATGGCGGAGCACTTCGAACTTACGCCTTGGTGATGTCCTTCAAGAAGACAGATCGAATGATGCAACCGCCACGCCACATGAGCGCGATCTCGGGCTTGTTCAGCTTCCACTTGTACTCCTTGGCGGCCTATGCATCGATTAGCATACAATACTATTCTGAGTCGGGTGTACTTGCATTCTGGATCAGCATGAAACCCTGGGCGTACGAGATGATCTTCGATGCGTAAAGAGCCTGCTCGAGGTTGTCGATGAAAGCTTGCTTGTCGCCAGTGAAGCTGGGAGTAGGTCCATCCAAAAGTCCAGCAGCACGGCCACGCTCGGCTTTGAGCGAACTCAAGCAACGAGCGAACACAGCCTCTCCGATCAGGGTAACGGGCATGCCGAGATCCAGAGCGTTGATGGCTGTCCACTTGCCAGTACCCTTCTGACCAGCGGAGTCCATGATCTTCTCGACAATGGCGACGCCATCATCGTCGTTCTTGTACATAATGTCTCGGGTAATCTCAATCAGGAAGGAGTCAAGAACGCCCTTGTTCCATTGGGTGAAGACGTCACCCATTTCCTTGTTGCTCAAGCCAAGACCTCGCTTCATGATATCGTAGGCCTATGTCTCATCAGTCATTCGTCTTGTCTGAGTCGTCGTTACAAGCCCTACCTCGCAGATCAACTGCATATCACCATACTCAATACCATTGTGGACCATCTTGACGTAGTGACCAGCACCCTCGTCGCCGACCCACTGGCAGCAGGCCTCGCCGTCGGACTTGGCGGAAATGGACTGGAGAACGTCCTATTCAAATGTCAGATATGTCCCCCACTTGGACTTCGCGATTCTCCTACCTTGATATATGGCCAGGCTTCCTCGTTGCCACCGGGCATGATGCTGGGGCCATAGCGAGCGCCCTCTTCTCCTCCAGAGACACCAGATCCGACGAATCGGATGCCCTTGCTCGCCAGGTATTTGGTGCGGCGGTTCGTGTCGGGGTAGTGGGAGTTACCACCGTCGATGATAATATCGCCCTCCTCGACGCCTCCCTCGTTGAGGAGGAGCTCGATGAAGTCGTCAACGGGCTTGCCGGCCATGACGAGCATCATCATGCGGCGGGGCTTCTTGAGCTTCGACACAAACTCCTTGATGGAGTGAGCGCCGACGATGGACTTGCCCTTTGCCTCTGTTGCAATTAGCTCATTTGGACCGCACTTGCGTTATAAGCCTGCCTACCATCGTTCAAGAATCGGTCGACCTTGGCAACGCTGCCTGTCTGTCAGTTCGAGTGCTTACGTATTCGTCCGGAGCGCCTACGTTCTGTTGAAAGCAACGACCTATGGTATTGTTAGTGCTACAGGTCAGCAGGGTATTGGAAAATTTTCCGTACCGTGAATCCATGGTCGGCACTGTGTTTCGTCAGCTTTGCTTGTGAGCACCATCGAGCGTTCGGTAAAGTCTTACGCGTTGAGGATCAAGTTCTGGCCCATGACCTGTACATCGCTTAGTAAGTCTTATTTCCTTCGGTTGCGTCCATCGCAACGCCCTTGTGGGATAGCCTGGATGTCTTCAATGACTCTGGTCTCTCGCGTCTACAAGTCGCAAAAGTCGTCGAAGACATGCAGGCGTCATCCCAAGCTTCTGTCGCGACTAGGATCGATAGAACTCACGGCCAGACCGATCAAACCAAACTAAAGGAGAAGTTAGTGTCCATGTCATATGCGCGGGGGGAGTAGATGCTGCGTACATCTCCGACTGCTTCAGTCATTTTGTCGTCTTGGTAGATGTGTAGGAGCGGGTGGAGGGTGATGGCGGGGTAAAGCTGCAGCGACCTGGCGCGCAACACTAGAGGGCAATTGGAAGCTTGAAAAGCTGATGATGGACAAGAAGAAGGAAGAAGGACGAGCTTCGGTGGGGGTCTCTGCAGATAAGTAGTTCTCCGACCGGAAGAGTTTGGAAGAGAGGGCGGGGCACTAAGGTTGCGTCAAGTGGCTGCAAAGGCAAGCACGTCCCGTCAAAGATCCCTACAGACAGAGTAACGGAGAATGACTTCGGCCGCGGCGGTAACGCCAATTCATCTTAAGCCACTATTGCCAATTCCGTCTTCTAATCAACCTTTACAACTCCGGGCATTAGAGTCGAACATGGTACGATTAGAAAGCAGCCTCCCCGCCGTGCACCCCGACCAGCTCCAGCGTGATGTGTGCTTCCTCCTTTGCATGGTTACAAGCCTATCAAGACATCCAGCCCACGGTCATCACCAATCATTATGTGCTTTCATTCTTTCCCAGAGATATAGTCTACGGCGACAAGACCTCTGGCGGACACGCGCGGATATGCCACAGCTCGTTCGTCGCCTGCAACAGCCCCTCCATCTCAGCCTTAACACATGGATTACGGAAGGAGGGGCAGCGCGCAGGGATTATCGGACACGCTAGTGACTGGCATTTCTCGACGACCTTTGCTACTGTACAGTCAGTTGTGTGTAATGGGCTTCGGAGCCGTTCAAAAACAAGCTGTGGTCGAGGGGTATGCTCATTGCTGCTCGAGCTGCAATATGCGAACATGTGCTGTGTGCCCTGTCTCTCTTCGGAGTGCGATGCAGCGGCCGCTGGCAGCCATGAGTCACGTGGCCCCCTGCGCCGCAGTCTCGGAGCCAAGCCGCTCACTTCCATCGACATCACCCAACAAATTACAACAGTGAACACACTGCCTGACGCAGCCCAGCGGTAATTGCACTTTGTACCGGCCCGCCATCCCACTCTGTACCCAAACGCCGACCCGGAGTTGCACCAGCCGCAGCACCGCTCCACCAGACGCTTCAGGAAAGACTCGTCAGCGACGTGCCGTTGTAGTCAGCATCTTGTCACTCACCCTGCACAACGGTTGCGGCATTATTCACGCCCTCTGCAAACGGGTCCTCACCAGCAGCACTTCACCCCACGGCCGGCACCCCGCGTCAATAATCGCCACTGCGACAAATTTCGCCTTGCGAATACTACTAGCATCAACCTACACGCCCGCGTCTACGACAGTCTCAGAGTTCTCGAATATCGGTGGGCCACACGAGGTTGCGCGACTCGCCATCACCAGTCTACCTACGCCACAACAGAAGAAGCGCCTTCTCAACCAGTAGCTGGTTAAGTCATCACTTCGCTGAGATTAATCTGAACTGACGCGCAGTCACTATCTCGACATGGCAGGCAGAGAACCTAACCTGCAGCCTCACCACTCGCTACCAGCACGCCCTCCCTCGTCGACCTATTCAGCGCCACCTTCGAGGCCGAACAATGCGGGCGGAAGAGGCCAGACCAGCTCTTCCATGTTTGCTGGCTTCACGCCGCGCTCGGTGGTAGCTCACGCGCCTCCCCAAGTGTCTGCTGCACCAGCAAACTACCCGCAAGCCACTGTGAGCTCTCCATATGCAGCAACCGCTTACCCGACCAGCAATGCTTACAACAACTACTCGTACCCAGCCTATGCTTCAGGTGCACCTCCCGCCTCATATCCAGCTGCCGCACCAATGAACCGAAGCTTTAATGGCACCTATGATCCAGAAGAGGAGGCCAGGATTGCCGAGTGGAATAGCGCATACAACACGGGTGATGTGAACGCGAAGAAGGGTACCAATGCCAACATTGGGGCTCGCACCGAAGCTACAGCCACTCCAGACGTTGAGACAGGAGCGTCCGCAGATGGCAAAAAAAAGACCGTGATCCGCGAGGGAGGTGGAAAGCAGTGGGAAGATGAGACCTTGCTCGAGTGGAACCCCTTGCACCCACGACTGTTTATCGGTAATCTTGCTGGCGAGGTCACAGATGATTCGCTTCTCAAAGCCTTCGCCAAATACCCATCCCTGTCCAAGGCCCGTGTTGTCCGAGACAAGAAGTCCACAAAGAGTCGAAGCTACGGCTTCGTGAGCTTTTCCGATACCGACGACTACTTCCGCGCTGCCAAGGAGATGCAGGGCAAGTACATCGGCAGTCATCCAGTGCTGATTAAGCGAGCGACGTCTGAGGTGAAGGCCGTGACGAAGCGAGATGATAAACACGGCAAGAACGGATACCAGGGGAAGAACAACAAGAACAAAAACAGCAAAGACAACAAGGCTGGTACGAACAGCACGCCTGCCGCAGTTTCCTCTCCAGCCATGTTCATTCCCCGGGGTGTGCAGAAGAAAGGAAAGGCGACTGGCCCGAGGGTTCTTGGTTGATTTGGTTAACTTCTGTTGAAGTAGAACTCAAATGATTATGTAACGACAGGCAGCTGCTAACTATGGTTATGCATGCTAAAGAAAGAATTAAACGGCGTCGAGGTAAGTTTACAATTTTCCTATTACATTTTCAAATTCTGCATATATTCTGGCCTTCATGTACTGCAACTTTATTGGGTCTGGAAATTGTTATTGAGTTGTTTCTTAGCACCAGGAAGAATACTCGAATTGCCATTACGGGCTAGTTGAGTTGGGTTTGCATTGCACGTTTGAAAGGATATGTGCACTTGCATCAGCGGCATATGTACACCCACGTCAATCCCCACTATGCGTTGGATTGCACCTCGCCGCGCCTGATGCACGTCATTCAGTGGTGAACGACAAGGGCCAGATCCGAGTTCTTCGAGATCTCACAATATGGATCCCGATAATAAGATTAATGCAATCTCCTCCAATCATCATCGGACTATGACCGAAGACCGGCTCAACAAAGCCATAGCATCAGTGTACTCAAGGTGTCTTCGCTTTCTCCCCTGCACCATACCGTTGCACAAACTCCAACAACCACCCATTCACATCATCTCCCATACTCCAACTCAAAAAATGCGTCCCTCCCCCCAACACCTCCACCTTCTTCTCTCCGCTCCCAAACATCGCAATCTCCCCTTTCGCAACCTCAACACTACACACCTCATCTTCCCCTCCATGCAACCACATAATCGGACACTTTACCTCCCCCAACCTTCCATGCAGCGACGCCCGATCCCGCATATTAATCGCAGACCGCCTCGCGCGTTTGCGTCCCCCTTCCCCACTCCACATACCCCTGATACTTACTGACCAGAAATCCCGATCGCGCTGTGAGACATGGGGGCCGAAGCCACGGGTTATCAACGTGTCGATGAAGGTGCTGGAGGGTTCGAAGATGCGGTATATGCTTGGTTGTGACCAGTCGTTTTCGATGTATGATGAAAGACTAGCATGCGCGTTCTCAGCGCATAGGGATGTCGAGATGGGGATTAAGCCTGCGATGCGCGAAGGTGCTAGGAGCGCTATTTGTACGGCTAGATAGCCTCCGTGGCCGAGACCTGCTATGAAGATCTTGCCAGTGATGTTTAAGGCCTCGAGGGTAGCGAGACATATTGCTGCTGCATCTTCATTCGTCCAGTCTGAGTGTTGGGTGCGTGTTTTTCCGTGGCCTGGGGGGTCGATGGCGAGTATGTTTGTGGACTTTAATAGCGCGCGGTTGGTGAGTTGGTTGTGGAATATTTCGATTGTTGTTGCAAAGTCGGGGATCATGAGGAGGGTGGGATGGGATGGGTTTGGGGGCCGTGGTGTGTGATGGTAGGATACTGTTGTGCCTCCTAGGATGTCGAGGTCTAGTGTTTGCATTTGTAGATCGTAAGTTTCGAGTGTGTCGTCTGATAATTTTTTATCATCTTGGTGTTCAATGGTGTTGTGGTCCATCTCTTTTGTGGATGTACAGAAGACGATAAGAATGGTCTGGTTTAGATTTCTCTTGAGATTTTGATGACGAAGGCTTTAGAACGTCCAATGACTCTACCTATGCGATCCTTTACTTAGTGGAAGTGGTTGAAAATGTTCGAAGTCTTACAACTGATATATATCCTGAATCTACTTAACAAAAGTACTTGCTAGTGGAAAAAACTCGGGCACTAGTTTGAAGACCCATTCTGGGTAACTACGTCATGTCTCCAAGACCCAGATAAACCTCTTGCCTACAAGGCTTGGGGCCCAGTGTTCAACATGAGAAAATAGGATGTTTCTCACAACAGGCAAAGCGCTAAGAGCTGGGCTATTCGGGTGGTCGGCAATGGCTTTCGAGTATTTTGCCACGTGTATCCATTGTTGGCAACTGGAGTGTGTACGTTGCATGAACCAGCTCGTAGAAACGCTCGTGTTTAGCTAGGCATTCTCGATTCTGGCTTGATCTTTTTGTTGAGCCTCAAGGTCTATCCAGGACACTCGAGGGCTTTCGGCGTCACTGCTAGAGAAGACAATTAACGGTGACGCTTTTGTCGCAAGCCGAAACGTTCTATGCCGTTCTTCCTCGTCAAATTATTTTCTAGAAGCTGACGAGTGTGAGGTAGAAGAGCTAATGTCGCACCGCAAAATTGGATGAAGTTCACTGCAAGGTGTGTAGACTACACCTTTCTAGATGTAGAAAGCATGACATCATCCCTTTCACTCACTTCCCCACATCCGGTGCTCCTACTCAACATAACAGCTACCACCCCAAAGCAAACACTTTGAAATACAAGCCCATACTCGAGAAGTAATTTCCAAGATCCATTCAGTCTCCAACATGGCGGCCACATCCGAAATACCCGCCCTCCACTCCAAAGGCGAATACCTCAAAGCCGTTATGTACGAAGGCGTCACCATCCTGGAAGGCACAGCAACGTGGTGTCAAAACTGCAAGGTCATTGCGCCCGAGGTCCAGAAAATGGTAGCCGAGTACCCGAATGTAAAGTTTTATACGTACGATGTAGAAGAGTGTGAGGATATAGCGCAGGAGTTGGGTGTCAGTCAGATGCCGACGTTTTCTATTTTCAAGGACGGGGATATTCAGGAGGGTATTACGGGCGCAAAGCCGAAAGAGATTAGGAAGGCTATTGAGGGATGTTTGTAATGAGCTTCACAAATGATGGTGAGGTTGCTTCAACAGCCAAGTGTAACGGACAGTAATCTACTTGTTTTCTGTGCCGTTTTTGAACAGAAATATTCTATCTTCCCTATCCAAAAGTTTTAGACCAAATGAGTGAGCGCATTGTAAATCTCCCTGTATACTTGTGCTAAGGCTTGCCAGTTCTGCAAAGCATGCGCAATGCGCGTACAATCGAAGCCATACAGTCGTACTCTTATGGCTTTTGTGCCGTAGAAAGTTTCTCATCCGCTCTTGCAATGCCTCCCAGCAGAATCAACAAGCTCTGGACAATGATGAAAAGTACTGCAATATTGTGCTGGTAGCTCTTCGTGAGTCAATCTCAAGCTTGACATCGTCTGCGAGTATGCGACGAAGTCGCTGATCGCTAGATGTCTTCTCGCGTGCCCTAAGGCCTGTACCGTGGCGAAATTCCTGGTATGGTCATTGCGGCCTTAGCTATCCAAACGTGGACGGTTTACAATGAGTTCGATAATTTCATCTTTATCATATGTGAGCCATTCGTCGGCGTTTACCAACAGTGTAGCCCTGCAAGTGCGTACCAATAAAGGTTTTCCTAAATCAATGGTGATAGTAACTTTACTGCGATCGAATAACACATTTTGAGCTGGTTTTCCATGAGAACTTTCTTCTATTTGGCCCTAGCACCAGCGTTCATCGGCCCTCCTCAATTGCCGTATAGCTGTATCCTTTTCAAGGGTTAGTTCTTGCAGATCTTTAGCCACATGATTAACCTTGACGAGAGCATATATGTCGGCAAAGTGGAGCTTACTTTTTGCGGCATGGAGGGATTGTGATGGAAGTGCAAATGGCCTTGTGGGTAGATTCAGTATTGGAATAATACTGGTGGTCCCTTGGGTAGATGGCAACAACTCCTTAGGACCCATATCGATATCGGATATAGTTTCCGCATCGTCAAGCTCATCAATCATTGAATGACCGAGAGCGTTGGTGAAAGCCTTTGAGTAGACCTTAGTAGTCAACACAACAGACTCAAAGTTGTATCTCTTCCGATAGAGAAGTTGTGCAAGGACGGTGTCATGGCTGGGTTGCTGTGAGGCGCAGCTTAGCAACCTTAGTGGGGTGCAGGCCTTAGGCAACCACCATGCACATAAATATACACCACTTTTACTCTTCGCAATAACTTACATTAGTATACGAAAAAATGCATCGTCGTTACTGCCAGACCACGCTTTCCCGAAATGACCACGGTCAACTTATTTTAGGAGACCGAATCCAAGCAACACGCGCACCCAACAACATCGTCAATCAAAAAGCAACGCGTCAGGTCCACGAGCACGGGAATGTCACAAATGAGGCGTACATTTTCCGACTACCAGACGAGCTTCTGATGTCAATTATTGAGATAACTTCTTACGATAGTCCTAATCGATCTCAAAGTCATCGGGCGGTACAAGGATGCATTAAGTGCGGGATCACGTGCGACTATAAATACACTACTGCGCTATCGCTCGTATCTCGCAGATTTGCACGAATTGCACAACCTTTCGTATTCCGGGCCGTTGGGTTTGGATATCGACAAGAGATGGTGCCAGCGTCAGTAGGGGTTCGTAAACTGTACCATGCGCTCAGAGGCAATAGCAGCCTAAGGACACACATCAAATGCATCTTCCTGTATGTGCCTGATTACCATTTGGCGGGTCAGAACGTGGGTAACTGGCGTATTTTAAGATACATCTTAAAAGGGCTCACCAACTTGCGCTGTCTGGACATACATGGAGGGTTTGAAGCCAGGATTAGCAACGAACAGATGTTCACCCTCATTCGAAATCTCTCCTCCTCGTCGCAACTCGTCGAACATCTAGCGCTAAATAGAGAGGGCTGGGGCCTCTATCTCGATGCTATTATGAAGAATGTACAATTTCCGCGATTGAGATCTCTTACGCTGCATGGCATTTCGGAATACCGGGGTGGAATGATACCGGACCTTGAGGTATGCTGATTTGTGCTTCATGATGGAGAATGTTTACATCTCCATTTATCTTTACTATGCATGCTAAAGGCGCCTAGAAATCGCGTACCGCGCCCTTTACCTCACTCACAATCTCCGATTACGAGGAATCTCCACGAACCACTGTTCTTTTGCTAAGGTGGCCAAAAACTCTTGAACACTTCGAATTCGGAAGCTTTTATAACAACCCGCACATAATGGACTACAGTATGTTCACATCATGGTTGTTGATCCACAGGGACACCCTTAAGAGTGTCGATATTGGGTACTTGCGTTGTGATAATAATTTCGAAGTCTTTGACGCAACTCGATTTCCCCGCTTAGAGTATTTACGACTCTCCCGCCATGCTATGCCCAGAGACTTAAAATTTAGAAGCAACGACACAAACATCTTGGGACCTAGAGTGAAGACCTTTGGCTGGGATTTTAGTATATATGACCAGCACAGCGAAAGCTGGACTGCCTTTGGCGAACGTGAAGAGCTTTGGGTCAGTGAACTTGTAAAAGCTGCCGTAGCGCAGAGGGCGGCATTGAAAGAGATTGTAATCACTTTTACACCGGATTCCTGGGATATAAAACGAGAATGGGGATATCCGTGGGACAGAATGATAAGAGTGCGGGATGGAATCGCAACGCAAAATGGTATCACCCTAAAATGGAATGAGCCAAAATTAAGCAGAGAAGGCTGGCTAGAAGAGTTGAAGCGGCAAGAGGATTTCATGGAAAATTTGAGGAACGGCATCCAGCCAGAGCAGCACGAAGAGCATGTTGACGATTACACTTCCACCGTTGCCATGTACGGGCCCGCATTAAGCACAGAGTCTTCAGAGGAGGGAGATTTTGAAGCTTTCGAGCCTTTTCAAGCCAACCGCGATATCAGGGATTACTTCCCCTGTGCTGGGAAGCCTTAGTGGCGACCTGATATCAGGAAGTGAAAGTCCATGTAACCAAACACATCTTCCTCAAAGTATGTTGATTTTATAAAATGTAGCAATCTCCTCTAATGCTTTATGCTCTTCTACTTCCCCATTATCTTACACCACCATCATGCTTACAATTCATCCCTCTTCCTCTCCGCATCCTTCTCCTTCTTTTCTCTAATCTGCTCCTCTGCTTGCACATCAACCACTTCTTCACTCTTGCTCTTCTCCCCCTTGACCCTTCTCGCCAACGCCGCAATCTCCTCGTCATAGACATTCCACTCAGGGACCTGTCTCCTCGCGCGATCAAGCTTCGGTTCTTTGGTCTGCGGGTTGTTGCACAGATCGATTGTCTTTGCCTTCGCAAGATCTTCGTCACTGCACCAAGTTTCACACCACAGCCACTCTTGTGGTAAGCTGTGAATCGGAAGGTTGAACTGCATATTATTCGGCAGATCCTGGTCAAGATTGGAGAGAGAATTCGGATCCGCCGAGAGGCTGTGATATTGCTGTCGTAGTCGATCACCGGCAGCGAGCTGACGGAACTTTAGCAAATCGACGACGTAAAGCGCAGAGATGTGGTACGGGCGACCGCGCAGGAAGTTAGCCCAGTATCCCGTTTTCCAGAACCGGAAGCCTTCCATTTCGGTGCGCGAGTCGCCCATGGGTGTGAAGCCGTATGGTGCACCTTCGAGATCATGTTGGACAAGCTCGTACATGTCCGTCCGAACGATCTGGTCTGCGTCCACGAAGATAACCTTCTCGAGATCCAGTGGGAAGAGGACATCTAGGAACAAGATCTTGTAGCCCCATATCTCGCGCTGCTTTTCTTTCTGTCCGCGTAGCCAGTGCGGCCATTTATACGTCACCATTTCAAACTCGAAACCGTACTCTTGCGCCATGATGGGTAGGAAAGACTTGAAACTGGGTGAGAGGAATTGCTCGATGAACCAAAACTTGACAGTATGGTTCGTGTGTTTCATGACGGAGAGCATCATAATATTGAGCATACGCTCGTAGAGATGACCAGATGCGACCGAAAAAATGTTGATATCCGCTTGCGTACCCTGCTTAGCCGTCTTGCCCGCGAGTAGCTCGGCACCCTTCTGAAGAACTTTCTCGCTATTAAAATTCAACCCGAGCTTGCCGAGAAATTTGTTGACTTTCTGCGTGCCTTTGCCTACGAGCTCAGAAGCGAGCGATTCTTCAGGTGCGAGGACATCCGCTGTTTCTTGGCCAGGTTTACGGGAAAGACGCGGGAAGATTGTGGCTCCTTGGAAACTCATGAGAGCGATCTCAGTCGTCTCGTCTCCCGGTTGGGGCGCCCAGCCCTTTGATCCTGCGCTATCAAGCATAAAGACCTCTTGTGAGCGGCCACTTTTGAGCTGAATGTTGTAAAAGCCAGGATTGGCCTTGAATTGGAAGTAGCCTAGGTTGGCCATGATAATGGTATCGGCAAAGTGAGGATCCTTCTCAGTGGCTAGGACAACCTCAGCACCGCGCGGTGGTTGACCGCCATTTGTTGTGTCGCGGGAGTGTCCTTCGATAAGGATGCTTTCTAATCCATAAACCGCATCTATGTTGGCTCCAGCAGGAAGTGAGCTTAATTTGATGTTGTCAAGATCATGGATTGATTCCTCCGGTGCGACGAGCCACGAAGGCGGGACGTCCATACCCAAGTTGAGCAAAGCCTCCTTAGGAATGCCAGAGAAGTGTGCCTCCAGAGTGCCAACAGATCCATCTGAATTAAAATGAGGCCGAGAGTCAAGGATGTATCTGTAGAACCGTTTAACTGGAAGCTCCTGCAGCATCTGTGTAGGGTTCAAGAAGAGCTTCAGATGGACACCATCCATATCGCTCAGAGTCTTTAATATCGGAATCCACTTCTGCGCTAACTCCGTAGCGGGATCAACAGAAGCTACGATCTGGAAGACGGCCTTGTTATGGTCACCTTTGACGATAGCGGTGTGCTCGGCGGTCCAGTTATCGAACGTGCTAATTCTCAACGTGGAAGCAGATTCAAAAATACCTTCTGGGACATCAGAGATCGTGGAGAGTGCAACTAGGGACTGGATCTTGGCGACATCAAATGGAGATGCAATCTTCTCTGTGAGTTCCAGATCCGCGAGAGCCTTGCTCAGAGGTTGAATCCGCTTGTTGGTTTCATATGTTAATAAGGACTCGACATCTTCCTTTGAAAACACCGTCTCCTCCGGAATTGGACCGACGTATCGTCCATTGACGAGAAGGCCATGCTGGCCTGGTTTCAGACCAAAGGCCTCATAAATCAGTTCTGCGGCTTTCCAAAAGAGCGTGGAGTTTGCTAGAGTAGGCCCAAAGTTCGGTTCCTGGGCTAGTATTGTCGATAGGGCATCGCTTGTTAGCTTGCGACCAGATTTGATGTGGGCTTCCAAAATGTCTTCCGACGCATTGGACTGATCTGCGCCAGTTTGGGGGTTGTGAATTAAGACGACCTCGATATTCGGGTTGGCTTCGCGGGTATCGGCCATCGACTTCAGCAGAGCAAGTCCACTTTCTGAGTCAAAGTCTCCAATGACTGTAAGATGAACCCACTCGCTTTTGCTTGCTGTCTCTGAGGCTTCGATCCGTGGCATGTTGTTGAAGACCGCTCCATGCGTCTCTTCAAACTCCGCCATATTGACTAAAGTAATATTCTTCTCGTTCTCCGGTATGATTAGAGGGTTGCGTTTGGCGGCAGCCTGAAACAGGAAGTATTGTGGCACCCAACTGTCGTCATTGAAAACCCCCTCAAATACGCCTTTTTGGATCTGGCGAAGGTCCAAACCTATTCGCTGGCTGAGGGTGGAAAGCCACTCTTCGTTTGGTGCGATCGGGACACCGTTGACGAACACTGGTGCATTTGGACCATCTGAGGCTAAGCGCCTCAGATACAACTTGGCTCCGTCGATACGCTTTTCTATCTCCTCGGATTTCAATACATCTGCGAGTGCAAGCGCTTCTCGTTCGTTGCGGAGCTTGGCACCCTTGACAGTCGCGTCGAAGGTGGCCTTGTCTGGATGACCAAACTTCTTGTGGTCGACCAGCTACGAGGTCTATATTAGTCAACTGGTCCTTGCATTCTCGGGCAAACTTACGGCTTGCAGGTATTTGATCACTGCGGAAAGGCCATAGGTTTCCTGAAGGTGATAAATAACCGCAGCTTGCTCTAGAGCAGCTGCTGTCGAGGTTTGAGGTACAAGACCCCATTGTAGTGGGATCCCGCGCTTGACCAGATTGAGGATGGTTTCAAGGACTGTCAAGACATCTTCAGCGGATGAGAAGTCAATAGAAACGATAGCATTATGAATGTCCCGTCGAACAGAAGGTAGTTGACCTGGAAATGTTCTTTGTAGGAGCTGTGTGTAGTGTTAATAGGTTGACTGCTGAAAAGGAATGGTCCAACTTACAGCCCTAAGCTCCGTGGGCCAACTTTCGTATCTAGAGTCTTTCTCGATGTTGTTCATCCAGATTATGACATTACCACCCTCAGAGGTGTCCCTAAAGTCATAGCGCTGGGGTTCATCTTCCGTCTGAGTCTCTGTGATAGCGGGATGCGATAATAAAGATATGGTGTCAGCACCGGAAAGACCCTGACTTCGAATACCATTAATTAACGTTCGTTCGCGCCGTAGATGCGCTAGCAAAGAGTACGGATTTACGTCACGCGCCGGGATCTGTACGCCGTTGATCCAAATCACATTGTACCCCGTTGGGAGAAGCTGTTCACGATTCTTGGTGTGTTCGTCTAGGAACTCCTCGGACGCAGTGTGGGCAGCAATGATCGATGAGTACTTTGGGAAGTCCTGTACCAGCTTCAGAAGCGTATCCATAGGTTCCTCACTCTTCATCACAAAGCTGGCAGCTTTCAGGCCGAGGTCAGAGACTTCGTCTTTGGACAAAGGCTTGAGATCCGCGACTTCCTCGTCATCATCGTTGAGACCAGTGCCTAGCGGCCTCTGCTTAATGCTCTTTTCTCCTTCTTCTGCCTGCCTATCATCGATGACAATGTAGTCCGTCCGCTTCAATTGAAGCTCAACGCCATATCCGTTTACAACCAGTGGCGACTCTGGTGCTTTCAAGGAAGGTTTATGCCGAACTCGGTACGATGTTTTCCCTTCTTTAGCAGTATTACTCAAGGTACTGTGCCATTTCTTGAATCGTGGAGCGGTAATGTCGGCATATATAATGGCTGGCAAAGCCGAGCTGTTGCCGAGTATACGGTCAAATGGCAATTCGTATGTACTGTCTGCGTATCAGCATCCCATCCCTTCCAATTGTTCAATTATGCGCACCGTTCGCTCTCAATATCGCCAAATGGCTCTTCCATATGTGGGGAGCAGTATTGCTTCCCATTGAATGATACCCATATCTGGCATGCTTGCGTTTGCTCCGCAACAAGGGAAGGCTCCACTGATGTCTTGTAGAACTGGTAATGTGCTTCTATCCGCGGCGCAGCCGATCGAACTGAAAGCGCGAATTCGAAGGAGGCGAGGGCTTCGGGTTCGGTGATGTGGCCATCACTATGTAAAAGCTCTACAAATGCGGTATACAGCTCCTGCTCTGTGTCTTTCTCGTCAAAGTAGCCTTGTGATACGCGGTCGAGGATTGGGTAATATGCGGTTGCGTTTTCTTCTGCGGCGGTTTCTCTGTATGTCGTCAGTTCAAACTCGGTATTGATAGAGGGCGAGAACTTACAGTAGCTCTACTAGATATGGGGCCGGATTGAACGAAGCTCGAAGAGCTACGTTGATGCTTGGACTGGCGAGTGCGCCAATGTGTGTAAAGACCCCGAGCGCGAAGACAGCTCTGGCACTCAGCGAAGAGGCTGAAGCCCGCATAGCGTACAGATTTGTGTGAAGCTTCTCAGACGAGTTTTCAAGCTTCCTGAGGCGTTATCATGCGCAAGTCACAATGCACGTTGACAGGTCAATTCTGGCGTTGAGAAGTTGCAACGTATAGCATTTCGGTTTGGAGCTTGGAGCCAGTTCAGATGACAAGGCTGGATAACTGCAAATAGTACATAAAGAGTCAACGCATCGAGCGTAAAGAATTCAAAGTTTGGACTGAGAACAAAGTGTTCACTCAGCTGTGAAACACAACACCTCCATTCAACTGTCCCATGTGTCCCTAGAACTCAGGGACAGGATCCCTGCATTGATACGGTAGGCCGTTAGCGCACCAAGCGACAGGTGTCGCGAGTGTCGCTTATCTTATCGCCCCTACCCCAGTCGTTTCACCAATCCGACGGAAAGAGGGCGGGATAGGCCCGCTCTTCTTTGTACTTCTTGTAAAGATTGACCGTTCTAGACTGTTAGGCCGACACAGCATCAAAGCCTGTTGTTTCCTCTCCAAGAGCCTTCATCCCCCATGTGCTATGTATTCGCCATGATTATCGAGCTTCAAGCCTAGCTCAAAATCCTACAGCGCCCATAACGTCACCGTCTAGAGCCAAGCCAGTTCAGTCAGCACCACTACATTATAAATTGACCACTCCTACAATTATCCCATCTTGGGTATACGAGATCATTCTGTGTAAAAACAAATCAACATCGTCTGGGAATTCCATATAAAGAGAACTATTGCTTCAGCAGCCTCTGGCGCCGCACTCTCTCCTTGGAAACAGTCTATACTTTCGCGGAAACAATCGCTGACAATGTCACGGACTTCGACATCTATCGAACTCGTGGGCTACCCGCCAGCCTCACAAACGGTCACCCAGCCGCCTAGCATCCATCCCAAGGACGACATACCACAGACTGATGATCTTCAACCCATCAATGCATCGGTCAAATCGTTCTCAGCTGAGCAGCGAGAGAGCCCAGGGAAGGGGACGACTGCTATTGTCCTGGTCACGGTAGTATGTGTCACCATGATCAGCAGCATGTTGTCTGGAGTTACAGCAGTGGTTCTTCCAACCATGGCACGAGAATTACAACTAGCACCTAGTGTGCTTCTATGGTAAGCGGCATACTCCTTCTGAATGTGCGTGCACTTACGGTTCTAGGCCGATCTCTATCTATGCCCTTACGTGTGGTTGTACTCTCCTTCTCCTAGGCTCCGTTGCTGATGTAGTTGGGTCTCGCCCTAGTCAGTGACATCCATACACGAAGTGCGCCTATACACATGCTAATCGGTTTCGTAGTGTATCTAACGGGATGCGTACTGCAATCAGGATTTACTCTCGCCTGCGGTCTTTCTCAAACGGGCACGCAACTCATTATCTTTCGCGCCTTCGCTGGCATTGCCATTTCTTTCTGCTTACCATCGGCCGTAAGTATTATTACCACCACATTCCCTGAGGGCAAGAGCAGGAACATCGCATTCGCTTCCATGGGTGGTGGCCAACCTATTGGCTTCTCGCTAGGACTTGTTCTTGGAGGTGTGTTCTCAGACACTATAGGTTGGAGGTGGGGATTTCGTCTTGCTGCCATCGTGAACACAGTTGTGTTCGTCGTTGCTCTCTTTGGACTGCCTAAGCTCGACGGAAAGCAGACAAACGTCCTCTTCAGACTCAAAAATGAGATTGATTGGATTGGCATCGCCATGGGAAGTGCGTCTGTAGCTCTCCTGTCTTACTGCTTTGCGTGAGTATCGCACCACGATAACCTAATAGCGTTTGCTGATAGCTAGCAGTCTAATCTCGGAAGATTCAGGGAAAATACGTGAGCCGCAAACTCTTGGACTACTAATCACCGCAATTGTGCTTATTCCATCTTTCATCTTCTGGGTAGGACGACAAGAGAAGCTTGGTCGTCCAGCTGTTATCCCCAACTCGCTCTGGCGCAATCGAGTCTTTTCGGTCATCTGCCTCGGTGTTTTCATCACCTGGGGGGTCTTCAATGGAGTCGAGTCCTACCTGACACTCTTCTTCCAAGACGTCCAAGAGATTTCCGCCATACAGACTTCGATCCGCTTCTTACCCATTCCCGTGGCAGGCGCGATCGCCAACGTAGTAGTGGCTCTGATCGTCCACAGAGTACGAGCAGACTGGATGGTTATTGCTGGAATCGCATTGACTAGCATCGGTGCGTTGCTCATGTGCATCATCCAGCCAGAGTGGTCGTACTGGGCTTGCGCCTTCCCTGCCCTCTTTTTGAGTCCACTCAGCGCAGATGCGCTGTTCACGGTGTCGAACCTCGTCATTACTTCGGTGTTTCCGGCGCGCACCCAAGGGCTTGCGGGCGGTGTGTTTAATACTATCGCTCAGATCGGTAAGAGTGTGGGCCTTGCGACAAGCGCAGTCATTGCGACGAGTGTCACTGAGCATTCGGGGTATCGTGAGAAAGAGAGTCCAGCAGCACTTATGGAAGGTTTCAGGGCTGCATTTTGGTATCTGTTCGCACTTAGCTGCGCAACAGGGCTGTTGTTCACTTGGGGCTTGAGAGGTATTGGAAAAGTCGGCATGAAGAGGGAGTAGTTTTTCTATGTGGACACATTTGATGTTCCAGCCCAAAACGTCTTGCAAGAGTACAAATATTCTCTAATGTCTAAAGTTCATGTTCAAAGCTAGTTACAGCAGCTCGTTGTCTTCTTATTATTTCAGATTGTTCGCTCGCGTGTGCTTGGCAGCGGTATATAGCCCAACTGATTACCTCTTAAGTTAAGACATGAGTGGACGCCTCCCTGCCAAGCTTCGTGAATCTGAAATGGTAGTGTACAGGGGGCACGGGGCTTATTTTAAGGTTGATTGTTTTAGGGCAGTGCGAAACGAGGCTCGTGCGAATGACGCGGACCACCCGAAAGTTTAGCTCCACCAAAGAAAGCTGACATGGAATCCACCCGCCCCCAAGCTGCCATTTCTCACACCATTTCACTAATCCCTTTGCCGCAACCTCGATGCGGTAAATAACAACCACTTTCCTCGCACAGCGGTCGCTACGTCAAGATGCTCAGCGGGCCACCGAGGCTCGTCCCCTTTGTTGTCATCTTTCTCGTTCTCTGTCTAGTATGGTGGTACCTTCACATTGCCCCAGGTTCAGGGTCATCGATACCAACATGGAAGTCGGGAACGTCAACACCGCATACGGCGCCTGCGTCGTTACGCGGCGATCCGCTCGACTTTGGACTCCCACTGCGGTTTACAGACGGCCAGGCTAAACCACCAGGCAGCAATTACACCTTCAAGATTGTGATACCCAAGACGGAGAAGGAGGATATAGGCTGGATGGCGACAGAGATACCCGATGCGCCGCTGGTCATCTACGAAGTAGACAAGTCGGATGCGGAGAACAAAATTCCCAAGAATAAGGGCCGTGAGGCGATGGTATGCGAGACTGTATTCGTAGGTCAGTTCACAAGCTAATAGGCGCCAGGTGTACCTCTCCTACATCATCGACCATTACGACGATCTTCCAGACACGACCATTTTCATGCACGCCCATCGCCACGCGTGGCACAATAACATGCTTCTTGGCCTCGACGCCGCACAAATGATAAAGCGCCTGAATCACGAACGCGTCGCTCGCATGGGTTACATGAACGTACGCTGCCACCACGACCCAGGTTGCCCAGACTGGATACACATGGACCGTCCCGGCGGTGACTTCGACTTCTACCACAAACCCGAGGAGATATACTGGCGGAGGAATATCTGGGAGGAGATACACCCTGGCGCACCGATCCCGCCATCAATATCAGGTATCTGCTGCGCGCAGTTCGCCGTATCACGACAGCGTATAAGAGAGGTCCCCATCGAGCGCTTCATCCATTACCGCAAATGGCTCCTCACTACAGGCATGGACGACCAATTCTCAGGCCGTATATTCGAATACATATGGCACTACATCTTCACAGGCCATGAAGTCCACTGTCCCGCCATGAATACATGCTATTGCGACGGCTACGGCATCTGCTTTGGCGGCCGACAGGCGTTCGAAGATTACTTCGTGAAGCAAGACGATCGCAACGAGAAGTTCCAGAAGCTAGACGAGTACAATAAAAGGGAGGAGGAGGCGAGGAAGGAGGGCAAAGACACGCCTCTTAATCAGACAGAGCTAGAGCATCGAGATGAATTGAGGAATGTGGTGGGGACTATGGATCAGGAGCTTGATAAATTACGAGAGGAAGCGAAGAAGAGGGGCGAGGATCCGAAGAACAGGAAGGAGGAGACGGAGAGTTATGATTCTTCGCATATTTGGGACTATGCGCCGCATGGCGACTAAAGGATTCCACGGCTGCATTTGAAGGCGCATATGGGTCGGCGTTGTGAATGTGGGAACTTGGATTGAGCGCTATGCTTTGTATGATAGCTGCGTTTCAGGAATGATTTTTGTTCCAAAGGCGGGTATATATTATTATCATGAGCAATATACGATTGCGTGCGGGCTTCTATAATGTTAGAAGAATGCCCCGATTCTCTTTGTTGCCCAGATCTTGTACGCTTCTTTTCTGTCCTCTTTCGACGAGACGATGAGAAAACAAGTATCAATTGCTTTAACCTCGAGTGGTTCTGCTAGTGTTCTGCTTAAGCTGGTAGGTCGTTGACTTCGTCGCAGCCTGCTGCTAGGTTCATTTTGTTGTTTGCAAGGTTCCAGTTATCGTTCTCTCACCTCAAATGCCTAGATTCTCTCACCACAGGCGCTCCTTCCTCATATCAAAATGCCCCTCCACCTTTTAAAACCTAACAACAAACTTATCCATCTACATTGGGCTCTCTAGTGATATACTGTACAAGGTCTTCTGTTATTAATTTGCTCCTGCGATTTCATTTTTGCATAATGGGCTCGCTCGCGGTGGCTGGGACAAAGCCTTCAGTGCTGCTGTTGTCACAAGCTGCGGTTGTCTCAATTGCGACGCGTCGCGTTTGGTTTGCTTCACCGATTGCCAAACATCGCAAGAGAAGGATTGGATCTGCAGCAACTCGCATTCACTTGCGCATTCACCGGACATCCAAAAAGCATGACTGCCTATGTATGATCTTCAATTGGACCGGTTCCCTCGCTCCAACACACCGATCTTGCCAACAACATCACGTTTCACTGTAAGCGACTAGGCTTATACGCGGTTTCCTAGTCTAGACGGCCTTACTCTACATCGTTCTTGGATGATGTCGCCTGCGTTATGATTGCGCAACCCAGGAACGACTTCGCAAGGTCACATATCACGAACTGGTCCCCTCCATTTCCAAATACCCCAGAGAAGGATGCTCTACGAAGCCTCAAAGTAAGTCATGAAGGCGTTTCATCATGAGTCATTCTGCTAACGCTGATGGAGGCTGAGTGGAAAGAGCAGTCAGGCAAAGCTCCCATCTACGATGGATACACGTCAAGGCGAAAACTTCTGATTGTGGATCTTCACGACTTCGAGATCTACAGATGCCCAAATTCAGGCATGAAAGGGCGGGCATTCGAGCTGACGAGCTTGCACTACCTCGAAGTTCCTAGCCCGAAGAATCTCTGCCTCAATGGCATTCTTTGCATAGGGAATATTAAGCACTACGTACAAAAGGTCGCCATACAAGCCTCTTCTATTGAGGGCTATGGTAACGAAGAAGATGCTGGCATTGTGGCATACGTGCAATCCGAGCTGGCAAGTAAAGATAACGACTACGATATTTGGTATAGGCTGAACAGACCAACTTGGGACTACAAGAGATTCCACGAACCATTCCTGTGGGTGGCCCAACTAGCGAAGCATGTGATCGACTACATAGAGGCACGACCTGCTGAATCGATTGGACTGAAAAACTTCCGGTTAGACTTTCATCGTTGGCTTATTGCTCGATTCTCTCGAAGAAGGAGCCAAGATTTTCTACAATGGCACCGATCTTTCAGGGATCAAGTCGACTTCCGTGTCGGTGTCAATGCTTATATCGATTACATTTACCAGCAAGCTTACAACCTTCCCAATTCCAAGCAGCTACTCGCTCAACCCCTGTGGAGTGAGTGTATGGCTAGAGGATTGACATATATCAAGCCGCAGAAACGAACCGTGGAGCACACCCTTGCAACTCCTGACGTTTACGAAGCCTTCAAAGATATGTATTTTGGAAACAAAATTCGAGCTATGGATGCTTCAGAACATGTCAAAGCAGGGCAAGAGCATCGAAAACGTAAACTCGGATGTGCCAGAGCTCTTTCCGTCTCACCTTCAGCTTCTTCTCCTCACTTCTCACCAGAGTGCCAACCGTATGGGAAGTCCCCAATCAAAGTAGGCCACATAATCGCGCTTGATCCAGATGAGAGGGACCAACGACAATGGAAAAATGCAAATTGCGAGTGGCTTGCGTACGTTCAAAAAGTAGAGTCCTTGGAGAATGGGACTCAACAACTGTCTGTCCTGTGGCTGTACCGGCCGCGCGACACCAACATGTTCAAGGCCAAATATCCTTTCGATAACGAGTTGTTTCTTTCGGACAATTGCAATTGCTCCGAACGACAGCTCCTCTCAACACACGTGAAAGGGAGGTACAGAGTTGACTGGTCGCCGACAGCAATCGACCCCTCGAAAGGCTTCTTCATACGTCAAACATACAAAACACAAGAAAGCGCTTTTGTTACTCTTCAGGAAGGCCATAAGACTTGCATGTGTAATAGACGCGAAACTGCAATCCACGAAATTTACCAGCCAGGAGATTACGTATACATAACAAAGACTGTCCGCGGACACAAAATCTTGGAGCCTACTGTTATCCGACAAATTGACGAAGCCTCAAGCAAAGCCATACTCCGGAAACTTCTGCGCCTCGGGCGCGATTGCTCAGAGCTAGCGATCAAAGCTCATCGCACGAATATTGCTCTCAACGAGCTGGTTCTTACTAATGAGTACGAGGAGGTGGACGCGTCGCGAATACAACGGCGATGCTCAATCCGGTTCGTGCCAAAGCAGGATGTGCTAGGAGGTCAGATCCCCTTCCCATACAATCGTGGGGGTGCCGGTGATTTCTGGTTTCTTTCGATGGGTATCGTGACTTTGACCGGTGATCAACAGCTCGTATTCTTGACAAGGCTTCCAAGCTACTTTAAGGAAGGGCATGCTATGGATGCTCTTAAACAGAAGTTAAAAGGTCTCAGTATCTTCAGTGGTGGTGGCTCTCTAGACCGGGGATTGGAAGAGTGTGGTGCAGTCGAGTTTCAGACTGCCGTTGACTTGAGTGCTACCGCTATTCACACTCAGCGCGCCAACGCTCGAGACCCGTCCAAGATGCGACTGTACTGTGGATCGGTTGATGACTTTTTTAGAGGCGCCCTTACAGGTCGTCATCCTGGACTGATCGCCCGCATCGGCGAAGTAGATTTCATTGCTGCTGGATCGCCGTGTCCGGGTATGTACATCATGATGAGGCTATGCAACCGACTCACTTCACGTTTCCCTGTGCTTTTTATATACCTAACATAGTATGCTAATTACTTCTAGGTTTCTCTGCGCTACAACAAGACTTTCTCAGCCTACAGTCGCTACGCAATGCTTCCCATATTAGCACATTCTGTTCCTTTGTAGATCTATATCGTCCACAATATGGCGTCCTCGAAAACGTGGTCAATATGGCCTCTGTCCGAAAGGGTTTCGAGGATCAGAATGTGCTCTCGCAGGTGGTCGCATGCCTCGTTTCCATGGGGTACCAAGTTAATCAGTACATTATGGACGCATGGAGTTATGGCAGCGCACAGCAACGATCCCGGATCCTTCTCACTATAGCTGCCCCAGGGCTCAACCCGATTCTTCAGCCCTGGCATACTCATTCCAGGCCATATGGAGAAGTAACCGGTAGGAGTCTCGGAAAACTTCCGAACGGACAACGGTATGGTGAGCGCGAACACTACCCCACCCCCTTTTCCCACGTCTCAGCTGGAGAGATCACATCGAATTTGCCAAATATTGGCAAAGGCGTGGTTCAAACCTGCATTCCATACCCTGACCATCGCCTATCCCGTCCGCCACTCAGTAAGACCCGAGCGCTTTTAGAGTGCATCCCGAAACATCCACCCGGATGTGGGTACAAAGAAGCCTACCACTTGGGCTTGATTCCCCCGTTGCTCCAGAAGAATAAGAAAGAGACAGGTAAAGCGTATAGGCGAGTCAAGGAAGCTGGTCTTGTTCCTACCATCACAACGGATATCAGTATTCAGGATTCTCGAAATGGTGCAAGTGTGCACTGGTCACAAAACAGACCTATCAGTATTTTGGAAGCCAGGCGTACGCAAGGCTATCCAGACAACGAACCAATCATAGGTGACCTTGCTCGGCAGTATGAGATCGTCGGTAATGGAGTTGACCGGAAGGTCTCCTTCGCCGTTGGACTGTCGCTGCGGCATGCGGTGGAAGCGAATGTTGCAAGAGGATTTGCCTCAGTCACGTTCACAAAGACAGAAGAGAAAGCGAATGTCATCTCAGGTGAGGAGGAACTCGATTTGGAAAGCGACACCACCAGCTCGATGATACAAGTCCAGGTGCCCATACGAAAAGAAAATACCAAGGCACGATCGCAGCCCTCCGTTGTAATTCCTGCGCGCCGGCATTCTGGCCTGAATCTAACAAGTTGCGATTCTCAAAGGGAAACCTCCATTTCATTGGATACTTCTTCTACTACGCCTTTCAAATTCCTGCAACCGTCACAGCCTGCCAAACTCATCCAGCCTACGATAGGTGCCTTAACTCGCTTATCTCAAGTTTTCACAAGACTCGGAGGGTTCTCCCTGTCCTCAACACCAACGTTTTCAGGTACAGCGACATTGCCGATGAGGAACAAGCAAAACAGAGAGGAGGATGCGAGCGAAAACAATGATAAGCGGGTGACTTCTAGTGATGAGCCATCGACCCCGAGAAAAAGGGCAAAGACCCGCGCTGAGCTACAGCCTAAGACTATTACAGCCAGCAGAATGAAAACCAGTACAGTTCTACCAACCGCGCGTAACAACGCCAATACCTTAACGAAGATTCGCCATACGCGTCACTCTGGGCTGTTAGTGGAGTTCATTCCGAAACACTGGAACAAGAAGCCGGAGCTGGAGAACAGCCGGAACGCTTGAGCGGTGCGATATATGAGCAGAGATATGATTTATGAGTGGGCATCGATATGACTAACATGATATTACAATTTTACATTCCGGCGCTCGCAGTATTCACATAGCAGCGCATCTCAGCATATACCATCATATGATAAGAATAATGTCGCGCATAAGATCTCTGAACTCGATGTTGATATAATGTATGCTCTTTCTGGACTAGTGTTGCCCAATCGCGACTGCCCGATCCCGCCCGTTTCTGCAACATCAAAATTCTGATTTCAGCAGCACACCACGTACTTGGCTGGTGTAAGACCCTAGTCAAGATGCAGTTCACAAAATTGACGGAGATTGAGTTGCCGGCGGCGTTCGACGCCCATGTGCACTTGAGAGATGGTGCTATGTCGCAACTCGTTACGCCGACGATTCGCAGGGGTGGTGTGAATCAGGTGTATGTTATGGTAAGCTAATTCCGTCCACGTATATCTCTTCTTCTCAATAGTCTGAGTTTACAATTCCTGCGGATTTTTGTCATCGTGTTATTTGACATTTCTTCCTAACTTTCTCTCTGGTCACTGGCATTGATGTTGATTAGCCAAATCTCGTTCCGCCCATTACTACCGTCCAGCAATGTCTCGAGTATCGCGACAGACTACGGGCTATCGAACCAAATGTGGAGTACCTCATGTCTCTGTACCTTCACGAGTCCATCACGCCGGAAGTCATTCGTGAAGCGAAGAAAGCAGGTATCACAGGCGTGAAGTCCTATCCTGCTGGCGTCACAACAGTGAGTTTCCAAGACCGTCCATTCCTAAAGATGAATTTCGAGAACTAAACCGCCTAGAACTCATCATCCGGCGTCCTCGACTACGCAACCTTCTACCCCGTCTTCGCAGAAATGGAAAAGCAAAACATGATCCTCAACCTCCACGGCGAAGTCCCTTCCACCCCTCCCCACGCCCACACTTCCACCACAAAGGACACCAATGCAATCACCATCCTAAACGCAGAACCCGCCTTCCTCCCAACATTCAAATCCCTCCACGCCCGCTTCCCTAACCTCCGCATCATCCTGGAACACTGCAGCACAGCCGCGGCCCTAGAAGCAGTCCGTTCCAGCGGCCCCACGGTAGCAGGAACAATCACCGCGCACCACCTCTCGCTCATCATCGACGACTGGGCTGGCGACCCCTTCTGCTTCTGCAAGCCCGTTGCTAAAACGCCTGAGGACCGCGACGCGCTGCTTAGAGCTGTTGTGAGTAGCGGTGGGAAGTTTTTCCTTGGTACGGATAGCGCGCCGCATGAGAGGAGTAAGAAGAGGGGGGAGGATAAGGTTGCTGCCGGCGTGTTTACGCAGCCGTTTGCGCTGGGGTATGTGCTTGATGCGTTGGAGCGCGGGGTTGAGAGGGGGGTTATTGGGGAGGAAGAGGTTAGTAAGGAGGTTTTGGAGGGGTTCTTTGGGGGGTGGGGGAGGGCGTTTTATGGGGTTAGGGAGGGGAAGGGAGAGAGCGTTGTGCTGAGGAAGGGGCAAGCGAAGATTGATGATGTGTTGAAGGCGGAGGGCGTGGGGGCGGAGGTTGTGCCGTTCAGGAAAGGGGAGGTGACGTGGAGTGTTGAGTGGAAGTAAAGATTACTTGTTATGAAATACGATTAAATTCATCTAGCTCAGTTTGCGAGTATCTTGGATAGGATACTTTTGGGTCCTACACCTCCAAATTTACGTGGACTATGCGCGACGCCTTGCAACGTGTGATCTAATTACAAGGGCATATCAATATTCATTCGGCTCACTCTCTTTCTAACTTTTCGCTCTTATCTCCGTGTATACTGAACTTCTGTTCTTTTACGATCGTCAATACTTCACGCTGCCGGGCGCGTCCTTGCTCCTCATGCACTCGCTGTGCAGCTCGATGCGGTTTTTATGCACTCGCGGAAGATAAGCCGTAACAGCAGCCTCAGGGCGAAATGGTCAACTTGTCTGCGACATAGGAGACGCGGAGAATGCCCAAATTTAGCGGTTGCTTTGTATTCAAATTCTAAGAGAAGATGGTTCAGCTGCCCGCAGAAGCCGATGCCACCGTAGGCCCCAGCAATCCTGCCGATGCCTCATTCTCTAGGGAAATTTTCATCTCCAGCCACGAGTAGAAGTTCGGCGAGTTACAAAAGTTTTCGTACAAGCCATCTCTTGCACGGTGTCGCTGAATTGGACCTTGGCCGCGAAACTTGACGCTGGTCCCGTGTTTGCTCACACTGCTCAAAAAGTCTGGCACGTGAAAACTAGCGTAGCGATGATTCCCACCCGGTGTGACGACATTCGAGGTAGCCAGATAACGATTGATGGGAGCGACAAATTGAGCTGTGAGCTCTGCAAAATGGCGGCGAATGAGCGGCCCGAGTTCGCTTGTTTGATCACCCAGCTTAAGGAGGGCATCGATCTGCGTCACAACGGTCGGTTCCGACTTAAGGAAGCGCTTGGAAGGTGTGTGAACTTCGATGCCACCGCCGGGAAGATCGAGGAGCGCATTACGACTGGACTTGTGGTGTATAGAGTGATGGCGTCTCGTTGGTACTGGCCCATCGTAGTTCTGAAGGTACAGAATATGCGGTCTCATGCGGTGGCTACTTTCGGAGGCGGCGACAATGCGCTTGAGGAGGAAAGGGTTCGTAATGCCGATGATGAACGGTCTCGGTGTTCCACCATCGATACCGATACTTTTGAAGTCGGCCTGCATGGTCATGTACGGTTTGACTATGCCGGCGTACGGAACGGGGCAGATCAGGTCTACAAGTGAGGATACTGCTTCGCTCGCCAGTTGTGGTGACTTGGCGATGACGATGACGCTTTCACATAGAACAAGTTTCTCGTAAAGCACGTAGAGATCCGTGATGCAAGGCATGTAATGCATGATGTTATCCCACGACCCGATGGGCTCGTAGGCATAGATTGAAGACGGAATATCTGATATCAAAGGAGTTGGTCCTGCGAGACCTTGGAGAGGGAAGGATGGGTGGGGTGCGATGTCCAACATGAACATCTTTCCTAAGAACGGGAGATCATGGCGCCCTAGAGCAGGAGGTGCCCAGGTTGTCATTTGCGAGTATGCTGCCTCTAAAGTTGTAGGGTCGCTGATCATTCCTGATTCGGTCATCTGTTGCAGAATGCGGTTGTGAAATGCAGTGAAGTTGTGATGGGATATTAGAACAAGAGTTCTCTGGTTGAAGCTCCTCTTCATGTTGTCGTCGAATTCTTGGCGGAAAACGCATGAGCCATAGAGGGTGTCGGCACTGCCGTGAGGGGCGTTAGGGGAGCTCAGCCTGATGTCGGGGGAGTTATTAGTGATGGCAAAGTTGAAAGCGAGATCGTCGGCTGTCTCAGTGTTTTGTTGCTCGGGGAAACTATAGATGATTTAGAATCTACGCAATGATAGATGTTGAGGTACACTGTACCTGTTAAAGCATATGGCACTCAGGTCTACTGTCGTAAAGGGGACGTCTGGGGGATATAGAATCTCTATCTCTGGGCTTCACGATGATGTCAATACTCTTTTTCTTGTCACAATAGGATCGAGTCCTACCTACCCTACATCAACATTGAAGTTACAAACGATGCTGTGTACATTAGCTGTCGACTGGCAAAAGACGGGGAACCACCCACAAAGCTATAGCCCAGTGCTGGAAGCCCCCGGTCCGGACGGCTGGCTCCTTCTCCATGTCTATATCTTGCCTAGGGCGCCGGTGAGGATGCAGGAGTTTATTCTTCAGCTTCTCCATTTTGATCCCGTTTGAGGCACCTGACAGGTTCAGGTGTGGGAGAGATATCGTCAGTCAGACCAGGAGGGAATAGCGCCACGCCGTATTGGGCGCGTGGTGGCTGAAGGTGGACGTGCGGTTACTGCCAACATGGACTGTCAATCGGCATGATAACGTGCGCCGTCAAGTCCAGGAGCTCGTCGTTGTCGTCGTCGCATTCTTGTGTGAAACTGATTGAGATAGATGATTGCGTTTGGTAAATGTCTCGTTTATCGGCGGCTTCTAACAGTGAGCCGTGTGAGCTTGCAGGGATGCTGCGCGATGACGTGCGGCGTCCAGACTCGCGCCTCCAGTTTGTGTTCGCGAGGAATACATCAACCACGGAACAGAAGTGAATGTCGCCTGCCAGCCAAACGGCCGCTGGTCTAGTATGCAATCCTTCGCCCGCTGCAACATGTAGAGATCCTCTATATCCAATTTCAACATGGACATCAACATCACTAAAGCCCTCAACGACAAGCTCTACGACAAGCGCAAGAGCGGAGCCCTCGAGCTCGAGGGCCTCATCAGAGATGCACTTGCTGCCCAGGACCACGACAGGATAGCCAAGATTGTGCATCAGCTCTGCCATGAGTATGCGTACGCCGTCCACCAGCCTCATGCTCGGAATGGTGGCCTCATCGGGCTTGCAGCAGCCTCGATAGCTCTTGGACCTGTGCGTGCTCACGATACATGTTCCTGTCTGTTGGGTTACAAGCTCACTCTGCTGTAGGAGGTTGCTCGCTATCTCGAAGAAATCGTACCTCCAGTCCTTGCCTGCTTTGGCGACCAAGATGCGCGTGTTAGGTACTACGCCTGCGAGAGCATGTACAATATCGCAAAGGTCGCAAAGGGGGAGATTCTCGTCTACTTCAATCAAGTCTTCGATGCACTCTGCAAGGTACGAGGCCACCCTTTTTTGGACGTGTATGAGGGGATTTGAGACAAGGCTAACCCGGCCCGGACCGTACAGATGGCCGCAGATTCGGAGCTGTCTGTTAAGAATGGAGCAGAGCTGCTCGACCGCTTGATCAAAGATATTGTCTCTGAGTCGGCAGCAACCTATGTATCAATACTGCACACTCCCCCCGAACACCAAGACCAACAAGCTCCCGACGATCACGAACCGCACCCGCACGACCTCCCCACTGCTTTCAATCTCGAACGCTTCCTACCCCTCCTTGAAGAGAGGATCAACGTTATCAATCCCTTTACACGCTCATTTTTGGTCGCATGGATAACGCTACTGGACTCGATACCGGACTTGGAACTCATCGCACACCTGCCACGCTTTATGCGCGGCCTCTTCAAGTTCCTGAGCGACACGAATCAGGATGTGTATACCATGACTCAGGCCTCGCTAGATAGGTTCTTGAACGAGATCAAGAAGATTGCACGGATCAAGAAAGGCATAGCAGAGAGCAAGAAGAGCCACAGCAAAGATGACCATGGGCGATCCACATCGAGCCTCCATAGCAGCCCAGACGATGAGAGCGAGGCTAGGAGTAGCACACCGCTAGAGCAACAAGAGGCCGCCGATGACAAGGAAGATGCTAGTGGAGAGAGTGGCTCAGTCTCTGAGGACAGTGGGAAATCTGTCAATGGCGATGGGGACTGGATACCCGGTCAAGATGTTCAAGTTGACCACCCTAAGATCCTGGAGATATTGGTAGACTTTCTGATCGCTCCGTCGGGTATGCTCCTCTATAGCACAATTCTCGACTAACAATTTACTGACTTGCGCAGATGCGGAAGAAGAGCAAACAGAAATATTGCTAACTGCACTCCGCTGGATTGACAACTTCTTCGATATCTGTCCAGGAGACATCATGCCGTTTGTCCCAAGTCTCTTGTCGCACGTTCTACCTAGAATGTCCCACGAAGTGGACACCGTTCGCAAGGCAGCGGTCAAGGTCAATGCCTCACTGATGGACTATATTCTATCATTGTCCGACGATAACCGTCGATCAGATGGCACCGCAGGCGGACAGATCCAGCTGCCACCGTCACTGTCGGAGCTTGGCAAAGAGCTCACGGGCACACAGCGAAGAGATTCAAACTTATCGGGGCGTTTGCTCAAGGCGGTGATACGGGACCAGGCAAATAAAGCAGAATCCCCGGATGGCAAAAGCACACGGTCGCCAACACCAGCAGAAGGAGAACGTGGACCTTCTCCGCGTCCGATACCTGAACTCGACTATCAAGCAGCAGTCGGTGCTCTTACTTTGCAGTTTCTGAACGAGCACGAAGCCACCCGAGTTGCGGCTATAGCCTGGCTGATAATGCTGCACAGGATGGCACCTGGCAGAGTAAGTAACGATGGACTTCGAACCCTTGAAGGCAAACACTAACGATATCTCTGAAGATTCTCACAGTGGACGACGGAACCTTTCCGGCACTGCTTAAGACGCTCTCGGACCCGTCCGACGCCGTCGTCACCCGCGACCTACTTTTACTTTCGCAAATCTCCTTGCATAGTGACGACACTTATTTCACTTCTTTCATGGTTAATCTCCTGAAGCTATTCTGTACTGATCGTCGACTGCTCGAGACTCGCGGCAATCTGATAATTAGGCAGCTATGTCTAACCCTCAGTGCAGAGAGGATTTACCGTACAATGGCCGACTGCTTGGCCAAGGATGAGGATGTCGAATTCGCGAGCATAATGGTTCAGAACCTCAATAACAATCTCATCACTGCACCTGAGCTAGCTGATCTGAGGAGACGGCTAAGAAACCTAGACAATAAGGTACTTCGTACTTCAGTCGACACGGATGAATTTCATGACTAACAATAGCAGGACGGCCAATCATTCTTCGTTGCTCTTTTCAAGGCCTGGTGTCACAACGCTGTAGCTACCTTCTCGCTTTGTCTTCTTGCTCAAGCTTATGAGCAAGCATATCATCTCCTTCAAGTCTTGTATATTACACTGTCCTAATCGAGAGTACATGCACTAACCTCACCAGTGCCGACCTCGAGATGACCGTCAATATGCTCATACAAATCGACAAGCTGGTCCAGCTCCTCGAATCTCCTGTCTTCACCTGTAAGTCTTCTCTACACTCACTGAAACCCACCAAATTGATGATGTCGCAGATCTTCGCATCCAGCTACTCGAGCCGGAGAGGTACCCACACCTCTACAAATGCCTATACGGCCTCCTCATGCTCCTTCCCCAATCTTCAGCCTTCGCAGCTCTCAAGAACCGCCTGAATAGCGTCGCCGCCATAGGCTATCTCCATATTGCGCCGCGCACGAGCACGTACGTTCCCACATCTTCCCCTACATTAAACCACTTGAGGCAGAAGAGCTCAGAAGTCGGTCCTTCCAGTGCCCCCCCAGGCCCCTCAGCCGGGTCCAACTTCGAGCGGCCAAATCGTCTCAAAGCCAGAGAAGAAGGAAGTGTCAAGTGGACGGAGTTACTAGATAGATTTAAAGCAACACAAGAGAAGGCGAGGCGCAGCCAGAGGATGGCGAGTTTAGGTGAAGATTTGGACTTTGACGAAGAGAAGGAGAAGAGGATGGGGCCGCCACCTGTGCCACCAAAGAATGCAGGACTGAGGCCAGGAAGTCCAGCGGGGGCAATGAGGGCGCCAAGTGGTCCGCCGGTGGCGCAGAATGTACAGCAGGGTCACAAGCCAAGATCCAGTCTCAGTAACCTCGGACGTTTTGCTGGTGGTGTCGCTGGGCGAAATAAGAAGAAGTAAAGGACTGTGGGTATGGTTATGGACCCGGGTTGTACATGCTCTGGTGCAAGTAGACATAATCTGCATTCCGGGAGTCCTTGGAGGTTCAATGGAGTGCTGGTCTGATATTCTTCCAGCATAACCGGTGTTCAATCAATATGTTCCTCCAGAAACTTCAGCGATGTTTCCCCTTTCTAAACCTCACACCATCATCGACCTGCTCCTTGAACCCCGCAACCCCACTGCTCTCATCCTTCTCAATAACCCAACTCTTAACAATCTCCTTGATCTCCGGCTTCTTCTTCTCCACTCTCTTCGCTTCCTTGACTTTCCTCACATACCCACTATACACCGCCACCTCCGCAATCGCAATCGCTCCACTGCCACCCATACTCAGTCCTAACCTCTTGCCCACAGTCCAGTGCCGCGCTGCAACCCATATGAAGACGGCGACAGCGACTATCGACACCAAGACATTGATGATGAGTATGATTTGTCGGTGGACTTCCTCGTAGCTTACTTCTTCCTCGTCATCGTGGATAGGCGCAGAGGCTCCGAGGCTGAAGGGCTGGGGAGCGCGCGGGAAGCGTTGGGAGAAGGACTCGCGTGTTGGAGGCGGGTGGAGCATGCGTTCGTAGGTGAGGGCTTCTTGTTGGGCGCGGAGACGGGTCATTAGGGCGACGTACTCTGGGGTTTGGGGTGTCTTTGGGGGAGGTGGGGGGATGTAGACTTTGGTGGCGTGCAGAAGGGCGTTGAGGGTTTGGGGTATTGAGTCTTCTTTCTCATTTTGGTCGGTCTCTGAGGATTCTTGTGTGTCTTGCTTTGAATTGCTAGACAGCTCGGAAGGGTGCTTCTTGAGCAGTTTCGAGAGGTCGATCAACTGGCTGTGCGAGACGGGGTTTCCGGGCTTTGGGCCTTCCAGCGCGGGCTCGTCGGGTTGCTGGAGCTTCGCAAAGTCATCTGGCCATAACTCTGCAGCTTTGGCGACTGCCCGGACTATACCGGGCGTCATCGTGAGAAGCACCATGGCTGATGTCGAAGAGTGAGATGGTCGGGGCCTGGAGTCGCGTTCCGCCGCGAGAGCATGCATGCCGGTGCCGACTTGTACATGACCAGGATCCCATCAGCTAGCGCGTCATGATTATTCGTTCTGGCTCCAAAAACTCCCGATAGCAGACGACAGCTTTCCTGCTCGCCCATCACCGTCATAGTCTACCCTAAGACCCTGGACAGAACCTCAATTGCACCCGTACGTTCTTTCTACGGCACTATTTTGAAGGAAAAATACCCATGACGAGCCGAAGCAGCCGGCTCGCATCGAGCATTGCGCGCCAGCAAACTTCCTCGCGCTTCCCATCATGCCCGTATCATAGTACTGCTGTGAGATGGCAGAATCCGAATGTCTCGACCTACTACCATTCGCCGCGGCGGCGGAATCAATCCTCATGGGCAGCCGCTGTCAATGTAGCGCAGAACATCATGAGTACGCCACCACCAGATGCGCCGATAAAGATGGACCCATTCCAAACGGTTGCAAGGGAAATGAAGTTTTTGACAGGCAACATACGGCAACTGCTAGGCTCAGGTCACCCGACGCTGGACACGGTGGCGAAGTACTACACTCAAAGTGAAGGGAAATACGTGCGGCCAATGCTCGTTCTGCTCATGAGCAGAGCAACAGCCCTCACACCGCGATCTTCAAGAGCAGGAGGAATTGGAAGCAAAAGCGTAGACAACTCAATCACACACCCGTCGATACTTGCAGACGAGAACCCAGATACAAGCCCCATCAGCAGTATACACCACGACAACGCCTACACGCCTGAAGACAGCGACATCCTCCCCTCGCAGCGCCGCCTTGCTGAGATCACTGAACTCATCCATACCGCCTCACTCCTCCACGACGATGTAATCGACCACTCCATATCCCGCCGCTCCGCGCCCTCTGCGAACATAGAATTCGGCAACAAAATGGCTGTGCTAGCAGGAGACTTTCTCCTCGGGCGCGCCTCCGTCGCCTTAGCACGATTGCGCGATCCAGAAGTCACCGAGCTACTGGCCACTGTAATCGCAAACTTGGTCGAGGGCGAGTTCATGCAGCTCAAGAACACTGCGCGAGACGAGGAAAACCCTTCTTGGACTGAAGACACCGTCTCGTATTACTTGCAGAAGACGTATCTCAAGTCGGCGTCTTTGATCAGCAAGTCGTGCCGCGCGGCTGCTATTCTTGGTGGATCGACGCCGGAAGTTGTCGAAGCGGCGTATTTGTATGGGAAGAATCTTGGCTTGGCATTTCAACTCGTCGATGATATGCTGGATTATACGATTAGTGGGGAGGAGCTGGGGAAGCCTGCGGGTGCGGATTTGGAGCTCGGACTCGCTACTGCGCCGTTGCTGTTTGCGTGGAAGGAGAATGTGAGTTTGGGCAGGTTGGTGGGGAGGAAGTTCAGTGTCGAGGGGGATGTTCAACGGGTGAGTCTCTGAATTCCCTTACCTCGAAGTGGAGATTTGAGGCATGGCTGAGGAATGAGTTACGATGGATTGGTGACTGACAAGAAATAGGCTAGAGAGATCGTGAGCCAAAGTTCAGGACTCGAGCAGACTCGCGCCCTTGCGCAGGAATATGTCGACAAGGCTATCGACGCGATATCTTTCTTCCCGGAGAGTGAGGCTAAGAACGGACTAATTGAGATGTGTACCAAGGTTATGAAGAGGAGGAATTAAAGAGCAAACCCTGGTATAAGCAAGCATTGCCAGCTGGGTTTGTACAAGTACTGTGTATATACGACAACGCAGCGTCACGCAGCTAAAGAGACGGCCTGGAAGAGATCGGCGAAGGGAGGGCTGGCCGGAGTGGCATCATACATCCACGTATGCGGATTTACCAGCTCGCCAGCTTTGTTATTCTGTATATATAGTGTATCTTCACTTTTAGAGCGACAGTTATGGGCTATGAGGTAGAGCAGCCCCACCTAAAAAGTCGTTCAAACTGAAAAGACATGCAATCAAGATATGCCAAAGTTCAAACGCTAAGCTGGGGTATCTACAAAAGTACGATTTTCAAATTTCCAAGCCCTCCATCTGCATTCAAATGAAAAGATATGTTTTCTCTTCTGAATGGAAGACGAGACTTTTCTCTTAAGCCTCCACGAAAGGATTGGGTGGCAGGGTATCCGGATCATACCCATTCGTGTCCTTATCTTTCTGTTCCTTGGTCTGGACCCCATTCTTTAATCCTTCCAGCTGTCCACCTACTGGCGGACTGATAGCCTTCCACACTCTAACCATCCTATCCAGTCCCGCACTCACAATCAGCTTCTCAGTGGGATGCGTATCGACCGATAGGACAGCATCAGTATGCCCTTCCAACCGTTGCAGGACGTTCTTACTACTCACATCCCACAGCACGACATTCCCGTCCTCACTCCCAGACGCAATGAACGCGTATTCGTGCGATGGTTGGCTACCATACGTCCCAAACGCGCCTGAAAGAGAATAATTCTTATTCCCATGTCCCTGATACGTCTTGACGCATTTCCCTTTGCCCTCGATATAATTCCACAGCCTAATGCACGAGTCCAGCGTCCATGCCAATACGTATTTACCATTTGGACTGAAAATCACAGACGACACAGGGGCATTGTCTTCGTGGACGAGCGTGCGAAGACACTGACCCGTCGCCGTGTCCCACACGCGTATCAAGCCGTCGTGCGAACACGACACGATGAGCGTGCCATCGCGCACAAAGTCTACGCCGCTAACGGGATCGCTGTGCGCTGGGAGCGAGCGCATTACGCGTGCGGCGCGTACGTCCCAGAGATAGACTGCTTCGTCGTAGGAGCCGGAAACGAGCATATTGCCTTTTGGCGAAAAGGCAATCGAGTAGACGTAGTTGTGGTGGCCGATGAAAGGTGTCGGATGCGCGAGGCCCGTTGTTATGTCCCATAGTCTAATTGATTTGTCGTCTGAGCCGGAGGCGAGGATGCGCGAGTCCGGCGACCAGGAGATGGTGGATACGCCTGCTAGATGGCCTTCGAGCGTGTGCTCGAGTTGGCCGGTGTGGGCGTCCCAGAGTTTGATCGTGCAGTCTGCGCTGGCTGAGGCGATCCATTTCCCATCTGGCGAGAAGCGGACGGCTGAGATTGGTTTCTTGTGGCCGCGTAGTATCAAGGTTGGCTTGTAGTGGAGTTCTGTGGGCTTTTGTGGGGGCTTGGGAGAGCGCGAGCGCCGTTGAGATGAGGAGGGAGAGTGGGATCTTGAACGTGATGGGGTTCTTGAGCGCGAGTTGGAAAGTCGTCTTTCTGCGTAGTATCTTCGGTCGTCTTCGCTTTCTTCTCTGCTGTAGCGGCGCGCAGGCCGTTCTGCTAGTCTGTACGAGGGGGAAACATTTGGTGGTGTGCGGGATGCGGAGCGTTTGCGAGGCGGCGCGCCGTCGTAGACGTCGTCATCATTTCTCCGGCGTTTAGGCGAGGTAGAGCGTGTGCCGTCCATAGTACTTGTTATGAGGATAGTTGTGGGCTGGTGGCATAAACGCGAACGCGACCAAATAATACTGCCGCTTAGCGTGCAGGCGGTGAATGTTTCCCTAGATTTACCCCAGTTGCATCATCACAGGTCAATTAACATGTCAGGCCTCACCATGGCTTCAGATGCCAATCGACCACCCTCACATTTGAGGATCCTCTCCCTCAATTGCTGGGGACTCAAATTCATTTCCAAACTCCGCAATGAGCGATTGACAGAAATTGGGGTCCAGATCGCCGCGGCAAGTCCCCAACCTGACATTGTTGGTCTCCAGGAGTGCTGGACACAGCAGGACTACAATGCTATACGCGACAAAACACGGCACATACTCCCGTACGGGAAGTTCTACCACAGTGGTATATTCGGTGGCGGACTAGTCATCTTGTCAAAATGGCCGATTGAAGAAAGCAATATGGTGCGGTATCCGCTGAATGGACGGCCTGCTGCATTCTACCGTGGAGATTGGTTCGTAGGAAAGGGAGTTGCGTGTGCGCGGATCCGCATGGGTCCTTCGAAAAGAGATATCGCCGAAGTGTTTTGCACACATGTTTGTTTCGCATATGGCACATTACTGAGTGAAGACACTGACCTCTAGTAGCTCCACGCCCCATACGAACGCGAACCACACGATTCCTACCTTTGTCACCGCACCGCGCAAGCATGGGAAATAACAAAGCTTATGCGCGCTGCTGCCGAGCGCGGCCATCTGGTCATTGGACTCGGCGACTTCAACATGGTACCATTATCCCTCGCGCATCGCATAATAGAAACACATTCGCCCGTCCGAGATGTTTGGCGCATACTACATCCCGAGTCTTCCATTGGCGCAGCCAAAGACAAGGTCGAGCAGTTACGAGGCTTGCCAATGCCCACTGCACAGTTCAACATGACCACGAACGGGGCTACTTGTGACAGTGCACTGAATTCCTGGCGGTGGAACGAAGCACACAAGAAGCGCCTCGCAAAAGGCGAAAACGTGCAGATAGATCCTGCCGTGCCAGATCCATATGCGAAAAGACTTGACTACGTCTTCTTCAGCAGCGGAAGGTTTCATCATGCGGAGACTGGTGAAGAGACGGCCGAGTGGGAGCTCAAGGAGGCTAATGTTGGTATGGCGATGCGACATCCAACGCTCCACTGCTCGCTCAGCGATCACTTCTCGGTCGAAGCAACATTGACGAGGAGTACTACTATTCCGTCAGCCATACAACTTAGTCCTTGGGCGCTCCCAGAGCGGTATCTACCCATCGAAACCTATGACGAGATTCTGGCAAATACAACCAAGTACCAAGCTCGGGAACGGGTGCAACGCAAACTGCGAATAGGACATTTTTTCTTCCAATTCTCCATCTGGACAGGATGCCTGATTGGCGTATGGTGGTCGCCGCACAACTACGTGTCCTTCATACTAATGCTGTTAAGCTCACTCGGTCTGAGTGTGGGTGTCATCGATGGATTGATGGGGCTCTTGTTTGTTGGTAGCGAGATCAGAGCACTCAAAGAGTTCGAATGGGAAGTTCGAAATACGAGAGAGCTAGCACTGGCGAGCGGAGAGAAGGCGAGCGCGAAGGCTGACCGCTTGCCGTATGAGTCTGAGAGATGATGTTGACTGTATAAATCTGGTACAATGAACATATCCATACATGCATCCTAAAATCGTCTCTGAAACCAAAAGATCAATGATGTCTGGAGCATGGGCACGTGCAGTCGTACAAATGCGCGACATGGATGTGGAGCCAAGACACCTACCCATGGCTCCATGCGGACGCTCAGACTTCAATGCTCTTTCCCCCATCTCCCACATATTAAAACCACCGCACCACGCCCACAGGCACCTCTCCGATTGTATTGCGAACTCACCGTGAAAGCCAGCCTCCAATCCGTCAAACCTCGCACACGATCCAACAGTCTTTGTCGTTCGCGACTCGGAAGTTCGCGTTAGGCCTCGAGAATGACCGACTCCCAGCCCCAGCAAGCCGGCGGCGGCAGCGGCCAACAGCCGCAACAGCTCTTGCGCGCCGATGATATCCTCAAGCTCCAGTCGCTGCCCGACGATGAGAAGCAGAAGTACCGCTTGATCATGCAGAACTTCTGGAACATGATCCAGCAGCACCCGCAAGGCAGCCCGGAGCACACAACGGCCCGTCAGAAGCTGTCGGAGTGGTCGCAGAAGTTCATTGCGCGGGAGCGTACCCACCGTGGCAAGATGAAGGCGCAACAGCAGCAGCAGCAGCAACAACAACAACAACAACAACAACAGCAAGCAAATCAGGGCCAATCCAGCCAGGGCAACCAGGCTGGGCAACAGAATCCGGTCAAGCAGGAGGCACCGCAAGCTCTCAATAGAGGCGCAGAAGGTGCTGCTGCACTTGCATCTCAAGGGCAGCAGCCATCAAACCCAAGTCAAGCCCGGCCGCAGAGCCAGGTCGATCCTGCGATTCTCAAACACGTTCACGAGTTTCCTATCCAGCTGCCGCCGAACGCACCTCCACCAGGAACACCAGAGTACGATGTGAAGCTTAAGGAATACAGGAACGGCTATCTTAATATGTTAGCCAAGCAGGCTTCCTATGCTGAGAGCAGGAGAAAGATCACAAATCAGATACAGGAGCGACAGAATGCTGGGCAAGAAGTGCCCCAGGAGTTCCTTACCATGAAGGCCCGCGTCGAGAAGGAGCATGCTCAGATGAAGGACCAATTGGACAAATTCAGGAGGCTGCAGAAGCAGTGGAAGGATGAACGGGAACAAAAGCAAGCACAACAGCAACCTCAAGGACAATCCTCTCAGCAGTCTCAAGCGCAGCAGCTCTCGTCAGCATCGCCTCAGCAGCAACAGACACAGCAGCAGCCCCAGCGTCAGCCTTCGCAGCCTAATATGCCAACACAACCTCAAATAAAGGAAGAGCCACAGATCAAGGTAGAGGGCGGGCAGGTGCAGCAACCACAGCCTGCAGCGCAATTTAACATGCAGGGAAACCAGCAGCAAGCGCCGCAGCAACAAAACCCGCAGATCCCACCTTCACTTCCACAACAACAGCAGCAGGTCCGCCCGCCCCCTGCGCCTCATTCACAGTCAATGCCGATAAACCAAGGTCCACAGTTCGCCCAACCAGGTCAACAGCAACAGAACTTTCAGCAGCAACAGCAGCGACCGCAAATCAACCCAATGCAAGCGAATGCAATGCAGCACCAGCAGAGCAATTCACCACATCCACAGTCGGCAACCTCAAACGCACCCGTTGGTCCACCAGTCCCTCTCTCTCACCAAGCCGCAGTCAGCGCTGCAAATCGCTCCTACACCGATCCTCAGCGCACAAACACGCCCATGCAGCAAGGCGGTCAAGGCAGCTTTGGCAGCCGTGAGCGTGAGCAACTGAACAACCCCAAGATGCCAATTCCGCGACACCTCAACGTTACCTCACCATCCGCTGTCCATATGGGTCAAGCTCGTCCGACTATGCAAGGCCCTACTAACGGTGCTCCAGGCCCGATGGGTCAACCTGTTATCCCGCGACCTCCACCATTCCAACTTGAGGGTGAAGGTGATCGTGTGCTTAGCAAGCGCAAGCTCGATGAACTTGTCAGGCAGGTTACAGGCGGTTCAGAGGAGGCGTTGACGCCGGAGGTTGAGGAGGTAGGTTTTTCCTGATAGCACTTTACTCAGACAGATGCGAAATCTAACACTCTCTAGGCGGTCCTCCAACTCGCAGATGACTTCGTGGACAACGTCATCAGCAACGCATGCAAGCTCTCCAAGCTCCGCGAGTCACCGCAGCTCGACATCCGCGATATTCAAGTCATTCTGGAGCGCAACTACAACATCCGCATCCCTGGCTACGCGTCCGATGAAGTCCGCACTGTACGAAAGATCGTGCCTGCGCCTGGATGGGCGGCCAAGATGAACGCCGTCAGTGCCGCGAAAGTTATGGGTGGGAAGACGGACTTCTAATCACTCCACATGTGGCGGCCTTCTACCCTTCGACTCATGTGTATTATAACGTGGTTTTGCTAATGGCGTTGCATTTCCAACAGCGAGATCCAAACAAGCCGCTGCTTTTCCCCAATCCGATTCAGACAACGCAACCACTTCCGCAAAGCAAGCACCTGAATCCGGAACATACCTAGATCCAGATTCAATATGACATCCTGTTCAACGTGTACCCAGCGACACCGACTCCACGATTCTGTTCACCCATCTGCGAGGAGTCCGACAAACTCACCCGCAAAGTCACTTGTGTCTACGACCCCCAGACTGGCACTCAGGATACTGGAAAATGCGATGAATGTGATTACGCTCGTAAGACGTGCGTCGTTTCAGGGGCTTTTATGTGGGAGGTGCGAGAGGATCGCAAGGTTGCTGGAGACGCGCAGGAGCAATTATGCTTGCTGACATGGTTGGTTTGTGTGTTTTGAGATGAGTGCTTTGCATAGGTATTGTTTTGAAAGTGGTATGGGAATGAAAGAGAGCGAGTAGTCATTGAATGCACACGATTCTTATGCTGGACCAGTGGGAAGATAATGGAAGCTCGTTCGATGTTCATCAATCTATCTCTCCATTGCCATGCAGTACTCCAGTACGATGCTGCTGTTAATAGAACTTTTGCCAATGCCCCCAGAACGCCGAGCAATGCGCCTCCAACCTCAGTCGAATCTCTCTACACCTTCAATGCCTTCCTCTACGGATCAACCTTGAATTTCAGTCTCACTCCCATACTAGCCAGCTCAACATCCAAATACTTCAACACCCCCGGCACAGCCACAACCGCAATATCATCTCCACCACTAAACCGCATGCCCTGCCCATCCATCCACACATCCGCCTTACTGCTCACCCCATCCGCAAGCTTGGCACACCGCCTACACCGAATCGTCGCACTACTTCCGCTCCCGCCCTTTTCCTTCTTCCGACCGTACTCGCTGACCGTCGGGGCCGTAGAAAGGAACGACCCGCACGCACGACAAACAGCAGCTTTAGTGTAATCCGAGCAATTCATCAGGCGGTCTTGAAGCAGGAACGCCGTGCCGTGAGCGATAAGCGCATCGCGCTCCATTTCGCCGACACGAATACCACCGCCCTTCTTCCTTCCCTTGATGGGCTGGCCCGTTGTGGAATTAATCGGCCCCGTGGTACGCACTTGGTATTTATCGTTGACCATGTGGCGCAGGCGCTGGTAGTATACGACGCCGATGTAGATGTCTGCAGCGAGTTCCTGGCCCGTGATACCACTGTACATGGGCTCGTTGCCGTAGTAATTGTAGCCCGCTTTCATGAGCTGGTGGCCAAAGAAGTCGACGGCTGTGTTTTGCTCGTCGAAGCGGAAGGGGGTCGAGTCTTGGGCTATACCGTGAAGGGCACCTGCTTTTCCTGCGAGCGACTCGACGAACATGCCGATTGTCATTCGAGAAGGGAAAGCGTGTGGGTTGATGATGACGTCGGGTTGGATTCCGGACTCGGAAAAGGGCATGTCGATTGATGGCCATTTTTGGGAGGCGACACCTTTTTGTCCGTGGCGAGAGGAGAATTTGTCGCCGATGACTGGAGAGCGAGGAACGCGGAGCTTGATGCTGATCTTCTGGCAGGGCTGCATGCCGTCTTCTGAGCCGATGATGCGCACCTCTTCTACGAAGGCGAGTTCATCTTCCTTGTACTTGAAGAAGCTTGTTTGGGCGTCACGGTTGACATAGTCGTCGGTCGCTGGATCATACGAGACGGTATGCCATGCTGCGATAACATCGCCTGACCGCAGCATCGTTCCAATCCTAGGAAAACCATCCTCGTCGAGCTTCTCTTTCTTCTCCGCTGTAATGAGGCCGTCGGGAGCGAAGCCAAAAAGTTTGCTCACGGTTCTACCCGATCTGTTCTTCCGACTCCCTTCCTCAAGATCACATATCTTGGTCTTGTAAATAGTGCCGTGACCAAAGCCACGCTCATGCGCTGACTTATTCAATATCATAGCGTCGTCCATGTCGTACCCTGTGTAAGAGATAACGGCCACAACAGCATTCATCCCGTTCGGAAAGTTATCTAGACCATACTCATTATGGAGGGGCGGTCGCACAATAGGCGTTTGGCCAGTCTGCAAGCGGTACGTCTTGTTATCTGTACGGTACCGCAGAGCGGTTCCAGGCGTTCCCATTGACTGTTTACCCATCTGACACTGGTACATGTTACGGGGAGATTGGTTAAAGTCGGAGAATGGTGTCATGTTGGCGAGGATGGAGAAGATGTTCGTTGGGTCGTACTCGACATGAGTTGAGTCGCCAGACACAACCTCGGCGTCTGTACATGCTATCGACATGTACGGTTGCTCGAACGGCCCCACATAGTCCAGCTTGTTGAGAGGCAGGTACTTGACCGGCCGGTACATTCGAGAAATCTGTGAAAACATGTAGACGCCTGGGTATTGACCGCCGTTGGAATTTGGAACATAGCCTATTTCGAGCTCCAAGGGGACATTGTGTGAGCCTTCAACCTTCCAATAGCGAAGCGTATCCGCAATGACTTTGGCTTGCTTTGGCGAGCAGAACCCCAACACGCGGCCATCCAGCTGTACGACCACACTTGCCTCAAGAGAGGCGGCTGACCTACTCGATACACCCAGTTGCGCAACAAGACTGGGGATCGCCGAGACATCAACGTTTTGTGTAGCTAACTTGCATTTATGTGCAAAGTGGTTGAGTAACCCACATGGAGATCCATCAGGGGTGTGAACAGGACACATGAAGCCCCAGCTCTCCGGTAGCAGTTTACGCACGGTCGTCGTCTTGAGCTGAGCGAAGAAGGCACCTCTGTGCACCATTCTGAAATGACTGATGAAGCGGTAGAAGTTGATCTTCTCAGCGACGACCACGAATCCAGCTGTCTGTTGCAGGTCGAGACCGGTAGGACTGATCAGGTTTCCGGTGGACAAGAAGTACTCCATCGCAGCGCCAATGCCTAGTTGGGATCTTCTCAAAATCTTCGGTAGAAAGTCTTTCTTGAACTCTTCGGAAGTGAAGGGCTTCCATTCTGCCCTTCGTCCCCACTCCTGCACACCGACCCGTATGGACAGTAGCCAATCTTCCAGTCTTTCCTTCAGAAGCATGCCATAGAGCTGGCCGCCAAGAAGGATTTCTTGGTTCTGGACCGCGTCCGGATTGTCCACGGCGCATTCACCCTCCACGAGAGCATACAATTTGCGAATCATAAAGAGGAGCATGCGGAACTTGTCGGCATCCTGGGCAGGCGTCACATTGTACGCTCCCAGGTGTGGCAGGACAATTCTTCGGAGAAACTCCGCGCCGGCTTCTTCGTCGCTGGTGTCCTCGGGAATCTGTAGTACGACCTTGAACTTCTGTCCCAGATATGCCCGCGTCTTCGCTTTCGAGTGTAATCCGTACACCTTGTACGTCCGGAGGAGCAATTCCACTCTATCGGTCACGAACTGTTTCTCCGCAAGACCTTTTGAGCCAGCTGCGCCTACCAGTCCTTCGAAGATTTCGCGGTCATTGGTCTCCACTAGCGCTTTGAGCACCATCATGACTGGCACCAGATACTCTGCCTTCCTCCACGAGAAGCGCAAGTTCACGTTACCGTCGTTCAAGTAGTGAATGGCATTCGTTTGTGACGTCTGGTCGGGGCGCATGGAGCGAATGAGGATGCCATACGGTGTGTATCCAGGGCCACGATTCGTAAATGCGCCACGCTTGATCGCCATGGGGTAGTTTCGCCTGTTGACCTGCAGCATTCGTATGATCTTCTCGATGCCGTTGACGATGAAGTATCCGCCAAGCTCTTCGCTCTCCTCCTTCGCCTTGATGAGCTGGTCCGGACTCAGGTTCTCGAGGTGGCACCGATTTGACTATCACACGGACTGTTAGAACCCCGCTGCTGTGCGCATTCCGGTAGACTTGGGAGATCTTACCCTCAGCATGATGGGAACAGTGCCCAGATCGCACACTTCCTCCCGCCAGTCGCCATTGTTCACCCTATACTCGAGTCGTGCGCGCAGCTTGCCGCGGTAGGTAGCGTGCCGTTCCCTGCATTCTGCGGGGAAGATGTTGCGGTTCTTCAGCGCAACCTTGTTGGAAGGCGGCAGGACTGCCCTGTCCAGAAAGACATCCTGTATGCGGACCGAGAGTCTGTTTCTCCGGCCTATCTCTTCGGGTCGCGCAAATGGGTCGCCGTCGAGGAAGACCTTTGCGCCAATGTCCTTTATGCCCTGCTCGAGCTGCCCGCCCGCAGCGAATATGGCATTGAATGAGTTGATGTGGGGATCTACCGCTTCGGCGAGAGTCGGATACGCCGTCTTGTCCTTGGGTGCGTTCTGAAATAGCTTCTGTCGTCGCTGCGTGTCGAAGTTGGTTGACCACGGCTGCTGTGGCTTCCTCGATACCGTTGCGGCAGGCGCCATGGCTGCAGGGCAATGTATTTTCTGTACAGAAGAAGCGAAGTCAAGAAGAAAAGGCACAGCTCACCCTGGGACGCGCAGTGTCATCCCAATGTGCGCAAATGCGTGCTGCCACGGAACTGTCGTGAGTTTCGACCTGGCTGCCCATCTCGAACTTTTTGCGCGCTAAACAACACCCCTGTCGGCGCCAAGAGTTCCCAGTTCCCATAGGCGAGCGGTCGCCCGTCGTCACGCGCAGTGGCTCCAATGCGGTGCGCAACGAACCGCTCCTAGCTTTTCCGTAGGGCGGCACAGTTCTCGCTCTTCACTTCTTCACTTAGTTGTTGACACGGTCTGCACATGTATCGTAGAGGTGTCAATTCACTGTTGTTGCTGCTGCTGCTGCTGCTGAATCTACAGCGTAATCGCTAGAAGCTGCCCCGCAAGCAAGGATCAAGGTTCCCAGGCTTCCCACCAGCGCCCATCCATCACCACTTCTCGACAGGACATCCAACACCAGCCCCGATTCACTACCTACCAGGCCGCTCACCATGGCCAACTTATTTCGACGGATCTACGACTGGCTGCTCCGCTTGTTCTGGTATGCCTACCTCCTTCCTTACCTTCCTCACGTTATCTACGCAGGCCTTGGTGCCTGATGCGCCATTTGATACCTTCGCTCCAGCGCTTCCATTCCACGGAAAAAGCAAAACCGCGCTCGACGATAAACAGAGATGGATGCTGATGATTCTCACTGTCTAGGGCGACCGAGATGGACATCACCATGATCGGACTACAGAACGCAGGCAAGACTTCGCTCTTGAGAGTTCTGGCGGTGAGTCTCTTCCTGATGCGGTAATGGCAGTGCCAGATCGACAGCATTTCGCGACGAGGTTAAGCTGACCGAATGCCGTCTAGGGAGGCGAGTTCACTGTCGAGTAAGCCAACATTTGCCCCATCTAACGCAAGCCGACGGCGACACGGTTCCATCAGTGTTCCCATCCTGCTGCTTCGCGCAACCATGGGCGCCATCAGAGAGGGGTCCAAGCGCTGATGTTGGCCATAGCTCCATCCCCACCGTTGGTTTCAATATGAAGCGCGTCCAGAAAGGTCATGTAACCTTGAAGTGGTGAGTACTATTGATTTCCTCCCTGGTCACGCCTGTCCACCTCTTTGCTGCGCCAAGCCCCTTCGAGCCAGCCTTGCAGGGTGCTGGCAATCTACCCCGGCGAAGGTGCATCTGCTGACCACCGGCAACAGTTGGGATCTCGGAGGCCAACCCAGGTTTCGTTCCATGTGGGAGCGGTACTGCCGCGGTGTGAATGCGATCGTGTAAGGCTCATTTGCATGTGTTCCAAGTCGTCGCTCATTGCGCTAGGTTCATCGTCGACTCTGCTGACAGGGAAGCGCTACCGGTTGCGCGCGAAGAGTTGAACCTTCTCTTGGAGAAGCCAGCTTTAGAAGGCATCCCTCTCCTTGTCCTGGGCAACAAGTCCGACTTGCCTAACAAGCTCTCCGTGGATGAACTAATCGAATCCTTGAACCTCAAGGCAGTGTCGCACCGCGAGGTGAGCTGCTACGGTATCAGCGCAAAGGAAGAGACGAACCTCGACGCTGTTCTTCAGTGGTTGATCGCTCGAGCGAGCAAATAGGTGTTGTTCCTATTCGAAGGGCGATAATGTGACCGGCGTGACACTGCCGACCACGTGCCGCTCCCAACCCATTCGACTCGGTTTGTTGTTTTGCGCTTTCACGACGCTGATGTGCCTATGTTCTCACGAATTACGGTCGTCAGCTTTCTACGACATACTTAATGATTCTTACGATGTGACGGAAGAAAAGACGGGCAGATCGCTCTGCAGGCTAGCGATGGCCATTCCAGTTTTCAGCTCTAGCACGCTTCTTTCCATATCATTCTTCACAGCGGTCATCGATAGTGTACATTCCAGCGACAGTAAGCGACGGCATTGTCTTGTCTGTATTTGAGCCAAGGCGTGGCGGGTTCCAAGGTGGAAAGAGAAGAGGAGAGTTCGTTCAGATATATCTATACGGTAGCGGAGTCGTCGACTTGATAGCAGTCCAAGCATTGTGTTCGTGTGATGGTGACCCTATGTCTCTTTCCATGCGTGGCCTCGTGCTCGTGACTTTCGGTCACTGGGCAAGTGTAGGTGATCGCGCTTGTTGCAACGGACCCGTCTGGTGTCGCAGACATCTGATCCCCAGCTTCGAGCAGTCAACGGCAAGCGGACAAGCATCGCGTCGGCATTTCATCTGCGCGGAGCTATCGGGTTGTGATGTTTGCTGATGGCATCTCGTGTTCGCAAAGCGGTTCGTCGGCAGCAATTCCACGTCAAACACAGTCCTCAACCTCACAACAACAACAGCACATGGTGCGAGGAAGCGTAGAGAAAGAGTGGAAACGCTCACACAGAAAAACGGACAGAACAGCTAGCTATTATTTCAGCGCTCGCTGGCTGGCAGGTAAGTAAGTGGGGACCCAACGAAGCAAAACCATGCCATCGATCAATTGAACAACTCATCCTGCATTAGCGTATCCCAGGGAATTTGACCTGTTGGCGACCTGATTGGCTGTGTAGTCTGGGACAGGCGCAAACCCCTGCTGAGCAAAGGACTGGGAGCCATAGCGCAGACTCGCGGAATGCAAACCGAGGTTGCGATCGCGAAGGAAGGATTTGGCGATGAGGGAGATGTTGAGGATGGAGGTGTGGCGGGGAAGTGTGGCTGGTGGTGAATGGGGCTGGGGTGGGTAGCGACATGTTCGGGCCTGGCAAGGATCTTTTGTGCATGAATCGTCAAATGGGGATTTAATTGTCTAGAAATTGATTGTTTTTACATGCTATTAGAGTTCGCTATGGAAATCAGTACTTTCATTGGCAATAGAGGTTGGCATAGGCAAGACATATTCTAAATGCCTTGACGACGCCCTACCTACAGAGCGCAATCGAGTTATACCAAGGGCAAGCACCATCAAGACGAAATGTATGGACATAAGGCAGATGCGGGATATTCATGATTTGGAATTTGGACCGAGTCGTCGGCTTGCGAAGTCATCGTCGTGTGCTTCAGGCGCAGCATACGACACGCTTCCAAATCACTCAGAGCGCCTTGCTCACGCTGTCATTCGACTGCTGTAACGCGGCCCTGAGTGACCGGAAGGAAGGATGGTGGAGAGATCTCGGCCCCGTCTAGACTCGTCCGTAGTTATTTGACATCGAGAATGTTCTGTCATGATCCATCGTGCTTCTTCACCGCGACCGCGCCTCCTTGCACATGACACTGAATCAGCAGGACCACCAGAAACTGTCCTCCCACCAATAAGCACGCAGCAGTCGTCGTAAGAAATCAGTCGCAGCATACTCCGCTCTACCCGATCCCAAGGCCTACGTTGCTTGGCTGTGGCTGAGCACGCCGGCATCTTCGCATCCTTCCCCTCTTCAGCCTATGCCGTCGTCATATTTCCCCAGCCCGGCCTTGCGTCCCACTCTTTGCACCTTCTCAACCACCTCTAAACTCAGTAAACCCGTCGCCCTAGACACTCTGAGTTTCGCGCTTTCCTCGACCAAGCATTTCCGCAAGATGCATATCCAGGCTAGACAGAATTATTACGACGATGACAGGTATGTTTAATAGCGTGGCTTTGCCTTGTTCCTGGATTTCCTGGCCCTTTATTAGGTCGCACCCGGTCCTTCATGCGCTCGTTCGACTGCTGCGACACACGTCATACACCGCGCATCAAGCACCCTTTGTACTTACTTCCTTGAACGCTGTCTCTGTCTTCACGTCACCAACACTCAGCAATAACTACTACCACTACAACAACATCACACATCTAACACATTATGGCTAGATGTTACCGCGATCAGTTCGGCAGAGTCCGCTGCTATCGATCTGCATGGGATAATTGGGTCCGATGGGTCGTCCTCGCAGTTGTGGTTGTCGGCTTCTTCCTCCTCTTCGTCCTCTGCTCGTAAGTTTCTCTCTTCCTTCCAGCACCCTCAGCCATTGACCTATACAATGTCTAACAATACTCTAGCTGCATAACTGCCCGTCGCCGCCGCAAGGCCGGTCGCCAACCCTTCTACGGCACCGGCTGGGCTGCAAGGCCAGGCCAAGGCACCAACGCGCAACCCTACTACAACAACAACTACAACAGCCAGCCTGCTCCGCCTTACTCCCCGAGTGCCGCGCCGAACACGAATCAAGGATACTATGGCGGTGGCGCCGGTGCCAATCAGGGCTACTATGGCCAGCAGAATGGTGTAGAGCTACAGAGCCCGCAGCCAACGTATGGTGGTAACACATATGGTGGCAACAATCAGTATGCGCCACCTCCAGGGCCGCCACCGGGCAAAGGCGATGGTATTGTGCGATAAGTGTGCGAATCGAAGACGAAGTTGGCAAACGAAAAGCGATATGAGGAGCTCGCTTCAGCGCGACTACGGCACTACGGACATGGGTTAAGATGGCGTTCGGACTTCAATATGTGCGACACGCCTCAATGACTGGATATTCGCGCGAACGGGAGCATGCGAATGCCAATGGATGGAGTTTTCTTTGGTTCGGCTCGATACCTCTTATTTTAATGTCTTTCTTGTAACAAGTTTCCTCCCTGTGAGCTGTAACGGCTAGCTGACAGTAAACAATCAACTGGATATGCTCCCATGATTTCTACACATGCTTGCGTGATGTATGGTCGACACTCTACGCAATGTGACGCAACATTCTGATCTCACAAGTGGACTATATGTACCTGTTCAAGAGAAAAACGTGCGAACATCTATCAATCGCGCTGTGGTATATATCTATGTACCTAGACAAACTTCAACAGGTCCCCACACTCAAGCCTTCTCCTCCTTCAACGACAGATTCTCAATAGCATTCTCCCCACTCTCCGTCCCAACATCCACCTTCGCCTTATCCTCGCCCTCCACATGTCCATCAGGCTTAGCCTCGACCTTCCTCCCAGGATGAAACGTACCCTTATCCTTCTTCTTTTTTTCCTTCTTCTTCTCCGCCGGCGGCGGGGGGTACGCCTTTGTCTCAATGTCCCTCCACTCAGGGGATGCCTGGAACTCTGCCTGCACCGGCTCAAGCAGCTTGTTCAGTGCTTCGGTAACAGCGGGCTTGAGGTCCTGCGGTATGAGGATGTCGTTGACGTAGTCGTCTTGCATAGCCTTGATGTTGGTGTACACGAGGGGTTCGGCGTCGCGTCTTGGGACGATGAATTTGGGTTCGCCGTAGATGAGGTGGCCTGCGGGGAGGAGGACGTATTCCACGAAGCTGAGGACGCCGTTGTCTTCGACGACTTTGGGTGGGGCAAAGGCTTTTTTCAATTTGCGCTTTACGACGTCCTTGTCGTCGAGGACGTCGATCTTGGAGTCTGGGTCGGAGGAACTCATTTTGCCGCCTTGGAGGCCGGGGACCATTGGGTTCATTAGGTGGGCGCGCTCTTTGTAGCCGATTTTCGGGAGCACGTCTTTTGCTAGGGCGAAGATCTTGCGCTGGTCTACGCCGCCGAATTGTACGTCTACGTCGAGGTATTGCTCGTCGAGCGCTTGCATGAGGGGGTAGATGAGACCACTCAACGGTGCGTTCTCCGTCTGCTTGACGACCTCTGCACCTGCCTTCTTCGCATCACGCTCGCTCGTTATAGACGCCAGCCTTAGCAGATCCATGGTGTAATCCGAGTTCAATTCATAGCTAGACCCGAGGACGAACTCCAGCTTATCAATGGGCACGTTGACAGCTTTGAGCAGCGCGGTGATGGTGAAGCGGTAGTATTCTGCGCGGAACTTGACGAGCTCGATGGGCGCTTTGAGGTTATCGAGGAAGCCGTGAATATCAGCGAGCAGGATCTTGACGTGGCAGCCAGCAGCGAGGAACTGTGCGATCTTGAGGATGGGGACGAACTACACGGTCTAAGTATTAGCGACGAGCACACGACCATCCACTGAAGACAAGTACGTACGTAACCACAATGCGGTCTTCCCGTTGTGGCAGTTCCCCAGTAGACCTTCAAGTGCCCCTGCTTCTTCAGTGCCTCCTCCATAATCTCAGGGTTCAGCACCTCCTGCAGGTTGACCTTGATGAGCGCCAGCTTGTCTTCTTCAGACAAGTGTGCGCCGGGCCCGCTGGCCAGCGACTCTTCTTGACTCTTGTGTAACCTTGCCTTTGCATCCTTAAGTTGCGTCTGTAGCTCTTCAATTCTCTTCTCAATCACTGCGATCTCATCTTGTATCGCGACTGGGTCCGCCATGGTGGGGTATAGAGGGGCCAGCTGTTGTGCCAATTGAGCTAGAATTGAATTGAAATCGTAGTCCAATTTTGACTTGTAGCAGGATAAAGAAGGAAGGAGTGTACCGAGAAGAGACGAGTATATATGGCTGGCTGGCTGTCCCAAAGCTCAGCTGAAGAGCAATTTGTTGTCGGTGTGGTCTTGCGGCGAGCTGAATGAGTCGACGTGGGGCTGCATGAGTAACAACACAAAATGTGTGGCTAAAAAAAGGGTCCAGAAAAGCTGCCAATAGCTGTAGGGCCTTTCGCCGCAGCAGCCTTAACATTGTCATCCTAAATAGGGTATGCGCCGGCGAAATGGATTAGAATCTGGAGCAATCAACAACAATCGTCTTTTGCACGTCGCTATCGATTAATCTACTACCTCTGTGTGGTGAACATGTTCTATAAACCCAACGAGCGCACTTCAGTCTATTGTTCTCAACATTCAGCTTCTTCGCCTACCACGCGCAGGGGCGTTTTCTTCATCCGGCAGGAGTGCAGCTCAGGCTCATGTCAGATATGCTGAGGCTGGCTGGAACGAGCGTACTGCACACAACCTAGCAGTCTTACAGAACGAGCATACGGGAGAGGGGCCGTTCTTGCTTGCTCGTACATACCACCAGAAATCTCCAATACCGTGACTCTCTGTCTAGAGTATGCGTATCTCGTGTGGACATTTCTATAGGACACGTCATTGTGTTTCCAATAAACGCGTGTGTCGACGACAATGCAAAGGGTAAATGCCCTTGTGTCGGCTTGTACAAGTATTAAAGAGTATGAATGTCCTCAAAATGCGCTTTCGATCAAGACAGTATACTTGCTGAGATCTTGAAGAATACGCGGTCGCAAAAGTGTAGACGGACAGAGTTGTTTTATATAGTCAAAGGGCGAACCCTTCTCATTAACATGTAGCAAGTAATCTAAGTTAAATCCACAAAAGAGGGATCAGTAAACAGTATCGCCCATCACGAAATGCAGGTATGAAACGCCGTCGCTATGCTGAAGAAGTAAAGATGCCGCCAGTATCTGTCATCCCATCCAACCCATCCCCACAAAGCAGCTTACTGCTTCTTGTTGCATCGAGCCAAGCAAGTATCGACATCCTGCGCAAGATTGGCAGGAATCATCTTCCTGAACTCCTCAATGTTCTTGCCGTCAATAGTATTGGGCAGAGCAAGCGTCGCACTGATCACCTGAGGATTCAGCGCGAACATGGCCTGAGCACCCGAGAGCGTTCCCGGGTTTGCAGAGTTCAGCGTCGCAATAAATGTAGCCTTCTCGCAGCTGTCGTTGAACTGGTAATGGATGGAGCCCTGGGGGAAGACGGTGCCCTCGAACTTGTTCAGCACGCTGGCGACTTCGGGGTTGTCGCCTGCTTTGACGAGCCCGTTCTCAAGCACGAAGCCAAATTTGAGGTTGGATCCCTCCACGAGAGTGAGCCACTCTGTCGCCCGGGGGTGTACATGAGGTGTGTTTATGCCGCAGGGCTCGAGGAAGCCAACAGTAGTAGAGATGTCCAGGTCGTAAACCGGGGGGAAGGTTGAGACATCCTGAAGATGATATTAGTGAATGCTAGACGGACTTAGAGTGTGAAGGGACGTACAGCAGCCTTGGTAGCTCCACCTTTCGCACCAGGAGCAGGCGTAGCACCGTTGAAGTTGAAGACGATGACTTTCTTTAGGGCGTCACCGGTGAGGAGATTTCCTCCAACGGTGAGAAGTCGTTTGAATCGATCAATAGCAGTGGGAGCCGCGGAGAGATCGCGGAAAAGCGCGGTCTGGTCATCCGCAGGGGCAGGGGCGGCCGGAGCAGGAGTCGAGGATGGCTGGGCAGCTTGAGGTGCAGGGAAGGCCTGGACTGCTCCCAGGGTAGCAAGACCGGCGACGAGAACTTTCGTGATGGTGAACATGATTACTGATTAAGAAGCGAAGAGAGACTTGAACAGTATGAGATAAGAAAATGAAGACAGATAGGAAAGTATTGAGTATGGTTTGTTGATTGTAGGCAAGGAGATGATCTTCCCAAGTGCGTTCCACAACGCCATACTTATACATTCACAGGTACTTCTCATCTTACCAGGGGATTAGAGGTTCTGTACGGCACGTCCTCGATCCGAAGAACGCGAGCAGGCTGTACAATGTGCGCAAGGCTAGTGGTCAGCAATTAGGAATAAAGCTTAACTTCGATGACAGGGTAGCTTTGCTTAGGAGACAGGTCATCTTTGCTTAGATTTTGCGGAGCTAAAGATACCGATAGGGCGTTTACATGAGGCTTGAAACAATGTTTTGGTCCACGCCTCGCAGCCTAAGCGCTGACGGGCGTTGGCCATATGGCGTGCAGTGGGAGTGTGGCGGTGTATGGGCACTACCTTTTTGGAGGAAGCCGTCAAATGGCAGAGATTGTGACCGTTATTCCTACACATGTCACTGATTTTCGAACATTTCGGCCTAGATCGTTGGTCGGATTCGACGTCAAGACGCTTGTTTTGCTAATTTTCACCTCACATCACAAGGTACCTTCCAAGAGTTAGCACTGAGTACGCAGAGGGAGCTGTCTCGTGACGCCAAAGGCTTCCCGCGAGGCGCAAGAGTCACGGCAAAGTCGCTATCCGTGCCAGTTCAGAGGATTTTCATAGCCTCGAACGTGTGTTAGGAGCCGTCAGCGTCTGGGTGGTCGTGAGTTTTCCAAAAGGGTTCTGACGCCTGGGCCATCCCCAATCTTGGCAACGGCGCTTGTCAGCTTTTGCCATAAATAGAGTCGAGCGTGCAACCTAAAACATTTACAAACAAACAAACAGCTCGACCACAGACGCGGCGCGGCAGTCACCGCTTAACCGTGCCACCTATTTCGGTTTCAATTTCTGGGCGCTGAACAATCCTTTGGATAAAAACAGATGGAATTTGGGAATACGCTATGCTAACCTCAAACAAACGCCGTACAGTTGCGCGCAAATGAAAATCGTGGACAAGAAACAAGAAAGCTGTGGAACGTCATCCGAGTCGTGTGCAACATAAACAACTTTTACCGAGAAATCTCAATCAGACTCAAATTCGACGTCCATCAAGTCGCCCCCTTTCCAAAACGGAAGCTCATCCAATGTGAAGGCATCATCACTGGGGATAGATGGTGGGCCTTTCGAGTGCATCACTCGTCCTTCGTCTGGCTCCTCCACCTCCACAATGTTGTTGGTATTTGAGATACCCCTGTCCTCGAAGATGAGTGAGCCTCGCCTGTCGCAAGGCCCGCGCACGCGGCGTCGGAGTCGGCGAGCCGTGGGGTCAACGTCGTCGAGAGGGTCGTTATCCGAATAGCTGCTATCGCCTTCGACACTCTGGCTGTGGCTGCGCTTGAAGATCCCTGCACTCCATCTTTTCTTCTTCTGTCGGTACTTGCGTTCTCTTTCCTCCTCCTCAGAACTGTCTTCTTCAAGCTGCAATTCTTTCAGTCGAGCGAAGACCTCTGATTTTGTCCCGCTTCTGTCACTTTTTGCGTCTTCATAATGGTCAGGCCGCACGACTTCTATGTCACAGTCGTAGCCTGGATCGCTGTCCAGCTCTTCGAGTACAAAGTGAGCCTTTTCTGCCCGGCGCATAGGCTTAATCTCCTCCTCCTGTTCACTTTCTTCCTCAGACTCGTCATTATCTTCAGAGTCTTCAGACGTTGTGGCATATGCTCGTACGGACGGAGTGGATGGCCGCGAAGACGGCTCGAGTGACTGTGGACGAGTGAACTTGAAGTGGTGGCCTTGGCCAGTCGGTTCGATGAACTCCAATGGAGGAGTTTGGGCCATTTTTGGCATGCCCATTCGCTTATATAGCGGAGAAGTTTGGTGTGTCTGGGGTGGATAGCGATGTTGAGTGCGAGGGCCGGGTGTCATGGGCGGTGAGGTCGGATGGCCGTTGAGCATGGCGACTGGCGGCTGGTCGTGTTGTGCCATAGCCTGGAGGGTGTCGTGGTGTTTTGACCGGCAGAGGTGCGTCAGGCTGGCTTGCAGCCAATTGCAAAAGCGTACGTATCAGGGTCCTTTCTATGATATCTGCTAATCTCACGGAATCAAAGTCCGACAAACGTGTCTAATCTTTGAAATACGGAAGAGGAGTTTCGTCGACTGTATCATTCTGGAAGTGGTCTGGCAGTGTTTGGCAGGGGCAACTGAGCGTCGAGCGCAGGCGGAGAGGTGGAGAGTTTTACAAGTCGAACCCTGCAACGCCTTGGCTTATCGTGCAGGTGGAATTGAGAGTGTTTATAGGCAGCAATGCAGGAAGTGTAGCTCGCAGATCCGAGAAAGCCACAAATTGCAGGTCAGTTCGGTGGCAATGTGTGTGTGCGGTGGACCGAATGGGGATGTGGAAGAAGAAAAAGAGTACTGAAGGAGGTCACAATTCCCTGCCGTCTAGGAATGTGTGCGGGCCCGTCGCCAATTATTCACCTGCGTTTCAGTAGTGAGCTGGCCGGCCACGGAGCGGGTCAATCTGCAGCTGTGCTTTCCTTTCATGACTCCGATGCTGGCCACGATATGTGGTCGCGAACTATTAGTTGCAACAAAGACTCGGACAATCTACCTTGCGTCAGGCTGGGACGGTGCCCAATGAGGTCAGCGTCCAAAATTGCAACGCGCAGGGCGGGTAGGGTAGTGTTGGCACTACGATGGCCAGCTGGCACGGAGGGCAATGGTGAGCGCTCTGCGGGGCATTGATGCAGCACGCCAGACCGGGGCAACCGAGCCCACGCAGCGGAGGCAAATTTGACCTGGTGCGGACTCGGAAGGATGAGGCTCTGTTGGCGGCAGTTCATGTAATTACTTGGAGTTTCCAAATTAGATAGTCGTGCCTTAGGCTTCGATATCAAAGCGAGGGTCTGCTGTGAGGTCTCTTGTCACGTGGCTGCGGGGACCTTGACGCTAGTGCACCGATTAGGCCTAGACGTACCTTCAAGTTAATCCGTTGCGTGGCATGTCGAAGTTTGGCCAAAGCAGCTCCCGGCGGAGGCAGCAGTACGAGAGTAATAGCCAACACCGTGTTTCTTTTTGTTTTACCTATACCTCTCTACCTCGTTTGCTATTGTCTGCTGCATTGAGGTTGCTCCTGGTGCCAGTGAAGCTGCGGCTTCGACCTCAATTCCGCCATGTCTTCTTCTCCGTCTATGTTGACCAAGGCACGTAACTCCCTTGAAACGCGCTCTTACAGCTTGCTAATTGTGTTTAGTTTGAGTCCAAGTCCTCGAGGGCCAAAGGCATTGCCTTCCACCCCAAGAGGTGCCTCTAGCTTCTCCGCATGCCTCCCTTCCTCCACTGACCGCCTTCAGGCCATGGATCCTTGTGTCGCTACACTCCTCCACCATTCAGTTATGGGACTACCGCATGGGGACCCTGATAGACCGCTTCGAAGAACATGACGGGCCAGTTCGTGGCATTGACTTTCACAAGACGCAGCCATTGTGAGCATTCCTGGGCAGCGTTGTGTGTAGCTGTATACTAAGACCCATGGCAGATTCGTCTCTGGTGGTGATGATTACAAGATCAAGGTGTGGTCATATCAGACGCGGCGATGTTTGTTCACATTGAACGGCCATTTGGACTATGTCCGGACCGTCTTCTTCCACCACGAGCTCCCGTGGATATTGAGTAGCTCCGATGACCGTAAGCGCACAGTATACACTATCAGAGCAAACGCTAATGGGGCTCAGAGACCATTCGCATATGGAATTGGCAGAACCGTAAGTATGATCGCCTCTTTTGCAGTATGACAAGCTAACATGTACAGGTTCATTGAGTAAGTCCTCTGCCACGCTTTTTCCTTGTCGACCTAACCCCTCGAAGTATGTACCATGACCGGCCACAACCATTACACCATGTGCGCGCAGTTTCATCCTAAAGAGGACCTCATTGTCTCCGCCTCACTCGATCAGTCGGTCCGCGTCTGGGATATCTCTGGACTCAGGAAAAAGCACTCTGCTCCGACTGCGATGTCCTTCGAAGATCAGATGGCGCGCGCCAACCAGAACCAGGCAGACATGTTTGGAAACACAGATGCAGTCGTCAAGTTCGTTCTTGAGGGTCATGATCGAGGCGTGAACTGGGTCGCATTCCACCCCACACTTCCATTAATCGTTTCCGCTGGCGACGATCGCTTGGTGAAGCTCTGGAGGATGTCGGAAACTAAGGCGTGGGAAGTCGACACCTGCAGAGGCCACTTCCAAAACGCATCTGCCTGTTTGTTCCACCCTCACCAAGACCTTATATTGTCTGTTGGTGAAGATAAGACCATCCGCGTGTGGGACCTTAACCGACGAACATCTGTCCAGTCTTTTAAGAGAGAAAATGACCGCTTTTGGGTTATTGCAGCGCATCCGGAGATCAATCTGTTCGCCGCAGGTCACGATAACGGTGTGATGGTGTTCAAGCTGGAACGAGAACGGCCCGCGTCTTCCGTGTATCAGAACAACCTTTTCTACATCACGAAGGAGAAGCATGTGCGCTCCTACGATTTCCAGAAAAATATCGAATCACCATCAATGCTGTCCCTGAAGAAGCTTGGAAGCGCCTGGGTACCTCCTCGAACCCTGTCCTATAACCCCGCCGAACGCTCGATTCTTGTCACGTCTCCGGCCGATAGCGGTACATATGAATTGATCAGCCTTCCGCGTGATGCTTCGGGAGCAGTAGAACCAACGGACACAAAGCGCGGTTCGGGAAATTCTGCCGTCTTTGTTGCGAGGAACCGCTTCGCGGTCTTCACCCAGGCTAACCAACAGATTGACATCAAAGATCTCAGCAATTCAACGACGAAGACGATCAAACCTCCGCATGGTACTACGGACATCTATTTCGGCGGCACTGGCAACCTACTTCTGATTACTCCCACCAATGTCGTATTGTACGACATTCAAGCCAAAAAGAACCTCGCGGAGCTTGCTGTCAATGGTGTTAAATATGTCGTCTGGTCATCAGATGGCCTACACGTTGCTCTTCTGAGCAAACACAACGTTACCATCGCTACAAAGAACCTTGAACAAGTCAGCACTCTTCATGAGACAATTCGAATCAAGAGCGCGACATGGGACGACACGGGTGTTCTTCTCTACTCGACTTTGAATCACATCAAGTACAGTCTGATGAATGGCGACAACGGTATCGTTCGAACGCTAGAGCAGACAGTATATCTCGTCCGAGTCAAGGGACGAAACGTGTACTGCTTAGATCGAGCCGCAAAACCGAAGATCCTCCAGATCGATCCTACCGAATATCGATTCAAGCTTGCTCTCATCAAGCGGAACTACGATGAGATGCTCAACATCATCAAGACATCGAGCTTAGTCGGCCAGAGCATCATCTCGTATCTACAGAAGAAAGGGTACCCAGAGATTGCTCTCCAATTCGTTCAAGACCCTCAGACACGCTTCGAGCTTGCTATTGAGTGCGGAAACCTTGACGTCGCGGTTGAAATGGCCAAGCAGCTCGATCGACCGAAACTCTGGCAACGACTCAGCACCGAAGCTCTTGCACATGGTAACCACTCAACGGTAGAAATGACGTACCAGAAGCTTCGCAATTTTGACAAGCTGTCCTTTTTGTACCTCGCAACGGGTGATCAAGATAAGCTGAAGCGTATGGCCAAGATCGCGGAGCACCGCGGAGACATGACGGCACGATTCCAGAACGCACTCTACCTTGGCGATGTACAGAATCGGATAGAGATGTTCCAAGAATTGGATCTCTACCCACTAGCGTACGCAACTGCGAAGGCTAACGGTCTCGATGAGCAAGCGCAGTCAATTCTAGAAGCAGCCGGCGTCACTGAAGAGCAGATCACCCTACCTTCCGTAGGCAGCCCTCTTGCACCTACGAAGCCCATCGTACCGACCTATAAAGCGAACTGGCCAACAAAAGCAGCATCCTCGACTGTGTTTGAGAAAGCCCTTCAAGGCGATGTCGATGGCCTTGGAGCCGAAGAACCGACGGCGAACGGTTACGGAGATGAAGACTTACTGGGCGCACCTGAAGCCACAGGTACTGTTGCTGAGCTTGGAGGCGACGAAGAGGACGACGTTGGCGGCTGGGATATGGGCGACGATGGAGATGTCGAAGCAGAAGAGGACTTCGTCGAGGTTGAGGGCGCTGAAGCAGGCGCTGGTAGCAGTGAAGCCGACTTGTGGGCACGCAACTCACCTTTGGCTGCAGATCATGTCGCTGCAGGCTCATTCGAAACTGCTATGCAACTGTTGAACCGACAGATCGGGGCTGTCAACTTCGCCCCGCTCGAGGAACGTTTCCAGGAGATCTACCAAGCCACAAGGACGTTTTTGCCAGCTACACCCAATATGCCGTCGCTTGTTAATTACGTCCGGAGAACAGTTGAGGAAACCGATTCTAGGAAGATCTTGCCTATCATCCCGCGGGATCTGGAGTCCATCCTCTCAACTGACCTTACCGCCGGCAAGCAAGCCTTGGTGAGAAATAAGTTGGAGGACGGTGTTGTCTCTTTCAAAAAGCTGTTGCATCTTCTGATTATCAATGTCGTCGCTTCACAAGCAGAACTTTCGGAGGTAAGTCGAAGCTCGCGTTTCTTATGCCGTCAGCCACTAACATAACGAACAGGCAAAGAAGGCGATTCACACCGCCGCTCAATACATCCTCGCCATGTCCATTGAGCTAGAGCGCCGAGCCCTTCTACAAGGCGCAACCGACGTCTCAGCTCTGTCCGACGAGAACAAGAAGCGGGCTCTCGAGCTTTCAGCCTACTTTACTATTCCTGAACTCGAAGGCCCCCACAAGTCCATTCCCCTTTCTGCAGCTATGAACTTTGCTCACAAGAACCGCCAACTCAACACCGCGCTCAACTTCGCCAACGCCCTGCTTGACCGTACCGGTAACGCAAAGATGAAGGAGTCGGCTAAACGCGTTAAGACCGTTGCGGAGAGGAACCCCGCGGATGCTATCGAGATTGATTTCGATCAATTTGCGGACTTTGAGATTTGTGCAGCGAGCTTTACGCCTATCTATGGTGGGAATCCGAGCGTGGCATGTCCTTATGATGGAAGCAAGTATCACGGAAAGTATAAAGGCACAGTTTGTAAGGTTTGCGAAGTTTGTCAAATTGGTGCGCCGGCTAGTGGCCTGAGACTTGTTGGTTGAGTTATGAAAGCGCGGTGAGGGACTTGGAGTGTCTGATAGCATTACAGGAACGGAGAGAATGTTGGGGTGTTTGCTTAGCATTCATGCGTCATGACTGAGTACAGTACGCGGCAGGTGAGGGAGACAGAAAATGACCGGCGCTGTCCAAAGGGGGGGTTGGAAGTATCCGCTTTAGAGTTCACTATCAACAAAAATGCGAAACGATATAATGCTAGTGTCCGTTGACGTATCTGTGCTTCGTAAGTTCACAACGATCTGCACGATCTGAACCCACGAAGGTAAATCTGGTGGCCAACAATCATGGAAGAAGCAAATTCATGCAATACGTTATTCTGTGGTATCATCTCAATCAGCCAAGCCACCCAAATGAGATCTTTCTACAGCGCTAGGAAATCGGCAATATGTACACCAAAACGGGTATCAGACCATTAGTCTAACATGTCTCCTCGACACAAACGGACTGTCCTTATGTTCTTTCTGGCATCATTCTTCGTATACTTTGACTTTCTCCGCATACTCCTTTATATTAGAATGGATAGTTTCTTCAATGAGCTCGCCTCGTCCGCCTGCGACCTGCAAGATGAGATCGTTTAATGAGGAGCGGCCGAGGATATCGACATGGTCCGCTATATTATTCACAGTCAGCCAAAGCGCCCTCCAAAGATCACGCTTACTCCACATATCTTGATCAATGGCTGAAGACGAAAGAAACAAGACGTAAACTCACCTGTATTAGGTCCACCCCTCGGACTGAACCGATCCGGCTCATGCAACATCTCATACGTTGTAACCTTTACACCTGCTGGATTATACCGTTTGAGCTTCCACCCTTTAGCACACATGTACCCTGAGCTAAGCAGGTTGACCGTGCCGTCGCCTTCTCCCATGACCACGCCGTGGTCGACATCTGCACCCATGATGGCAGTGTCGAGCGTGACGTTCAGGCCACTCAAGGGTTCGTCATCAGTGCGATAGTAGTATGCTCGTTCAGTGTCCTTCCCTATTCCGTAGAAGCAGTAGATCTTTAGGTTCGGAGCGAGGGGCAAGCGGCTTTCGAGGGGGTTGACCCACTTTGCAGGGATCTGTTGGTTGTCTTCGACTTGCTTGGTGGTGTGTGCTATGCCGTGGGAGTAGGACGATAGGATCATGTCTTTGAACCACTGTTCCGTGTTCTTGAACAAGAAGGGTAGACTGTCGGATACGGTCAAGTTCTTACTTGTAAGCGTCGAATTTGCGTCGCGGAAGCGGATGAAGTTTCCATACGTGATGTTCTGTCCTTCTACATCATCAGGCGCGCCCGTCATGTCACCCCATACTGCGTTGCCACCCATGGGTAACATGGAGGAGAGACCCGGCATAGCGCGGAAAATCTCAGCGCGTTCGTAGCGCGAGAGGAACTTCTCGAGGCCATAGACGGCGAAGGCGTTGAGTTGTGCGGTGTCTTTCATCTCACCACTCAGCACAGCAGGGAGGTCTTTGAGCGCGCCTAGCATACATCCGCTAATGTTGATCCAGGAGTCGATATGCTCCTCTACCCAATGCGGTCCACCGTTGCCGTAGCCTTCTGCTTCGACCCAGTGCATGAAGTAGTATAGGACTTGGGAGCCCATGGAGTGTGATAGCAGCACGGCTTTTGCATCCGACACCTTGACAGCAACTTCGATATGTGACTTTAGCCGAGTGAAGTATTGATCCCGAATCTCGTAGTTCATATAGGTCATGCGCCAGTCGTAGGCTGCTGTGAAAGCATTGCTGGGGTCATATCCGATGGTGGCGAGGTTCTCAAGGATTTTGTTCCAGATCCAATATCCTGTGATGAAGAAATCCGCAGCGTCAAAGCCTTGCGCAGCTCTCAGCTTGACTCCAGGTGGATCCATACCCGTATTTTTATCTAGCATGATATGTCGTTTCCATGCAGCCTTGTCCAAGACCAATGCTCGCATCATAGACCAAGATCCCCATAGCCTTTTGCGGAAGTACTGTCTCGATCCTTCCTCTGTACTCCAAGATTCAAGACCAGTGGAGATCACACCAGGAATCATAATGACAGGATGTTTAGCTTGGATACCTTGTTTGCGAGCGTGGAGACCGACAGCGAAGGAATCGTAGTTTACGGCGTCGCGTTCATGTTTCTACTGAGTTGAGGAAATCAGCACTCACCTTCCTTCCTTTCAAATATTCTGGCCCAACTGTTTCTTCCATTGTTCCTCTTCTTGGGGGGATTCCTTACCTGTATTTGCTGCGCGCTCCTCACAAAGTTCGCCGGCAGCGCGTCCATTATGCTCTCCAAGTTTACATTCTCCAAGCTCTTCATATCAATGAGGTCATTACTACTCGCAAAAAAGCCCGCGACGAGAAGCCCAAATATGCCTCCAAGTCCGAAAATCCACAGATTTTTCCTCTTGCCATTTTTCGCCTTCCTGAGCGTTTTCAGCTGTTCTGCTGAAATTACGCGAAGGTGGGACGGCCGTTTACTGTCTGCGTCGGGCGCAGGCGAAGAGTCGCGGGAGAGTTCTGAAGGCGAGTCATCGCCTCCACCGCCGCCGAAGCGGCGTCTGAGGAAGGACATCTGCGGAGGTAAGGACCTTTGAGGTTGAGGTAGAAAGTAACTCCTGTGTGGCAGAATAAACGACTTGTTATCTTTCAAAACACTGCAGCTGTCCGAGCCTTGACATGTGACGAAATGACATATGATCGACGGCCGGGATCTGTCGACGCGTTGCCAAGCCGGGAACGCTCCGCAGCCACCTCCGCTGGTATTCACCATTCCGACGCACTCGGAACTATTCTTGACTTTGCAACTATTCTTGGCCCCTCAAGCTTGTTCCCTCACGCCATGGAGGATCAGAAAAGGCCAGAAGCCGAAGACGACCCAGAGCTCCAATACATCCAGTACGAACCTGCAAAAGAAGAGCAATTCCTCCCCTCCATCCGGCAATTGATCTCCAAGGATCTTTCCGAGCCTTACAGCATCTATGTATACAGATACTTTCTATACCAATGGGGCGACCTGTGCTATATGGTACTTTCCTTCCGCTTTCTACCCATCTTCGCATCCACACACCTCTCGATGCAACCCTCACTTGCTCTTAGCGGTTCACTTTGCATGCTAACACGACGCGATGCTTAGGCCCTCGACACCAGTAGCAACCTAATCGGCGTGATAGTCTGCAAACTCGAGCCCCACCGCTCCGGCACATTCCGCGGCTACATCGCCATGCTCGCCGTACAAGAAACCTATCGCGGCCGAGGCATAGCAACGAATCTAGTGCGCATGGCCGTCGACGCAATGGCCTCGCGCTCTGCCGACGAAATCGTCTTGGAAACCGAAGTCACAAACACTGCGAGTCTGAAACTTTATGAGAGACTAGGGTTTTTGAGAAGTAAGAGGTTACATCGGTACTACCTTAATGGGAATGCGGCGTTCAGGTTGATACTGTATTTGAAGGAGGGCACGGCGCTTAAGAGACCCGAGCATGCTGGTCATGGTCATGGGCATGAGATGGATATGGGTGGGATGCCGGATATGAGAAGGATGGAGGATGCTGGGATGATATCTTGAGAAGTCGACTTGAACGTGGACACTGAATAACCTCAACGAAGGGTGCAATGAGGTCAGCTGGGGAGAATCAAGAAGTTCACCAGTACAAATCTGCGGCCAGGGTCCCACCGGCCCTTCCAGGATGGTCATTGCAACCGCTACGAACTGGTGGTGTCCATTTTCGAGGTGGGACGAAACCCTGTACAAGATCACATGGGATAGACCAGAGGCAATACCTTGAACTTAATCAAAGAGCTTAGCGCAAACATACCAGGGTATGGATAGCGTTACTATGTGGAGCTATCTGATCCACATCTGGATCACAACGCCCACAATATCTTAGCCTCTTAGGAGCTAGTATACATATTATCCGTGGAGAATATAGTGTGACGCAAACGCCTCTTATACTTGTCGAGAAAATCAACCGAAACCAGTGCTCATCGTCGTGAAACACTCGGGCGAAATTCATACACTGAAACACATCGGCGATGTGATGAATCAAGCGTCAAAGCCTAGTGAATTTTCAGACCATACCATCCATCCAAGGCCCAATACTTCTTATCCTTCCATCTGATTCCTCGCCTGAGGCATTCTTGAAGAGGCAAGAAGACGATAGTGCGAACACCATCCACGTCTTGGAGCATGGCGCAAGGTCGTTGGTGTCTAACCCATGCTGAGGAACATGACAAACAAACCCTGCGCGCTTGCGGCTGACCAGATGGCCTATGGCCATCAACAACATATCGGAGAATGCACGTATCAGGGTTTGCTGGCATTGAGTTCCAAACGTCAATGTTTGCCTCGCTGATGTACTTCGTCAATTCGCCCAAGAGGAAGGTTGCTAAGTCTGAAGGGATTTTGTCGGCCTTCCTTAGGTCAGTGGGCGGTGAAACAGTTCTTGGATTGCCGGATCCGATCCCTACATGTTGAGGTACGAAGTTAGTGTATGTCTCACATGCAGTTCGTCAACCGACGTTACTCACAGACTGCAATCGGATAGCGCCCAACTGAACCAGCTGCGGTCCGTTGACGGCCCATATCGTCGAGGAAGGCAGCGGCCATTGCATAATGATCTATTTGTTCATACTCAGTGTCCTCGGCCTTTATAATCGGCAAGTCTGACGGGAGGAACGAATTGTTCGATGCCCTTGATTCTGAATATCCGGGCAATCCAACCTCGCTCTTTGGGTGACTTGCGGATGATGTAGAAGCTATAATACCTTTCGAAAAAGGTGCGGTAGCAACAGATAAGCTCTTGACTAGACTCTCGAAGCGACCTCCCCGAGTTGATTCTCTGTTGTGTTCATTATCTGAGGCCCTCGCACTTCTCCAATCAATTTGTGTAAGATCATGCTTTACTCGTTCGGTACTTCGGCCAGGCAAGGCAGCCTGCATATGCATAAGAGCTGAAGCCCGCCCAATATCGATTCGTGGACGTTTGATAGCAGGTGTTGGTAGCTCGTAATGTTCTCTTCGCTTGAGTGTTGTCTGCTTGTAGACCTTGTCGATAGGCTGCGTAGATACATGGGGACGACCCAGCGGCACGTTGTTCGATCCTGTTCTGTTTTGAGGCTCTGTCACGGGTGCTGCTGGTTCGTATAGGTCGCGATCGGGATCATCCACGATAGGTGTAGAGGAGATGCGACTGGCACGCGCAGGATTTATCGTAACCGCAGCGATGGACGGACCTCCCTTACTATGTGGATACAGTGAGTCAATTCGCGTAGATAATTCAGTAGATCCTTGCGGTGAGTTCGCTGTGGCCACGCTTGTATGTGGAAGGTCGGCTGCTTTGGGAGTATCGGTACGGGCGTTGCTAATCTCGTTTAATGCCTGCTCCAATATCTCATACTTCGCCGCCTGGACTCTAAATCTGTGCAACTCATCAAGCTTGTGCTTCAGCTCGGCATTCTCCTGCTCTTTCGATCGCAGGAGCTTCACTTCTGATACGAGATCGTTAAAAGCCTGTGGGCCTCCCAACTGATCCAATTTGCTTCGAAACTTGAGCAGCTCGGAGATCAGGTCTTCCAGCCCTTGTAGGCCACCCGCCTGTTCGATAAGCGACTGAACAGATTTTACCTGTGACCTGAGAGCATGTAGACCGCCAGCTTCATGTACGATGGGCCTGAGAACGTCAGCCTCGAGGGCTTTCGCTCGCAGACCCTCATGGCCGGCTTCTGCACGAAGCTGCTCAATACTGGCGATCTGGTTCTCATACGTAGGCAAGCCTCGAATGACATCGTTGTAATCTGAGGCCAGCCTACGAAGCTCCTGGTGTTGATCCTTGAGCAGGCGATAACGCTCTTCAAGAGCGGCATACTCGTACGATGCAAGCTCCAACTCACCTGGTTATGTCAGCTATGCACGAACCCTTGCGTAATATGGGCTATACCTACTACGTAGGGAGCTCTGCTTAACCTCTGGTTTGGTATCGTCATGCTCCTCCAGTATACCCGAACAGTCTTCGATTAGCTGCGGAGGAGAAGATGAGTACGCGACCAGAGACCGTGACCGTGACCATGCAATGCCGACTCTTGGCTTCTCCATCTCGAATAGTTCAGCCTCCGTAGGCTTGGATGCTGATTCCAATCTGATGAAAGGTGCATCCATCGTTGAGAGGGAGGGTGGTATGTTGTCAGCCATAGTGGAATTGCAGCTATGCGTTCAACAGCTGTTGTAAATCGCAAATCACCGCTTAGTCGCAGACAACTCAGCGTGTATGAGCAGGATGTGAAAGAGAGTGGTCAGTGAAAGAGAACCGGCAAGCGTGTGTGGTGTGGTGGCGGAAGCATTTGTTTACGTCGTGACTAGCCAATGTGGAACCGGGGGAAGTCGCGACGATGAAGCGGGCAGGAGCAGCAGGAGAAACCAATTGCTAGGACACGAACTCCGGAAAAGGCAGTGAGCACTCAAATCGCCTGTTATAAGCCAACTTAAAGTCGCCTGAAGTTCTCCAATACCTTCATAGAAGCGCTTGCCATTGGCAATCGTTAAGAGCCTTCTGGTATCCTGGCTTACTTCCATATATTTTGTAGTTCACACTCGGTTGAATCTTAACTCCCCGACTCTCACAGCCTATACGACTCGCAGTGTGCTGTCGTCTCGTACGGACCCACAATCTGCCAGGGCCTTTCTACCACCATTGCTTCTCTCTCTGCCCTAGACGTAGACCTTATGTCTGTTGACAGTGCAATCGGTAGTAGCTGGATATGGTAGTCATCTATCCTGAGAATCGTCCGTTCCTTTTCCTTATTTGTGCTTTTTTGAGATGTAGAAACGGTCGTCCAACCCTGGTGTTCTGTGTTTAATCCACGTAATGTTTGCATCCGCCGCGTGAAGCGAATAACGATGGGTTTGGTGAGAGGGAGGCAAGCGCACATGAGGCCGGCTGAAGATTCGGTGGCGGTTAGGACTATGTCAAGGTAGTTGGAGTATGCGTCATTCAGCTGGTGGTCACGATTGATAAGAAAGATTGTTGCGCGGACAGTGGATACTACGGCGGCGCTGTTGACACTGTCAGTCGTAAAGTACCAATGGGGAAGGATAGGGATAACACACATTCCTCCAATCCCGAATATCCATATCAACGCGATCTTCTGCTTTTTCTGTAGCTTCATCCTAGAGATCATTATCGCCGGCATCGTTAGAAGCCAGATGTCCGACAATACGTTGACAAATCCGGTGATAGATACACCAAGTCTCGAAAAACTGGTCATGGGCATCTGTCCCACTCCCTGAACAGCGAGCAAGACAACGCAGGTCGCTGTCCACAGTATAACTAGATGCAACAAACCCCACCACGCCCACCGAAACCAAGTCTCGAACATAGTAAATGTCCTTCGATAGAGGAAAAGTATCGAAAGCTTGATGAACGTGATAGCTAAGACGTAGAGGATAGCTAAAGAGCTGTATGCTGCTCTGACGAAGTGTTGTTTTTCTTCGCTTTGGATTGACACGTCGTCGACATTAACTGAGCCGAAGGCGGTCAGAAGCAAACCGGAGACTAGAAGTCCAAAATTCGCAGACTATCTCGATTAGCGTTCATATTTACTGAGTGTGGAGCTGGCACTAACGTAGGCAGCATATGTAAGTGTATCGTCCGTTGAGAGTGTTGCTTTCATGAGCTTGCGAGACACTGTTCGACCTACTACAACTGCAGTTGTCAATATAACTTCCAAAATTAATACAACATACGCAGCAGCGCTGTAGTTCGCCGGTACGGAGTTGTTAACACCCATGTTGTCAACGTCTCAACTTCACGTGAAACTACGAAGAGCGCATGTCGTGAAAGAATGATAATGACACTCCCTTCACGATCTGCACGATCAGGACGGCAACGCCAATCGCCCTGGAGGGACCGGTATGTAGTCAGCCTATGGCGGACGTACAAAGATACCGGGGCCAAGTCTTGTGTCACAGTTGCATGCAAGGCGGAACCTTTGATCCTCGCCAGGTATGCCCGATCCCGACTATTACGCGATCCCGAGATATGTATGATCTGGCGGTGGTGCCCTGACTGAGATTCATGGAATCCGTTGGCAAAGCCACAATATAGAAGCGATAGCATAAGCGGACGACTGGACTCGACTGCGCCGCGTGGTTAGAGACTATGCATCAATAAGTGGAGCGGATGTGATATATTCCGCGTGCTGGCACTGAAGTCTAGGTCAATCATGTGGTTTTTAGCATTGCACAGCATTGATTCCCCGAAGGGCTTTACGCGTGTTCGGAGCTTATGGGAAGCCAGCCACGTGTGCACGATCTCAGACTTGTGGCTAGATGCACAGTGGCTTGCGCAATGACCATAGCACGGGTGGTGCCAACATTATGGGACATAATGGGATAGTGTAGCGAGGACATAACGGACACGATGGAGTGAGGTGTGGTTCTTCAGGCATCAGGGTAGAAAGACTGGCCCGAGCGCCTTCCGTTATGGTACCGACCGACATCCTTCCACGCCCGTACACCGAAGTCATCCCTGGAGTTCTGTCTTTAGCTGCCTTCGGAAAGGTGATGCCGTATCTGCATAATCTCGAAACCTTCACTGCACGACGGACTCCTGACTATGTTCCCTAATTTCTACTTCCAGCAAAGGTAGTTATGAATCTTCATCTTCAACGGGTCCTCTCCTTAATCAACGTCACAGCGGTGGCAGTTCAGTGTCCCAGATCAAGAAAGTGCTCAGAAGAAATTTGGCGTTCCCGTCCTAATCACAAAACTACGTGAAGTCGGGAAATCCCAACTACTTGTATTAAGAAAAATCAATACATCCATCTCTACAAAGTTTCGCCAGGCGGTTTGGGTATCGTAGGCGTACAATCAAGTTCATCAGAAGCTTGCTGCTTCAACGACAAATCATCGATACCAAATTGGAGGCCATCGTCCGCAGGTCCATTGGTGACGACCACGATGCGAAGGGTATGAGTATCACCCGAAACCATCTGTGAACCGCCCATTACAACCCAATCATCCAAGCTTTCATACGTGTCAAAACTGTCAATTATCACATCGTCCAATAACGCTTGGAAACTGGCAAATTCACCTCCCCAACTTGCCTTAGAACAGCGCACCCAAAGCAAGAGGTCAACATAGGTTCCATTCGGGATGCTGATTCCCGACTACTGAAGCTCAGGCTGATTGTTATCGTAATCCCGGTACCTGGCAGTGAACCAACCGGGGGAGTTGTCGTAGCCAGGGCTAGATGCGACCCCGACATCAAAACCATCTGGAAAGACTGTCCAGCCAGAAGTATCGAAGGTGGCAAAACCAGGATTCACAAGTACATTTGTTGGGGACGGGCAGGCAATAGGACCTGGCGATGTGCTCGAACTTGGAGATGCGCTCGGTTTTGACGAGATTATTGGGATAGATGAAGTACTTAGATCGGGGGGGTGTGAACTTGACGACGCGCTCGGGCTTGCGAGTGATATTCCAGATGAACTGTCTACTGCAGTCGTCCCCGAAGGGGCGGCGAGAAGTGTCGTGGAAAGGGTGCTGTCGGGAGTAATGATTAATGATGGGGGACTTGCGGATGCTCCAGGATCGCAGCCTGCGACAGGTCGAATTGTAACATCGTCCACAACAGCGAGCAGGCCTACTGTATCTGAGCCGGAAGCCGTCCCTACTTGTATGCGCAATCTATGCTCTCCAACAGAGAGCATTTGCTGCTCGCCACCAAGTTTGATCTAGCCTTCCCCGCCACTTAGTGTAATTGCACTACCAATACCAATATCGTCAACGAAGAGGGCAAAGCGAGCACCGCCTCCCGGACTCTCTATCACCCGCGCCCAAGCGAAAATCTCGACCGTGGTCTCACTATCGAGAGTGATTAACTGCTGGACAAAAAGGACACCCGCAGAACTTCTTCTTGTCGCTTTGAAGCATTGAGGAGCGTCACGGCCATGCTCCTGACCAATGCCTAAGGTCCATGCGTCGTTTGTCGTAGTCAAGGTCCACTCTGACGTACCCTGCTCAAAGCCCGGGTTTGTGACCAAGTTTGTGACCGAATTTGAGGGCTCTGGACACGAGGAGGACGATGAGATCGAGGTTGTGCCGTTGATGACTGAGTTGTGGTGATCGGTAGATCCGTAGCACTCGACTGAGTGGTAGGTATTAGCGAGCTTGTTGGTGTGCTTAGGATGCTGGAGGAGCTCGAGGTCGGCGATAGCAATGGTGTTGAAGAAGAAGCGTCGCAACCAGGACCAGCACCGTCTTGAGCAACAGGCTGTATCGTAATTTCATCTACCGCGGCTTCAAAATCAAAGTTTCTCGATCTCCCGAATAAACTCAAACGAAACCAATCATTACCGGCGGGAAGTATGCGCTGTTCCGTTACGCTTATTTTCACCCAGCGTTCTCCACCTTGCAATGTAGTAGTACCACCTATCTGTACACCTCCGAAGAAGAATTTGAATTCAACAACGCCAGCTTGTACTCGCACCCAAGCGGAGATGTCCACAACGATATCGTGGTCCAATGAAAGAGCTTGATGTAGATCGACGAAGAAGTTCTCTTGGGATTGTCCGAATACGGAGAGATAATGAGGAGAATCATGACCGCCGTTCGAGCTCACGGCTCTCGAAACGGATTCATAATAGGTATTCCATCCAGATAGATCGCCTTGTTCGAAACCCGGGTTTGTAAGAAGGTTCGAAACGGTCGAACAACCGGAGGGCGTCGGCGATGGAGATATACTAGAGATAGGACTTACCCTCAGCGTTGAGGAAAGAGTCGCTTGCGGAGTCGACGATACGGCAGAGCTCAAGGACAGCGAACAACCATCTGTCGAGAACAGCTTGACATCATCAATATCGATATCAACACCGGAAACCGGGTTATCGAACTCCATGCGTGATGTGATGAGAAACAAGATCGTATGTGTGGTATCACTTTCAAAGATTCGGCCCTCGCCAGCTTGAAGCTGTGTCCACTCTGCGCCGTTGGAAACTGTTCCCTAAGCACAGAGTGTGTTATCCAGATACATGTCGATATGTGAGGTCTGCGAAGAACGGATTGTTCGCATCCAGGCTGAGGATGTTACAGTCACTCCAGGGGGAATGCGAATGTCAATGTGCGTTAATTCCAGAATTGAAACACAAGCCATCTGCTATTGCCCCCGTCAACGACAGTCGAAGCTCTTTCTCCCTGCATCCAAGGCAGTGGCAAATGCTCGCCCCTACAACTCTGCAAAGGTCCTGGCGCCATACTTTGGTGAACTCAACCCCGCGACGTTACGAACCAAGCTCAGGAACGACTTGGGAGACCGTTTTACGCGCGTCTACTCTAGCGTGGAGGCGCTGCGTGCGACTGGCCAGCCCGGCGTGCAGTGGTCTACCGTTGCGGCGAAGCTTAAGCAAGGACGTACCGTGGCTGATTCTTCTATCGCGACGAACAACTTTGCTAAGACCAAGACATGGGAACAGAGTGACTGGGTGGCCAACTTTGTCTACTTTGCTCGACTCACTCTGTTTGCCGACGACGATCCAACCTTGTACGCGACAGCGTCCATTCCAGTGGAACTCCATGACGATTGCGTGTACGCAGCCTACTTGCTAATGTGAAAGTGGCGCAAGGACAGCGAGAAGACCCAGAGATCCAAGGCGCAGACACGCCCAGCCTCCAAGGCGCCAACTGCTCTGGATCCAGACCATGCTACCAGGAGTGCTGCCAGCAGCGATGAGGATTTAGTCTACACAGAAGCCGAGACTCGTGCCATGGGTCAAGAATTGCAACAGTTCTTCGATCGACAAGCTGAACAGGATGCTCTGGCCGCCCAGCAGAAAGGCAAGTCTCACTTGCGGATCACCTTCGAGGAGCCCAATTCGTAGTCACCAGACGATTTTCTACGTGAGCTGACGTTTGCCGACGGAATTAATCCTGACATGGATGGGCATGTGTTCCGGATCATGTTTCGTGTAACAGCTTGTTCTTTGCTGGGCTATTCATGTGTATAATCAGCGCAAGTACACACTTGGAATCTCGAAGACTTGTGTGCTGACCTTGCCCAGCTCAGTCGTCTAATGCCTTATACCAGTCTCCGTACTTAGACCCCGAACATGTCATGCCACCAGTCGCTCCATAGATTGCCGCAACGCCCGTTCGTACTAACCTTCAAAGTCGGCGAGGGGCAACTGACGAAGAGCTTCGAGTAGACAAGCCACGGACAGATGAGGTTCGAGTGGATGAGCCTTGTGTGGACGCGCCTTGCGTAGACGAACTGCGCACTGACGAGCTTATTGGTCTGGACGTAGAAAACGACGTGCGAGTGGAAGACTGGCTTGACGAACAAGTGCCGTAGTTGGCATTCGATGCGGAAGAACTTGATGATGAAGCTGTCGAGCGCGATGATGACGGGGACGACTTACACGTCCCCCAACCATTCTGGCATCCTGATCCGCAGTAATCCTGAGAAGAACCGCAGTAAGAGGCACTAGAACAGCAATCACCGAACCTAGAGCCTAAGCAGGTCAGGCCAAAAGAAGGTCCACAACGAGCTGTCCGGCTGACCCCTTGGGCGTTGGAGATAGAAACGAAGGCGAGGACCGATATGGCCCAGACACTGAATGAATGCATCCGGGATTAGGTATTGAGCATTAGAGACGAAAGGCAACGAGTGGACGGAGGCTCCAATATAGTAGTGGGAGGACTTCCAAACTAGACTTGAGCGAAGGTGGGCAGCGAATTTGCAATGTACTAACTAAGGCATCGCAAAAGCGCAACGAAGCAAACAACAAGCCGTCACGCACTCTCAGGCTGTGCCACAAAACGAGGACGCCACGAACGAAGCCGTTGTTTGCAAGGCTGGAGATGAATTAAACAGATAAGAAAATATGATACCCGAAAACTTCCACAAAATTCGTGCACGGTAGTCCATCCCTAAACAATTATAATCTCAACGCCGAGCCAGTTTCGCCTCATTCCCAAGGTATCTTGTTTGTCATGTACAGTCATCAAAAACCAAATATTAAGCTATTTAAGCCGCCGCTTGAACAACCTTGAAGCCTTCTGTGACCATCTTCTGAATGTCTTCGTCCTTGTGTTGGAGTAGACCCAAGGTGTACGCGACATCATCCCACTGCCTCTCGCTCTCTGCTCTCGGCAGCCTGGAAGCGAGCTTGGTTGATAGTTGTCTGGCATGCTTGTCCTGCACATAATTAGTAACTTACATCCGGAGCGTCCTTTTGATGAATGGAAATGTACCTTCTCAATAAACCCAGCCAAGAATTTGATAATCCTCTTGAAAGCATCTTGGTCAAGTGCAGAATCTGCACTGAGCACGCTGAACATATCGACAAACTGATTGTACACAGCATTGTCCTTCGTAGATAACTCAGTAAAGAACATGCGCGCCATATCCGCAATCTTCTTGTCGCTATCCTCAAGACACTTGGCCATCTCACCGAGCTGACCCTTGACCTTTACTTGACCGGCCAAGATCAAGAAGGTCAAGGTCATGAGACAGGTTCGCTTGACGCTCGGGTCGCCGTCGTTGAGCCGGCGGTAGAGGAAGTCAGTGTTCTCATCGATGAGATGATTAAAGCAGACAGCCATGTCACCGAGAGCGACAACAAGGTTGCTACGGACAACAGCATCTTGACTGCGCTCAAGAATGGTGAGCAGCAAACCGAGGTTGGTTTCGCAGTATTCTGAGCTTACGCACATGAGCTTGGCTAAGCACAGTGCAGCTTGTGCTTGTAAGGTCGGGTGATTGTACGAAGTATTGTTCGCACATATGTCTGAAACCAGCGGGCCAAAATTCGCGAGGAGGGATTGAGGACCGAAGAGAAGCTCGCGCTCCCGGATATGTGCAATGGCATCCGTGAAGTCATCCTCGGTGGTACCTGCCATGAGATCCAACTCATCCACAGCCTCTTCGACTGCAGGTGTCTGCTCTTTGGTGGCTCCACGCTTGCGCCCTTTCTTGATTGGTGTAGGCTCTATCGCCGATGCCATCGACTTCCGGGGTGTTGGAGCAGTCTTCTTGTCCTTTTCAGCCTTTCGACGCTTGAATTCAAGCTCGCAGAGTTCGAGGTAGACAATCTGCTTAATGGCGACATGTCCTACAGTGAAAAGTAGTTGAGACAACGCAAGGGCCGAGTTCTGTTTCTTTGGTTGTACCTTCTCATTTGTAGCATCTTCTGGTGCAGCTTCTTCAATCGATGTTGGCAGCTGGCTTGCTTCATCAGCACTAGATCTTGATGTAGGCCGAGACTGTGCAGGTGCAGCAAATACGCGTTTGGTGACATGCCGGATGATCTCTGAGCAGATTACATCTGGGTGTTTCGATAAGACATAGATCGCGCTGATGGCCTGTTCTGCAACGCCGAACCATTCCTTGCTGTCCGATTCGAGTTTGACCATGGCGGCCAATCTCACCAATATTGCGTGATCATTGGGGAGCTTGACAACCTTCGCCAGAGTAGCAGCAGTCGCCTGTTTGCCAGGAGGCGGACTTATTCGACGTAAAGCAATGCAAGTATAGCGAGCTAAACCCAAGTCCCGGCGGCCTAGCTCTCCAAGGCCGATACGTAGGCAAGCCTCCATCTCCTGCACAACAATGTCTGGAGACGAGAGTGCTAACATACCGAGGACGATGATAGCTCCTCGACGCTGATTCTTGGAGATATCCTTCTTCTGATATCCATAGATCTGCCAGAGCTTTTGGATGACCAGTTCGTTGACGTTTCCTTGCTTCATCATCGTACTGAGAAGCTGCTCAAGGGAGGTGAGCTCGGCAGGCGTCGTACCGAAAGTCAGACTGATCATGTTCTTGGAGATGTAGTTGGCAACAGCATTTGCATCGAATCCTGGGGGCGCGTCGAAAAAGAGGCCCTTGTAGCATTCGATCAGATGCGTCTGTACACCTTTGCCTTCGTCGCTGTTGCCCTTTGTCCAGATGAGACGTAGCATTCTGCGGATGCCAAGTTTCGCGTTCGCGATCTTGTAGGCATCTATAGTTGTGAAAAAGTCCATGGCTTCAATGACTTCGCTCTTGTTCTTCGAAGATAGCAGATTAGTGACTATTTCAGCGGCCTCGTTGATGACCTCAATAAATTTGAGGGCTTCCAATAGGAACTTCCGCATCGTTTGAAACTTCGCTAGCTCTTGCGCAGTCGCAGCATCCTTTTGACCTTTCTCAATCACAGCAGCTCGTTCTTCTTCAGTCATCTCGGAGGGATGCTTGGGCTCCTCGGAGTCTGCATTGTCGGCTTGTGTCACGTCCTGCAACAATGTCTCATCAACGGTCTGGTCGCCTGGTGCGCGTTCTCGTAATTCCTCTGGCGGTTGCAATGTGTTAATTTGCGCTTCACAATCATCCAGCCTCTGTGTCCAGTCCTTGGTTGAGAGCAGGCCGCCATCAAAAGCGGTGAATGGATGTGTTGAAACCAGTTTTGCAAGTAGCTTGATGGCATTTCGACGTACATTACTACTCTTGTCTTCCAGACTTCGTGCAGCGAGTTCGGCAACCTTCTGTCGGCGCTTGGGGTACTTTTGTTCGAGATCACAAAGTTTGACGTAGACCTGCATCACTCGGCATCGGCAGTAAGGGTTAATGTCGAGGAATCGATCTTCAAGAACGTCGAAGAAAATGCGAATCTGCGCCTTGTGGTTTTCGCTGCGGTCATCTTGGCTGAGCTTGCTCAACATGGCAATCAGGTTTCCGCACACCTCAATCAACGCGCATCGGAGGGTATACGACTAAGACTTCGTCAGCGTGTGCTTCTGCACATCATCGCAGTGGCCGTACCTCGCTATCCAGAAGGTTTGCAAGCAACGTCATCTGTTTAATAACCAGATGTGGAGTCAGTTCGGAAATCTTTGTGAGAAATGTCGAGATTGACTTCGGACCCTTCAGATCTGTAGCGCTGAATTCCTTTCCGCTGATGTCTTTCAGGACGTCTTCGGTTAATTGTGGGTAGTCGTAGGCATCGGCCAGAGTGAACAGAAATTCGGCCATTGGCTCAGAAAGATGCTCGAAATATGTCAGACTCTGGTTGATTGAGGTCTGTGCAGCTATATGAGGTGTCAGCGTTTGTTCTTGGAGGATCTTATCTGAACCCACTGTAAGCATGTCCATGGTGCTTTACGGCGATGCATAGAACTCTAAAGCAATGATTTCGTATCGCGTTGCTCTTGACTCTGGACTCATTCTCGAGGATGTGATAGACCGGCTTAGTGAACAAGCCGATGAAGGTGTCCCGCTCCGAAGTTGTAACGAAAATGCGGCCCAATTTCAGCCTCAACACCTTGCTCATGCGGTCGAGGGCCGTCTCTAGCTGCGCCGAAGCATCCCAGCTGCCATCTTTGTTGACTCCTGACTTGGTCTTCGCGCCTTTACCCCGCCCTCGTGCTGCTGGTGCTGAAGCCGACTTCTCGAGCGCTCTCGTCTCAACTGCCGAGATTGTCCATCGCAGGAGAAATCCATACATTTCGAGGATGTTTTTGTGGTGTGGGATCGCATCTTGCTCTTCGGATTCGAGGTCCGCGTGTATGATGTCGGCCTGTGTCGATAGCGCGGATACTATGAGGTCGAGGATCTTGCTGAGGGTTGGGGGTGGTATTTGTGAGGAGGACCTAGATAGTGCAAAGAGTCTACAGTCAGGGTTTGTTTTCCATATTTTGGAGTCTTCAGGTAAGGCTGGTACACACTTGAGCAGGAACTGGAGTGTATCAAATACAGAGCTGCGAGTAATCGCATCTGGGCTCTCCGCAACGGCGTCGACAACAGGATTCAGCTCACTGTTGATCAACCCCGGGGACGACAGCGATTCTGGGTCATCTTCGCAGTCTTGCAGCGCTCGCGGCGCTTCTGGCGTGGGAATCGTCGAAGGATCGCTGTCGAACAGCTTGATCGCTTCGTTGATGTCGAAATCCACGCGCGCGTCCATGATGCGCAGAATCGCTTGGAGGAAGGAAAATTAGGAACAAGAAGCGACAAAAAGGCCGTCCGGGATGCTGTGTTTGCACGACTGAGGGTGAAGATGCAGGCCCGCAGTCGCAATCGTGTGTTGTTTGTGATGATGTAACCTCTTTCGGTCTAGCGCAAGTGACGTTCCGGCGCGTCTGCAAGCAATTCCGATGAGCACTCTTCACGCGCACCACACAACACGACATCTTCAGCCACTCCCCAATGGCAAAAGCACGCGTGGGGCTGCGCCATGCAGAGCACATCGACGTCCATGAAGACGACATCAAAGATGAGGAAGCCCAAGAGACTCTAGATGAAAGCATGGATCCTCTCGAGGAAAGCGGACGTACCGTGGACAGCAGCGACGAAGAAGTCGAGGATTCCGTTCAGGAAGATATGGCGCGCTTCGAAGAGACATTCGTCGGCATCAACAAGCGGTTTCGACTCATTAACCGCATCGGAGAAGGTATGTCTCAGATCATTGGCTTGCCATATGCAGGGTAGCGGGGTGGGCTCACATATCCTCACAGGAACATTCTCAACAGTGTACAAGGCTGAGGATCTGGAGTACAACAAATATAGCAACGACTGGGACATCGATGAGCGCGAGGACCGCAAGTGGTCATCGCCTGCACACCGGCGGCGACCCTCGAGACGGCCCCACTATGTTGCCATTAAGAAGATTTATGTTACGAGCAGTCCCATCCGCATCTTCAACGAGCTCGAACTCCTCTACGACCTGAGGGATTCAGACTCAGTGTGTCCACTCATCACGGCTTTTCGTCACCTGGACCAGGTCGTAGCCGTTCTGCCTTACTTCCAGCATCACGACTTCCGCGACTATTACCGTGACATGAAGATCTCCGAGATGCGACTCTACTTCCGAAGTCTGTTCACAGCACTTCGATCAGTGCATGCAAAGGGAATCATTCACCGCGACGTCAAGCCGACCAATTTCCTCTATAACCCCGCACAGTCCCGTGGGGTTCTTGTCGACTTTGGGCTTGCCGAACGTGAGGGCACGGACTGGCATAATTGCGCCTGCCACATGTCGGACGAGGACCGTCGCCATAGGATTAACAATAGTGTCCATGCACAGACACAGTCGTCGGGTCATAACGTCTCTAGTTACCCAAAGAATGATACACGAAACAGCCGTCGCGCCAACCGTGCTGGTACCCGTGGATTCCGTGCCCCTGAGGTACTCCTCAAATGCACACAGCAGACATGTTCAATCGATATATGGAGCGTTGGTGTCATTCTACTGACCATGCTCTCCCGTCGCTTCCCGTTCTTCCATAGCGCGGACGATATTGATGCCCTTCTTGAGATCACGACTATTTTTGGGCGGAAGAAGATGCGAGAGACGTCGCTCTTGCACGGTCAGATCTTCGAGACGAACGTTCCTAGCTACAGTGAGGGCGGTCATAGCTTGGAGAAGATCATTCTCTGGTGCACTGGCCGAACAGGCGACAAAACGCAACCAAAGAAAGAGCTAGACGAGGAAGAGAAGGAGGCCGTGCAATTCCTGTATCGATTGCTGGAATGTAACCCGGCGAAACGCATTACCGCTGATGAGGCTCTACATCACCCTTTCCTTACGAAAGATTACGAAGACAGCGAAGCAGATGAGGACATGGTAGACCTTGTAGAAGCCTAAGAGTAACAATGATGGTTATGTGTATACGAAGCACGACAAGCGGGTATAGTAGGCGTACGGTTTGCTGTAAGCATAGTATTTGGAGTTTTGGCCATTTAAGACCGACGGGCGGTTCATGTTATTGCGATACCCTTCAGACCTGTATAGTATAGTACCACTTGCAATAAGTCTATACCAAGTAATGAGTACACTCTATAAACACTCCCCAGTGCTTTGTCCGCAAGTACGCCCAACTCCTTCAACGGGTATCCTCGTCCATATTCATTCAAACAGAATCTCATACTCTAAGTTATTTATAACTCATCGTGTCCCTCACCTTCTGGTGTCGGCATCTTAATAGCTCCCTCCGGCCTCCCCCAAGCGCCGTCTAGCTGCACACCACTCTTCTTCCTGTACTTTTCCCACACACTCCAAAAGTCTTTCTCCATACTCTTCTCCATGAGATCAGGCAGCACAACAACATACTCCACATGCAAATCTCCCCACTGGTGCCCTTCGTTGTTCTCAAGCTGCTGATGCCATATCGGCATGCCTTCCTCCTTGACAATCTCGACGGTGTTGGGCTGTACGACCTCGCCACGTTTGCGATGCAGTTGGACGATGTGCCCGTCCAAATGCGTAATGTTGCGAGTCCAGTCGCCCATCCATGCTTCCCGGAGGGAGAGGACTTCGCGCCAGAATAAGTCTTTGCCGCGGCGGCGGAAGAAAGTTCCGTCTGTGCGTTCGTGGTCGTGTTGGCCGAGGGTGGGGTCAGATTCGACCAGGTGTACGATAAGGTCACCTGCTACCCAGTCCGGACTCTCGTCACCTTCGTTCTCATAGGTGATGCGTACGCCCGTAGGCATGCCCTTTTCGATCTCGAGGTCGTGAGTTTCGGCTTCGCGGACGACGCGGCTGCCGCCACAGACGGGGCAGGGGTGCTTGATTGTCTTTCCTTTGCCGCCGCATTTATCACAGTGTGTTTGTACTTGTTGGAACAGCCCAGGTGCCAGCTGTTGCCGCTGTATCCGTACACCGCGCCCGCCGCATGTGTCGCATGTCTCTACGTGTCCGTCTTCTGAGCCAGTGCCTTCACAAGCAGAGCAGATTGCCTGCTTCTCTATGGTGAATTCAGTCTTTCGCCCGTTGTAGAAGTCGCGCAGCGGTATAGCGACTCGTACTTCCATGTTTGGCCCTCTTCGCTCCCCGCCATGGTGTCCAAAGTGTCCTGATCCGCCGAAGAAGCGAGAGAATAGATCGAAGGGATCGTGATGTTGGCGCGGGCCTCCACCTTGCTTATGCTGCTGAACGCCATCATGGCCGTACTGGTCGTAGATCTTGCGGGTCTCTTCGTTGCTGAGGACATCATAGGCTTCAGCTACTTCGACAAACTTTTTACTTGCTGTGTCATCTCCACTGAAATACATTAGATAGCGTTCACTAAAGAGAGGTAATTGGGGCACGTGGGGTAGTTGGACATACGGGTTCTTGTCTGGGTGATATTTCTTGCTGAGGCTCCGATAAGCTTTCTTTATCTCGCGATCAGTGGCACTCTTTTTGAGCCCTAGGAGCTACGAGATGGTCAGTGATGCTATAATCTGGAGCAGAAATCTTGAAATGTCTTAGAGGATAGGATATGAAGCTCACTTACCTTGTAGTAGTCCTCGGCACCCAGAACTAAGAGCGCCAAACAAGCAACCACGAAGAATAGCGCTATCCTCAATAGCATCTTGCTCTACGAAGCGCGCCCGCAACGGTGCCTTAGCTTTCGAAAGGGAGTGGACGGAGGTTGACTTCCAAATCTTTTTCTTGAACAAATGACTACATGAAAGTAAACTGGAAGTTGAAGTAAGACACCCGAGAAGGTATGGAATTGGGGGCGACGATGTCTTTAAAACGTGGAGGTTGCGGAGCTGTAACTGGAGCTTTGGGACACGATAGCAGTAACGATAATTGCGGAGCCAATCGGAGCAAGACTTGGCGCGCTCCATCTCGCGTTCACTTTTTATGCGGACTTCAACCGTCCGGAACATCATCAATTGACGACGTGAAGCCAGAGCGGACTCCCCCGCGCCTATTCTAGCAAACTTGACGCATTTACTTGCTGTCTCCCGAAACTACTACTGCGATATCCATCCACGCGCGCCTCGAGCGCTCATCGCTCCTCCCACGAGACCTCCGCACCACCTCCGTAATTGTCCAACATGGCTTCGATAGCGAAACAGGCCCACCCCATCGTGACAAAATGCTTCTCCAGCCAAAAAGTCGGCATTGTAGTATCGGCGGGAAAGATGGATAGGGCAGTCAAAGTACGCATCGCAGATCAAGAATGGAATAAGAAGTTCAGAAAAGTACGTCCGTCAGGATCCCATACCTCGTCTCTTCCACCTTTACAGCACCCCAAATGAATAAAGCGAAGAATCAAACACTAATGTCTTGCTATAGCATTTCCCTTCCCACAAAACACACCTAGTCCGTGACCCCAACAACTCCCTTGTCGAAGGCGATGTCGTGCGCATAACATCTGGCTACCGCACCTCAAAAGCAATCCACCATGTCGTAACCTCCATCGTCGCGCCCTTTGGCGAACCCGTTGAGAACCGACCACCCGTTTTATCCCAAGCCCAACTAGACGAACTACGAGTAAAGCAGCGGTTACTCAAAGACGTGCGTTCCGCGGAACGAGGCAGACAAACAAGTGTGCAGAGATTGACACAGGCGAAGAAGCAGGGGCTAGAGATACCGACGCTGGAAGAGGCCATGGAGGGGCAGAGGATACACACAGAGAATGAGAAGAGGATAGCTGAGGGCGCAGGTAAGGAGGCGCATAAGGGGCAGTCTGGGCAACTGAAGACCGCGAAAGAGAGGAGTATAGCGCAAGGGAAGAAGACGAAGGCGGAGGTCAATGCAGAAAGTAAGGTCAAGGAAGCGAGGACGCAGACAGCATAGCTGAGTGGTCAAGGTGGCATTGTAGGATATATTGTGCATCTGACCGAGCTTTCGCCTATTGAAGGATGTGCCGGTTGTATAGTTTTGTATCATCATTTCGGCATTCGCGCGGTGTTCACTATGGAAATAAACATCTTCAGTCGTCGTGTTAATCGGAAGAGAGTGAAGTCATGTGCTGCTTCAGCGAACCGTAAAAACAGTGATCGAGATTAGAAGATACGTCCACCTTGATCTCCCGAAGTCCCACATCTTCTCTGCGCCTCACCATCATCAAGCAGTTTATTCGTCACTATCACACTTCGATTTTCCCTTCCGCTGTCACTATCCTTAGCCATGCGCTATATTTACCTCTCCCGTTTCCAGACCTACTCATGCGATGGTAAAAAGCAATACCATAGATCTACCCTTGGAGCACGACTGGAAGCAGCGTACATCGACAGAACTTTTGGTCGTTGAGGCTATGTAGTCCCCATGTCCAAATCACATTACAACACAAGCATCAGAAACAGTAAATCAAACAATACTTTCTGGTCCTAGTTCCCCATCACACAACACTCCTCAGTCAGAAGCTGAAGCAGCCTCTCACCACCCAAACAACTTCCCACACCCTCCCAACCTCAAAAAGCATCACCAATATGTCTCCTCCGATGCGCATGCCTAACAACCACATGCACACCTCTCCCCCTTAATTCCCGCGCAATGATCTCCGCCGTCGCAACACTCCTATGCGTACCTGCGTGGCACGTAAGTTGGATACACGCCACGTTATTTCCTGCATTCAAAAAAGGGACCACTGAAACGATTGCGTTGTTACTTTGACGCCATATCAGCACGATTTCAACTACGGTCAAACATCCAAATGAGCAGAAGTTGGGTCTCAGATTATAGCCACGTACATCTCTCCAACCGCTGTTCGACTTCTCATGATAAATTCCTGTACTGTAAGGCTCACGCCGGAGTACTTCCGGCATATACTTCGCGGCGGCGCATGCCAGGTTTGACACCAGACGGTTAGGAGTGCGGGGATGCCGAAGGGGAGGATGGATGTGAGGTGGGTTTGTGCGCGTGGGTTATGTTCGAGAGTTTGTGATGAGTATGAGATGATGTATACTATTTTCGTGCTGGCGGGTAGGTGAAGGAAGGGTTGGGGGTGTAATGGCGGGATGTGTATTTGTGGGTGTATTGGGAACATGTTCGGCGAGGTATGCGGGAGAGGGAATTTAGTATGTATGTTGACGGAAGGGGGTGGGGTGTGATGTTGAAATGATGTGTGGAGGTGGAGTGTAGAGGAGACCTTGACATTTAAAGAGTATGTGGCCTACGTTGGTGAAGTAGGAGTCGTTTCCTGGTTCAGGAAATGTCCTTGGAGGTTTGCAGTGATGTCTTGGACTCTTGTGAATGGGATAGTGAAGACGCTCTTATTGAAGACTGACCTTGAGTTCAATTCCGAGAACAGGACACCCGAGCATCTGGAATCTATTCGCTTGTTCCCTAACAAGCTCGACTGCTGTTTGGTCGAAAGAGTACAAGACTGCCCTGTCCCGAAAGCAGCTCCTCATTCTCTCGTCTTGATGTGTCGCGGCATATTTCCGATGATACAATCCTGTGGTGTGATCAGAGTTGTTCGTGGTGGCGTATATCCCGGCGCTTAAGATAAGTTTATGCAGGCGCCCTTGCCGTAACCTTAAGGAGAAATCATATCTGCATCGTTCCGCAGATGCATCGGATAGACGGGGCGTTTATGGTGGACTGACTCACGTGGGCTACCACGCCGCAGCCATGCATATGCGCCTATGTGCGGTTAAAAGCGCTAGAAAGAGAGCAACAAGGTAAGTAAGTCTAAGTCACAACGACGCCTGAATAGCATATTGAGTAATTGACGAAAATGGGAGAACGTGATGCTGAAAGACCGTATAATTCTAGGTGCCGCCTGCTACGACAGTCAGCTCATCCGCATGCTCAAGATAAGAACAGAACGTAATCCACCACGACGTCCTCTAGCGTACTCACTACAATTATCGTTCTTATAGCTTTCCCTCACCCTTGATAACATCTCTAACTAACTTCAGCCCCTCCACCGCAAACCGCACCATGTTCCCCTCCCGATCACTACTCCCTGTCTCCACCTCTCTGGTCACAGTGGTCCCCTTCTCACTCGCAACAGCAAGCGCCACATACCCTGGCGTCCTATTCCTCGTCTGTCCACCCGTCGGCCCCGCTGTCCCACTCTCGCTGACCGTATACGTGCTTCCGAGCGTTTTGCGTGTGTGCTCAGCAAGGCCCGCGACGATGTCCGGAGTGGGACCCTTGTAGTCTTTGATGTGGTCGGGTGTCCAGCCCGCGAAGGCGATGCGAGATTCGAGCGTGTAGAGTGTGAGGCCGCCTTTGTAGTAGCCTGAGGCGCCCGGAAAAGAGAGGAGGGTTGCGGAGATTAAGCCGCCCGCTGCCTAAGTGTTTTAGTCGCGAAGATGGGGTCATTGGAGGGTTTTGGAGTAGGTTTACTGTTTCTGCTACTGAAATTGTTTCTTTGCGTTCTTTGAGAAGGGTTGCGATTTCTTGAACTATTTGACGGAGCTCTTCTGGTGGGAAACTTGATGATGACATGGTGAGGTTTCAGATAATGGAAATTTTTTGGGAGGAGATGAGATGAGCAAAACAGGAGACGGAGATATCACTGAATGGGGACAGGACTGATCGAAAGATACTCAAACTTAAACTTTTCTTACAAATACAGTTTTGTTCTGACCTCGGAAGGAGCTATGCTGATAGAAAGTAGCTCTCATCGCGGGGTAGCTTCGCTGACGTGATGAGGGGTAGCTTTCCGACGCGCTGAATGCTCGAGGATGTCATATACAAGAAAGCGCGTGTTGATGTCTTGCGGAAAGATATTGCTATACGTTGAAGGCGAGCACTAATGTAATTGGCCGTTGACATCGTTAAAGAGATATTCGAGCCTTAGTGTTCAGTCGAAAGCAAATCTCTCCTCTCCTCGTCTCACCAATCTGATGGGGATTGAAACTCCTCGGAGTTGTAGCGTGATGATACTGGCAACCTTGGTCTTGAGTAGATCGTCCGCCCTATCTGAGGCCTTCTTGTACACTTCTCTTCTCTCCTTGCCGCCCACCGGCATTCTCTCGACCTCCTCGTCAGTGGCGTAGTCATCGACTGCGAGCTCGACGCTATATTGTGAGAATATGACAGCCAGAACAGCAAGAATTTCTACTTGCGCGAATCGTCGCCCTATACAAGATCGGAAGCCGTCGCTGAAGGGGATATAGGAGCCTTTGATGGGCTTAAACAACTGCGCCGAGGTGTCTTCGCCAGATGGTCCACGCAAGTCCTCGTCATCATAGTTGATATCCTCAAACTGGTCTGCGGGTTTGGCATCTACGAGCCATCGTTCCGGTCTGAATTGATCGGGGTCCCGAACTCTGTCTGATTTGGATGCATTCGAAGGTGCCGGCCAGTACTTGGGATTGCGGTGAATTGCGGCGCTGAGGAAAATGTGAGTATCACCCGGGACCGTATACTGCTGTCCATCAAGATTGAGCTGCTGAGGCCGACCAGGCGCAGTTGACTTTGGGATATTGACGATGGGCTGTAGGAGTCGCAGCGTCTCATTCATAACTGCTGCTGCCATTCCTCCAAATAGCTTCGGAAAATGCTCTTCATACTTCCACTGGCTGATCGGTTTACCTTCCAGTATCTTATCAATATCTTCTTGTAACCGCTTCTGCGAACCCCAGTTCATTGCGAGAAATACCATGGAGTAATGGAGCGTGTTTGCAGTGGTTTCGTGGCCGGCCAACATGAGCACGAACGCGTTTCCTAACAAGTCGCTCTTTTGTAGATTCGTATTTTTCTCGTCGATGATCCCACTTCCTCGAATCAAGGCATCGAAAAGATCCATACCTCCCTTGTTCTGGCCAGAAGCTACTTGGCTCTTCTTGAGCTCGTAAAGCTCATCCATGTACTTGCCCCACTCGACTACTGCCTTACCCACGGTGCGATGAACCTTGATTGGAGATTTCGCTGTTCAAAGGAGTTAATATAATTGCTTTCCTCGAAACGACACCGTGATAGTGCGGACACTTAGGAGAGAATAGAACTTACGCAGATATTTAGGTGGTATGACTTGCGTCCACATGATGTTGTGAAGTAGCTCGCTAAGGGCTTCGCGATAGTTCATCTGGTGGCCGGCTGGTACTTCTGATCCGACGAACATAGACTTGCCCTCGCTCTTTCTCTGGGAAGCCTGATTTCGCTCCTCATGCGGCCAAACGACTCGTACATCAAAGCCCGCGCTGCTAATAACATAGAGCGCGAAGTTCATCGCGCCTAGAGAGGGGTCGACTACAGTCTGGTTACCGCGTCCATCCGGTCCAGTCCACAGTCCAAGCAGCGATTGTGCATGATGAAGTGATTCAGTAAACACGAGCTCGTTGTTCTTTTCTCCGAAACTCGGCGCAGCGAGCTTGCGATGCATACGCCAGTCTGCGCCTTCGGTTGAGACAAGATTCTTTCCGTAGATGTCAAGCGCACCATACATCTCAAGCGGCTTAGGAAAGTCATTCCGTCGGGTGGTTATTTGAGTTACCGCTTCTGCATCGGCCACGAAGCAATGTATCCTTGTGGGCGCGACCACAAGAAAGACATCCTGGCCAAGTTGCTCAAATGGCTTGTGTCCACTGCGATAACCCCATTCCGGATGTAGAATGCTAAAATCACAATACATTAGCTTTTGGAGACGAAGGAACACAGGGGCTCTACTCTATCCACAGGCCTTGTAGAGATGCCGGTAAAAATTTCTTCAACAGTGGCCTCCATAAAGCATGGGTCGATAACCAGAGAATACTGAAGCAGTTCCATGGTGTCACTAGGTATGGCAATCCTGAGCTCTTTGCTAGTGCGATATTCCGCGATAGGCTTTGATATCGGCTGACGAGGTGATACAAGACGATGGCCGCGAGGGCACTTAGCATGAAGGTGTACGGCATGATGCCCCGCTTTTCATGGAATAGAGGACGCAAACAGACGTGGCAGATGCTAGATTGGAGGTTGCAGACAGCTCGACAACGCTAAGAATCGAGGATGGTGAATTGCGATCGCTGTGGGCGGATAATCGCATCCCGAGGCGACGTTGTGACGTCTACATAAATTAGGCGGACATGCTTGCTTCATTGCCGTTTCAGCAGCTCGGTTAACACATTCATATCGCCTGCGCGCAGAATGTCTCTATTGAATGCAAGAATTCTTTGACACAAGACTGCAATAGGTGCAAAGCCCTGGAAACCGTTTCTTGGAGCGTTGGAGTGGTGGCTTCTCACGTAAGCCACGCTGAATTGACACTAAATATGTCTTAGCGTGGTTGATACCTTGGCGGTAGCTTTCGTGTCCAGCCGCTCCCCATAGCCGACCTCACACACGGGTGGACTCGCCTTGTCGTTTCTTCAGAACACAGGCAGAGGCTTGATCGAGTTGTGTCACATTGGATGGAATAGCCATCGGAAGCTGCACCACCTAGGACTCACAGAAAGGTTGGGCTCGGTACAACGTTTGTGCCCAGTCCAGAGCAGTCATTTTCAGTCCGTCGGTCGCGACTTTCATTCGCAACGACTGTGGTCAACAAGTGGATTTCCAAAGAGCATCGCGTTCTCGGTGTCTTCCGATTTGGTTAGCGAAGCCTCTCTTCGACTTTCGTGCATTACAGCGAACCTGGAAAGGCTCGCAGTTCATACGCCGCTTTGCCGCTTGCAGTACCCTTTACCCATTGGTTGTCGCGGCGCGTCACTGAAACGAATCGTTTGGCATCGCTCTGCTTGCCTTTTGAAGCGGCCATGTTCTGGAATGCAAACTGGATTCGACCAGTCGCCTCCTTCATATGCCGCTTCGCAAAGTGAAGCGACCACACCGACTCGATGGCAATTTCCATCAACCTCATCTTGACTCGTTGGAGCACCATCAAAGGGACATGCTCTCTGAATGGACGCCTCACACCCTTGTGGTGTCGCCTTCCACGTGGGTGAGCCACGGTCACCCATCATCGCGAAGCTAGGGTAGATTACCACGAGGTTGCAGGTGTTGTGCTATGGGGCAGAATTAGTTGCCCAGAAATGCCTAGCGGAGATGGCCTTGCAAGCATTAATCATTGTTTTGACGTACACCGCATCTTGCCAGGTTCCGGGAAAAGATGAGGCCGGGCAGAGACGGCTCGTCGTCAGATGACGACCGGCTCAATGCCTAGCTGCTTTTTGTGATCGACCTGGCATTGAAGGGACGCCTGCCTTTTCAGTGAATGCTCAAGGCAGCTGACCATCTGTCACGGACTCACGGCATCGAAGTTACCTAGGGCGGCTGTCTTGCATGGTTTCTGACGCATTGGCATCGAGCAAGGTACAAACAGCACAAAGGAGGAGACGCCCCGTGGTAGGCCCTGGCGTGCCTCTCGACTCGCACTTGTTCCTGACGCCATTCTGGCGGTCTCGGATTGGGGCGCGCTAGTTGCGAATTGTGGGTTTGGTGTCTGGACGAAGGCATGAGGTCGGCGCCTCCCTCGAGTTAGCTACTAGATGGGGTGGTGCCAAAGGTGCCTACACGACGTCGACAGGGTCATGATGCAGAGGTAGCAATCCAGTGCGTGCCGTTGCCGTGCAGTTATCTACGAGAGCCGGCCAGGGTGTGCTGCCCGAAACTGCTGATCTCGGGCATCAGGAGTCACTTCAATGACAGATGCTGTGTGTTGTCGCGGAGACTCGGAGCACCTGAATCAGCATAACACGACAAGCCGAAATGCGATGGCGAGGTGAGGGCTGCACCTGGCGCAGGCTGATTGTCGATGCTGTGTGCCGCTTGCCAGCCACCAGCAGCGCATCAGTTCTATAGGATCTTCTCGAAGACGTCGGTGCCGCTACTCAGCGGAGGGGCTGGGCAGGGTAGTCGAATCCAGGGCGTGCCCGGCGAGCTTCGGATCTACTTCCTCATGGCCAGCAATTGGCCGCCTGGGCGGAAATTATCCGACAGCAAGGTGCTGATTGCTGTTGTTTACACTACTGTACTGTACCTTGTGCACTGGCTGGGGGAGAGCGGAGCGGAGAAGCGCGCATGCCGCACGAAACAGAGCTGGTCAGGACTGGGGTTGCAACCGTCGACGCGCAAGTCACGTTACCCCGCCAGCGCCCTGTTGGCATGCACCCAGCAGCGTCGGATTGTGTCGTGTCGTGTCGTGGCCAAGGACAGAGTGACAGAGTGAGAGAGAGAGAAAGAGAGTACACTCGGGTTGTCCATGTGCTGCGCAGTCGCGTCGGCACCGGGAGCGACGTTGGCTGACTGCAACGGCGGACGACACGGGCGAGGGCGTCGCCGTGTTTGATAAAACGCTGCCCTGTCGTCCACGAGAGACGGGCGGCGCACAGCGCGCAGTCTGGCTCCTCAGCTCCAACCCCCTGGGCCTGGGTTGATGGCTTGCAAAGCCTCCTCTGCGCAAGCGAGCTGCTGCAGCACCCAGGGCCGTCTCTGAATCGCGTTGGGAGCACACTTACTCGCCCTTGTGTCGCTCGATCAGATTCTCCACAAGTGGCGGCTGGGCCTCTTCGTCCCCTCTGTGCTCTCTGCTCTCGAGCATGTCAAGCACACTCCACCTCCCTTCCTCCGAGGCATTGCGCATTGCACATCGCACATCGCACATCGCACCTCGCACATCGTACCGCGCCCATCACGGCCACGGCCACGGCCACCACAACGGCCAATTGCCCAAGCATCGCTGGGCCGCGCCCCCTCTGCTCCCGCGTGCCGCCTTGTTTCTGCCGTCGTGCTGCGCTGCGCTGCGCTGCGCTGCCCGCGACTAATCTAGCCTCGCGCCTCGTCTGATTGCGCCCTGGCCCCTTCGTTCGCACGGCCCGTCTGAGCTACTAGCGCCACTTTTCGCCGACCAGCAACAACCGTCGACGCTCAGACTGCCTGCGATTCATCACCACTGGGTCTTTTCCTGCTTCGGATAGCTGTCTCCGACTCCATGGTAAGAAGGTCTTGCCTAAGGCTGGGTCCTCGTCGCGCGGCTTAGGAAAGCTCCCGTCCTGCATCCCACTCTGGCTCCGAGCACCTGCCCTGCGACGCTCCCCAAACTCTTCCTCTCTCCCAGGCGATGACGCGGGTTGGGCTGTCGTCTGCAAATCCCCTCCAACCAACCAACTGCTGACGTGCTGGCTGAACCGGACCCTCTCTGTCCTTTGCGACTGCCGAGGCCGCTCTCTCCAGCTGCTGCCCCCCGCGGCCCCTACGGCCTTTTGCCGTTTGGTCCTGGGAGCATCCGTAGTCGTTGCCCAAGTGCTCTGTCATACATAGCCGCATGGCCTGAGCGGATCGCGTCTGCTATATGTAAGGATGGCTGATCCGGACGCGCCTGCCCAGAAGAGACCCCGTTTGGACTCTGGCAATCCTGTCTATAACGGCCAGTTTCCACCCCCCCTACCGCCGCCTCATATCCAACCCACTCGACCTGCGTCATATCCCACTTTGGTCCAGCCCTCTTCTCCTCCCCGTCACTATCCTCCCCACAGCTTGCCGCCGCCGCCCTCTCAGGCATATCCCCCCCAGGGCCAAGGCTACCCGGGACCCCAACCCTCGCCATCGCTCCCTCCTTCTGATATCCGAGCCCTTGCGGACCCAAGGAACATCCCCTCGCCTGGCCAGCGTCCTCATGGCGTCGCCGGCCCTGCTCCCGTAACAGTCACCAAAGACAGCATCTCCTCCTACCGTGCCCCGCCTACGCCTCAATCCATCTCAGCGCCGGAACCCCCAAGCTCCCGTTCTACCAGTATCAGCGTCGACATCAAACCTCAGCCTCTACCTCCAGGCATGGAGCATGGCGGCCATCAGAGTCCTTGGCCCATGAACCCAGAGCATCGTCCTAACGGCAGCGCACAGAATGGCTACAACCACACCATCAGTCCCCCTCATTCCACTGGGCCCGTCTTTCACCCACCGCCACCACCCGGCCAGCAGTATGGCCAGCCCGTTGATCCCTATGCGCAGAGTCCATACATGGGCCAATATCCAAATGCAGCACAACAGATAAGAAGAAAGCAGGTCCGGGCCACCCAAGCTTGCAACCACTGCCGTTCGCGCAAACAGAAATGCGACGAAGCCCGGCCGTGCCAGTTCTGTAGGGAGAACAACTTCGATTGCCAGTACAAGGACGTTCCACCACCAAAGTGCGTTGCTACTCAGTCGTGTACCATCAGTTTGCTGACGATTTCCAGACAAGACAGAAGCATGATGCAGCTCCAGGACAGCGTGAATACCATTTCCGACGTTTTGAGAGATTTTGTAGGTGAATTCAGTACGTGGAAGCAGAGCGTCGAAAGCAGACTTCCACCAAGCCGAGGCCCCGAGATGACTTCGAACCATGCCTCGCCTGAAGCGGCTTTTACTGTTCCCATGAGGGACCCCACCGGATCGAGATGGCCCACCCCTAGCCAGGGAAGAGCGCAGCTTCGCCGAGTTAACAGCATGAAAATGGAGTCCCCTATCGCTCCTCACTCCCATATGTCGCCTATCGGTGCGCAAGCATCGACTCCTATCAAGCAGGAGGCTATTTTGGCTGCACCGCAGCAACCGGCGACTCCAGCCGATAGCGTAAGGACCGACCACAGCCGCGTCACGGATCGTGGTCCAAGAGAAAAGAGTGGGCTTCAAAGCGATCACACCACTCCAGCTCACAAGCTGCTGTCAGAGTGGCAGGCAATGAATACCTTTTACAAGGATGTTGATTACTTGAACAGGTTGGTGGACAGTGGTCATGACGTGTCGGATTATCCGATGCAACTAGAGCAGGACCGCGGGTTGATCCGGGTCTGGGGCGTTGGCGAGGGTCAAGATTTGAATGACGGAGCTCAGGGACCTGGAAGCCCAGAGAGCAGCAACGATTCGGACGTACCTTCTCCGGCGCCTGGCAAAGATGGTCTGTGGGGTCATCCTCCTTTGGACCACTCCAGCCCAAGCACGATGAGCGGCAGCACACCTCGAGAGTATCAAGGATCCGAAGGTGGACTTGGGCCAGATGGGCGACCCAACTTTAATGCCCAGACACTGCAAGAACTGCTCAAGTCTTATTTGGACAACATACACGTTCTGCATCCGTTCATGAACCCTAGCAAGCTCTCAAGGATGGTCAAAGAATTTACTGACCAATATAGTCCTGACGCGAGGACTGCGAACACAAGGTCGCCCGCTGCTAGCGGCTTGCAACATCAGCTTCATCAGGGTATCAAGAGAAAACGCTCTAGCAGTGCTTTTGGGGAGCCCTATTCACCTAAAGGCGCGATCGAACGTTCGTTGCGGAATGCTATCGTTCTGTTGGTCCTGGCTGTGGGGAAAGTGTGCGCTTATAAGGACAAGCTACCTGCACCTCAAAGCGACAAGAGCCCATATGTGAACGGTGCTTGGGGCTATACTCGGGAGTCTCCACGCCCTAATGGTAGCTTCAATAGCGATATGTCCGAGGATAATCGTCCAAGAAACATCGACATCTTACCTGGCATGGCATACTTCTCCTACGCTACAGACATTCTTGGGAATCAGCAAGGGGGAAATACTGTCGCTCATGCGCAGGCTATGATATTAGCTGCACTTTATTTGAGCCAGTTTGCAAGAGTGTTGGAGAGCTGGAGCTGGATCAATAATGCTTGCCGCATTACCATGGTTCTCGTTAAAGCGTAAGCGTGGCCTATAATCTGGACTTGGACCCGAGTTAACAGCCATCTCAGTGATTATCCCAAGCTTATCCGCAGTTACTACATCGATAAGAAGACCCCACTAACAGCCAAGGAGCGATACAGACTGAATTTGGTGATGTGCGTTTACTGGACATGTCTTCAATTGGAATCGTTAGTCGCCATTACCTTGTTTTTTCACGCGTCATAACTGACCGTCTTCTAGCGATATTCTGGCTGAGATGAGCACTCTTCCACCGAGCAATATTTCTGCGCACCAGAGCGACATTATGTACCCTGAAGGTGTATACGAAAAGTTTCCTGCAGACGAGACCGAAGTTCCAGTAGCGCCGGAGGGCGACACCTCGATGCTGATTTATTCAAGTCAGATATGGCTTCGCGTAATCCTCAACGAGGCACACAACGCCCTGTACGGCGCTAATGGCCGCTCAAGCTTTGACACAAGCAACGTCAAGGAGGTTGCCGATCATGCAAGCACCCACATCGACATCTTACAGAGCTGGAGGCGAGTGCTACCACCAGCATTAGCTTGGAAGGATGAGGACCCTCCTTCGACTGACCTAAACATTGCGCGCGTACGCGCCAAATACTATGGAGGTCTCTACATGATGCTTCGTCCGTACCTACGCATCGCGAGTCACACCATCGAGTTTCCACCTCCTGCAGCAAGCGCGCCACATCAATCGCAGCACAACTCGCCAGCTTACACGGGGGATTATGCCTCTAACCCTGCGAGCAGGAATGTTCAGATGGTTGAACTATCTGAAGACCAGCGAAAGATCATCAAGGTCGCCTGTCAGTGCATAGACAGTGCCATCCAGAGTACCATAGCATTCGATCGCGTTGGCGCTCTTCCCGACAGTGATTATAAAGACTACAAAAGTACTCGTACATGTAGGCTTGTAGTAACGAATATCTTCGGTACACTTCATGCGTAAGTTCTTCCCTTGAGCACATCACATCTATGCTAACATTTATCCAGTCAATTTGGGAACATGCTTGTCCTGGCAGCGGTCTACAAATCGAAGCTGTACCCCTTATTGCCAAGCGATACGCAACTCACCAAAGCAAATCTCAGTGCCCTTCTGGCCCGCACCATCAACTTGCTTGAAGAAGTCGCACCGAACTCCCCGATCCTCAGAATGGATCTCGAAATCCTGTATAATGTCCGCAAGCAACACGGCCTCTACATAACTTGATCCAAAACTGGAACAGGCTTACCGTGTTTTGGTGCCGCATTTTCTGGATAACTCGAACCGCTTTCCTACCTCGATTGCTGCGCCCGGCGCATTGCATGCATCTTGTATATAAGTTTCTATTGTCTGATTTGTTGCATTTATCTCGGCGTATATCATTCCTGTTATTTCATCTTTCTGTAGGCATACTACGCACATATTCATCATTGGGCGGCTAGCGCTGAGACCATTTGCTGCATTTTGAACACACAAGCAAGCCTGGGCGGTACCACTGAACTTCTTTCTCTTTGGCGAGGACATATTATACCCTGGACAGCTGGGTTGCAACAGTCAGGATGGGAACAACGGTCGAGCATTGGAATTGATTGAGTCAGTTTGGGAAAGGTTGACCTCTTTCGGAAAGAGGAGCCGCTACTTCGGTTTCGGAGATTCTTCTTCGTGGAGCTTGTCGCTTCGGGGAGCTGTCATGCGCCTATTTGGCGTTGGCTTTCTTTTTTGCTTTTGAGCTTGTTGCTTCTAGCTAACGGCCGATTTTCGGTTGCATTTTGTATGCTCTTTGATGAAGGTATTGGGTGATGATTAGATGGTTGGCTACCACGCTTCAACTGTTTGAGAAGCTCGCGCAACTCAGACTGAAAGTTTATCTAATAAAGGCGAAGTTTCAAGCTCTCTTGTGGTACTTCGAAGCTGATCATGAAGAATCTGTGAATGTCTCTGTCTCCTTATTGGACAAAGAATTTTCTGTGGAAATGGGGCCTCGTGCGCTCAGCTACGAACTTGAGTCCCCTTTTCGCCGCGCCTACTGCTGCAAGCATGGAGAAATTACTAACTTCTGGCGATGGTCCGTCGTACTGGCCTTGGTAATCGCGCAACCTACTTCATAGATGTCGTTTTTCCCAACTGACGCGAGTTGTGTCCCACCCTCCACATGCATATCAAGATCAAAAGTGTACTGTTGATTCAAATGCTCACGTCCCCCACTCTTGATCCCATATGGCACATTAGGCACATCTATGAAACACTGCTGGATATATCGGCGCAGGATCGCCAAGATGCACAGGCTGCTATCGAAAAGCCCGCACTCCCATCCACCGTAACAACCCGGCGTCCGCCACCTCGCAGCATGAGAACATGTGCGCCTAGTAAACCCTCTAATAAGATGATACTTAACTACCATCGCAGCCCAACCTCGCCCGTCGATCCTACTTCACCCCCACATAGCAACTGAAGATCCTCACGTGGACCGCATCCTTCCAATTCCATCTGCTCATGAACAGTCCCTAGACGGGAAGCGCCACAGCATGTCTGGCCGACGCTAAACCGCAGCGAACCATGGATGAAATTGGCAGCAATGCAGCGCGGCGAGCGAAATAGCGCCGGCAAGCGGACTCTGCCGCGACCCGTGAAAGACTCTAGTGTACAAGTGAGAACGTGAGAACGCCATGGCTGCGAAACGTGACGTCGGCTGTATAAAAGCGATGTTGGACAAACGTCTACAGCTGATGAAAAGCGTGCGCGGTCACAGACTGACAACTGCTGACGTCGCATTTGCACTGTGCAATTAACAGGGCCGTGATGGAGAGTTTGCCCGCGTGATGAGATGGGTGCTTGCGTTTCCACGGCGCTTGCTGCTACGTCGATCAGTTGGGGTAAAATGAGAAACCCAACTAAGTTACCAGCTCTAACAAGGCAGGGAGCAGCGTTGGAGAAAATTGTCACAAATGTCTCTGGATCATGTCGATCGTTTTCTAGAAAAGCAACTGGGTTTTGCGGAATGCTTCCTCGTCCTTTGTCTCACATGCTACATTGACTGGGGAGCGCTTAATGTTTCGAAGCTGTCTAGGCTTTTTGGCTTAAATCCGGTGGATGATAGCCTCTGGCTTTAGGGGGCGATCTACCCTGCTTTCGGCGCGACGTTGGGCAGTAGCGTGTGCCATTCCGTGTTGCTGGAATGGGGTCTCTCTCACAATCATTCGCGGCGGAGTGTTCTCCGCGTGTTGCTGGGTTCGTTTCCTGCTCGGCCAAGGTACGCCCAAAGCTGGGGTTGGTAATCTCCAAATCTGAAGGGGAGAAAACTAGCGATGAGAAGGCGTCAAGAGTGACATGCGCTGCGTATACCTTGTCGTCAACAGATACGCTGACATGGTGTGATTGGCTGTGGTTTGATATAGTTTGGGATCGCGATACTTGGACGTTGCGGAATCTCGATATGTCGGATCTGGGTACCAACATGTGTGCTTGGCGGTGCAGAGGCGTTGACCACGTGGTTTGGCCGAACAGTTTTAAGGTTTGCTTTTTGCGGCTCTGGGCGGAACTGACTATGCGAAATAGCCGACGCTTTTGGTGCCAGACGATAGCTTTAGATTGCGTAGTTCCACTTTGTACTCTACGTACGTAACCTCCACAATCTTGTGACTATCTGTTGATCACCTCAATCCCGGATAATACTTGATATGAGCATTCGTTCGGAGAACAGCGCTACAAAGCTTGCTCAATCTTGGTTGAACCCCAGAGCATCATCATCAAGGTGACAGCCGCACTGGCCTTCACAGCGGCAAGCGAAACACTGCAACAGACCAAAGAAGAAGGTGAACATCAACTTCGATATTGACAGACGGGAGGAGCTCTTCCGCGCTCTGCGCGCCTCACTTTCTTCTGAGCCTCATGCGAGGTCACATCGTCGATTATCCGCGCCTTGCATCTAGAACCCAACCTCTCGCCTCACCGAAAAAGTCAAAAATCGAGAACTCACGTCCTCACTTCCCGTGTGCGTGTGTGCGTGTCACAAATCATCCCCTGCTGTTCGGCAGTGCTACGGCTCCACGAATTGCTTAGACCAAAGAAGCAAACGCTGACAGCAAATGTAACACAAATACTCAATGTACAGTACGGTAAGGTGCCACACTCTCTCTGTTCGTCCGGGTACGCTCGCCAATCCTGTGCGTCGTTCCTCACCGATCAAACAGCATCGCGTCGGCTAGAGGCACCTCCCGCAGGCAGTTAGTGCTGCACCTGACATTGCAGTTAGCCCTAGCACATTGCTATGCAAGATACAGATGCGATGCGACAAGGCGAGCAGGTTGTCCTTTGCTTGGCATATGCAAGCCGTGCTGTTTGTACGGCTACACGATCCCAATCTAGCCATCTGTGAAAGCTGACTGCATAGGAGATCTTCTCCGGGGAATTTTCCATGTTCTTTTCGCCAGTTTGGGTGCGCAAGGATGAAGTGGCCGTGGCACGCCGTGGCCCATGGGCCAAACGCGAAACCCAGGAATGAGGTGGAGGATGGCTTTGGGGAGATTTGATACGAGAGATTCATGCGTGTAATCCGACGCTCGTATGCCGAGTCATACTCTTCTCGGATTCTAATTCTCTCTCGGATTAGGGCTCGCTTCATCGGCTTTGAAACGGATGTTGATGAGTCGCTCATTGCAAAATCACAACTTGCAAAGTCTTATTATCCTGCGAATGAGGATTGTTGCGATGGAAATCTGAATCGGCCCGTTCGCAGAGTCGTGCGATTCGTCATACGACAATATATCGTTGTAAGTTCGCTCGATATCTCGGAAAGTGATGATGAGCGCTTTCATCAGCCCATACTGCACAAACGGACCGTAACAGTGTGCGAATCCATCCTCTCAGATGGCATCTTCCTTTCGGGCCTCTTTCTTAGTTCGCGAGCCAAGGAACTTTGCTCCATGTTTCATTTACTTTCAGTCCATCTCCTCATTTCTTCAAAGACTCTCGTTCCTTTGGTCCACAGCATTACGCCGACCGGGGTAATGTTCATGAGTCGCTGTACAGGGTGTCGGGTTCAGCCATCACCTCGTCAAACCGCTACCTCGGGCTCGTTGGGCGTCGACATTGTTCACGCACGACACCACCCCGCAAAGTACCTATCCAGGGTCTGTGGAGACTCCATGGCGTTAAGGGGATGCGCGACAACGATTCGGATGACGAGCATCGAGCCATCGTAGGGGGTCGAGCAGAGCGGATACACATGAATGTTTCGCATGGGCTATGCACAAAGAGCAAGTCAAGCTGTTGAACCGCTTACCTTGCCGATGAGAGATAAATAGGAATGCATGCTACAAAGCATTCCCTTGGAAGGACCTTAATGAGACAATTGCCAGCATGTGGCACAGCGGTCGTGCAGATGCGCCATGTCTCCTATGATTGAGAGACGCCCAACACACGCGAGGTAGTCACATCCATTCCACAAGGGCCGAAACCTGGAGACAGTTGACTCAGAACCTTAACATCTCTTGTAAGACCTTGTCGAGTCATACCGCTGGAGCGATTCCTCACGGTCGAGTCAATGCTGGATGTTGAGCGTAAGCGATGCCCCACCCGCGGACATATGAGACGTCTCTGGTCCGGAGAACGTCGACCGAGAAGAAAGCATGTAAGTACATAAGACTTCTGTGGGGCTTGGATTTTGCGAACAACATGCCTGAGCGTTGAAACAACGGCGATATGGCAATATGGCGGCATGGTTCGAGCGACAGATGTTGTACAGCACCGACGCCCAACGTCTGTGGTAAGTAATGTGGAGCAGGCTATTCCTGGTATGCATAAGAGACGCTTGTTCGTGAGCTTAATTGGACGTCTAGATATAATATCCAAGTCCATTTATTCCTTTCCTTTCATCAAGTCTGTCTCCGTACCCCTCTCTTGTTTTGAAGGAATGAGAGCAGGTGATCAAATGGATTCCAGGTTCGCTCAATAGTCAAGATATACTAAGTGCTTGCATCGATAGTGTAGTGATGACTGTAGACGTCACAAAATGGCGAAGTCAAAAGATATCACCGTCCACAGCGCTACTATCGAGGTTGATAGACCACTGGCATGGTTGCAATGAGTTGCTCCTTCCTCGACCGAGTATTTGTTTCCTTAATCTTCAGCAGTCTCTTCCCAACGCTCTTTCCTATGCCCCTATGCATATCTCAAAGCGCAGCATCTACTAGGACCGGCCAAGTACCAGTCAGTGCTCCTTTCTCGTCATGAGGAATCGACCGCACGTGGCTCATGGCGGAATTGAGGAATCACACTCAGTGCAACCGTGACTCCACGCGCCGTTACTACCCTGATTGGCTTGTCGGACAGCAGTAATTGGTATAGCACGACATGTGTTACATTCGTCTACCAGGAGAATGCTCCTAGATACTGAGCAAACTTCGCATGTTACCAACATTATTCCTCGAACCTGTCTTTCATCAACTTCGACGTCCTCCAACCTACATTCTTCCAGTCGTTGTCTACCTGCGGTTCATCTGACAAGGCAACTCGCATGAGCAAGCTCACCAAAACGAGCAATGTCCATCTGCCCCGTTCACGCACGACCTCACCACAAATGTCCTATCCACCTGCCTCGTCGATCAAATAGCGAGCCCGCTCCTCTGATGCCCTGTCTCTCTCACTTGAACCTTACCCACCAGTACCTCCATCAACGAATTTACTTCGACTCGCCACCACCGCTTCATTCCGCTTTACCAACAGTTCGAGAGCCTGAGCGTGCTGCTGGACTCGTTAGAAGGGAGAAACTCCAGCGAGATATTATCTTCATCGACAAAGGGCAGCACATTCTGAGCAACACGGCGAGGAGGCGTGTGCACTTCGACTTGCCAACTGGGACCGAGAAACGGCGTACCCCGAAGCATAAGGACTACTTGGATGGAGCACCACGACAGGAACTATCCACGTCCAATAGTCCACGAACAACGCTGCCAACCCACCCTCGCCCTCTCCGTACCATCCTCACACCACCACCGCCTTACCCCGATAAACCACCTGCCCAACCAACAATCTACATCATAACCTACAGCACAGACCTAACACCCACCTCCAAGTCCTTCACCAAGCTCCTGAAAACCCACCTCCCAACCCGCAACCCCCCAATCCCCCACCTCTACACAATCGACGCATCGACCATGCACGTGCCCCCCGCCCCCCTCTGCGCAATGTACTCCGGCCTCTCGCCCCTCATCCAAACCCACGTTCTGCACGACCCCCGCGCCCGGAAAGCGGTTCGAAACGGGGTGAAAGACCTCCTTGAGTTTGGAGCTCTGGAACGCAAAAAGGAGGTGGAGAGGTTGCAAAGAGGACGTGGGGAGAGGGGAGAAAGGGAGGTTGCGATGAGTGTGTGTTGTACGGCGGGGACGCACCGGAGTGTTGCGATTGCGGATTTGATTGCGAGGGAGGTGAGGAGGGAGGTTGGGAGGAGGGGGGTCAAGGAGGGGGTTAGGGTTGTGGTTAGGCATGTTCATCGGGTTAGGGGGAGGGGGGATGAGTTTTGAGGGGAGAGGCGTGAGTGGAGGGGAGTGCATGGGTTATGGAAGCTGAGTGTGTTTAGAGCATGGGGGAGAGTTTGTGGAATGGTGGAGGGAGATGTTGTTATGACATGCTAACGATGTATGTTGATGACGTCGAGGCCATTTTGTAATGGAAAGGACCATACCAGAATCCAATGTTGATTGTTTTACATGGGGAAGGAAAAGGAACTAGATACCTGACGTGTTCGCTGAAGCCAGTTCAAGACAGGTACAATTCAAGGCAACCGTAACTCCATCAGCGTGACTTTTCCTCACTCTGTCTTCTTTATACATCTTTCCTCATTCATCCTTTTCACGCTGTCTTCTTCTTCCCAATGCTGGTATCAATGCTACCTAACACCCACGCAGCACTAAACAACGCAAACAACCCTAGCGAAATGACAATGGGTTTCCTGTACCCTGCAGTCCACGGATAATCATATGTCACAATCAAATCCCGCTCTCTGAATTCGTCCACCAAGTTGATGGCTGTCAAGCTAAGAGTCGTGCGGCCAAGTGTGTCCATGAACGTCTTGTGTAGACTCGTCGAATTGTCCACAAGTGGGACAGTGGTTGAGAACTTAACGTTCGTGGCGCCCTCAGGAAGGATAACACGCAGGTTGACACGACCGTAAGAGATGCCTTCGCCGGAGCGAGGACCCTCGAGGAAAGGAACTTTGAGAACATATGTCTCGCCTGCTGAGAGTTTACGCAGGTAGCTCGACAGATCGGCATTCCAGCCCACGCGGAAACTGTACTTCCACGTTCCAAAGACGGGGTATCTCGGCTTCAACTCCAGCAACGCTTCCTTCTTGCCAGGGCGGAACTTGGATGTGGATACATTGCCGATGTCGTCTGTGAAGTATGGATCGACAGCACCAGGAGCCAAGGGTAGATTGAGACCCTTCAGAGCGAACGTAGGTGGGTTCATGTACGACTGCTTCTGCCATTCCACGCGCGAGAAGTGGTTCTTGAGCCCAGCGCCCTGGTTGATGAGCCAATAGCGCTCCTCAGACGCCAAGTTGCCGCCCCAGTGCGAGACTTCGAGGTCGCGCTCGAGCAGTGTCGCATGCGTGACGGGCTTGGTGAACTCGTAGCGCACGCTTACAGGCTGCTGCGCGCCTGCCGGTACATTGTCATACAACCCATATGTGAACGTTGAGCCTTGCTTCTGCGGATCGGCCTTTTGCTCATCGTTGAGCTCGGCGGGGAGGGTCGTGTAGTCTGGCACGTCGCTGTTGGGGAATTTCACCTTGGTCCTCTGCTTCTCGGTAAGGTAGGCAGAGGGTGCGTATGCGCTGAACGTGTACTGTAGGTACTGCTTGTCGGATTGAGCGAGCAGCGCAGGAACTGGCTTGAGAGTGGAGAGGACCGAGTAAGAGATGGTAAGGGTTTTCTGCGCGTTGGGTGCGAGGGGTTCAGGGAGATGTATAAGGTAGTATTCTGTGGTGCTGTTCGTCCGTCAGACTTGATATGCTGTGCCGGTGCGCAATTGGAGATTACCTTTCTGTGTCGATGCCTACAACCTCGACCTTGAAGGTTCCTTGCTCCGCTGCCTTCTTGTCCCTTACTTCCAGAGCGCCAATCTTCGATATCAAGCTCGCCTCGAATGGGAGGTAGTATTCAGATTGCGGGTTCGAGTCGGTATTCTCAATGATGACATTGATAGTTTCCCGTGGATAGGCCTTGTCTAAATTGATCAAACGCACCAAATTGGCGTTTTTAAAGACTTGTGGCGGTTTAAAGGTACTCGGTAGCACCTGCTTGGACAGCAGCGGCTCTGAGAGGTTCAATTCGGCGCATGCGAAGCTCGAGAGAGCCGCTATGCAGCTTGCGAAGAGGGAGATTGACCTCATGTTGGGTAGCTGCCGAGTTACCCAAGCATCTACGAGGTCGGCGTGGAAAGAGGACGTGGACGGTTGGGGTGTTGAAGTGAGGTTTGATAATGTTGCGTATGCGGGCTGATGCGTCGTGTTCTCTTCGGAGTTCCTGGGGCACCTCCGTGCCAAGCATATGCTGCAGCACCAGCTTCACCCCTCCATAGCTACTATTCGACCCCGCCTGCCATTCACCACCATGACCTTACTAACAAGAGCTGTCAGTAGGCCGCGGCTACCTTCGTCGCGTCTTGGAATAGCTACAGCTTCTGGGAGGCGCCATCTCACCAACAATGGCTTCTTCCGCGTCTCGGACGAGGTGCGGGAAGCGCTGAATTCAAAGAAGCCTGTTGTTGCGCTTGAGACAACGATATACACTCATGGTAAGAACTAATCCTCGTTTTCTAAGTTCGTTAGAAGCTAATCGAATCTTCAGGCTTTCCGTATCCTGAGAACCTTGCTCTAGCGTCTCTCCTCGAGAGTGTCGTCCGAACGAATGGAGGTGTTCCAGCCACCATAGGCATTTTGGATGGAGTAGCCCGCGTTGGCATGGACCCAGAAGAGATAATAAGACTAGCCTCTTCTGCTGGCAAATCCAACACTTTGAAGCTTTCGAGGCGAGACCTTAGTTATGTAGGCGGCATGCGATTGACCAATAAGCTGTTCAATGGTGGCACAACGATCTCTGGAACCATGCTGCTAGCACACTTAGCTGGTATCAAGATATTTGGCACAGGTGGACTTGGTGGCGTCCATCGCGGTGCCGAGTCCAGCATGGATATCTCTGCAGATTTGACAGAGTTGGGCAGAACACCAGTCACTGTTGTGTCAAGCGGCTGCAAGAGCTTTCTTGATATCCCGAGGACAATCGAGTACCTTGAGACTGAAGGCGTGGGTATAGGCACGTTTGCAGACGGTCGCAAGGGCAACGTAGACTTTCCTGCATTCTGGTCGAGAGATAGTGGAGTGAAGAGTCCAACTACCATAGCCGACGAGGCCGAAGCAGCTGCGATAATACGTGAGTGCTGCTCTCAACTGTGCGCTGAAACAACTTGCACTGACCGCCTCTAGACGCACAGCATTGCCTCCAAATCACGTCAGGCCTGCTCTTCGCCAACCCAGTCCCCTCAGAATTTGCCATTCCCAAGGCAGAGATGGATGTAATCATCGAGGAAGCCTTAAAGCAAGCTGATACTGCAGGCATCTCGGGCAAGGACAATACGCCTTTCGTTCTTGCCAAAATCAAGGAGCTCAGCAAGGGGTTGAGTATCCCTGCTAATAGAGCACTCATTGAGTCCAACGTTAAGCGAGCTACCATTGTAGCTCGAGAGCTTGCCATACTGGAAGGGAAACAAGCAGAAGCCCAAGGGTGAGCCAGCACTCTTGATGCTTGACTGTAGACTGGCGCTGATTGTAAGTATGTAGACGGGGTTCTTACTTCACTCCAGTCCAATCTAGTCCTGCAGCTACGGCACGAGATCGACTCAGTGATGCATCTGTGTCGCCTCCAGAAACCCCTACAACTCCTACCACATCCATATCTGAAAATGCATTGGACATGGATGTTGTCGTAGCAGGTGCTTTAGCAGTTGACTTTTCGTGTGACTACGCTCCTTTTACCAACTCTACAAGCCAGACCGAGCCATTGCCACACACATCTAACCCAGCCGTGATCAATCAGACGCTTGGAGGCGTAGCACATAACATTGCCAAGGCTGCTCACTTACTCGGATGCCCCGTCCGTCTACACAGCGCAGTTGGCGATGATCTCAGCGGCCGCGCAGCGCTAAGCCAACTTCAAGAGGAAGGCATGTCGGTATCTGGCATCGAGACACTCCCAAAACCTGCCCGAACCGCTCAATATGTCGCCGTCAACAACGCGAACAAAGATCTCGCGCTCGCCATGGCAGATATGTCAATTTTAGAAAATATCCCTGAGGCCACTATTGGAAAGCTAGCGAACAGGGTCTTCGACAGCTCATCAGCACGGCCAAAAGTCTTCGTCGCAGACGCAAACTGGTCTTCTACAGCCCTACACACCTGGCTCCAAGCCGCACGCCATGCCTCCACAACAACAATGTTCGAACCCGTCTCGACCGCAAAATCGCTACGAATCTTCCCTCCCACCTCCTCTTCATCATCCAACATTAAATCCAACATATTTCCCGACCCCCTCGCCGACATCGTAACACCAAACACTTACGAACTCACCGGCCTCCACGACCACGCACACCAATCCTCACACTTCGACAGTCCAGCTTGGTTCGCCATTATAGACGCTCTAGGTATCCCACCAACCGGCCTCCGCGTCCCTCTCACATACACCACATCCTCCGATCTCGTCGACCAAGGCATCCCGCAACAAGCCATCAAGCTCCTCCCCTTCTTCCCCACCATCTTGACGAAACTCGGTCCGAAAGGCGTCCTACTCACAAAACTCCTCCCAGCCGACGCGCAGGAACTGTACGACGATGCGGAGCGAGACTTTGTTTTATCACGCAGTATGAGCGCTGAAGCGGGGAAACTTGGTGTGGGAGGGTTGTACGTGCGGCTTTTCGCGCCGGAGAGAGTGTTGAGGCCTGAGGAAGTGGTGAGCGTGAATGGGATTGGAGATACGTTTTGTGGGGCGCTAGCTGTGGGGTTGGCGAGGGGGAAGAGGGTGCAGGATGTTGTTGGATTTGCGCAGAGGGCGGCGGGGTTGAGTTTGAGGAGTAGGGAGAGTGTGAGTTTGGAGCTTGGGGGGTTGAGCATGTAGGACTGTAGACGCATTGGAAGAATGGTATTATGCGATGTCTTAGTGTTGTGTTGTGATATCAGGATTTCTTGGCTCAAAGAAACGAAACTACACATCCTTCACAAACCCCACCTCAATAACCCTATTGACATCAACATCCAAACTCGCAATCTTCGCCCTGGTATTCTCCCTAATCAACAAAAACGCATTAAGAAGGAATCGCCGCACAAGATTCGTCCCGCCTTTAACTTTCATCTGTTCTTTGCCGATTATGTATAGCACTTCGTGGTTGTATGCGCGTTCCAGAGCGGAGAGGCGAGAGGTGGTGGTGGAGCTTGAGCTATGAAGGGAGGATGTGGAGGTCTGTTTGATGCTGGGTGACTGTGTGAGGGAGGAAGTAGCGAGGGGAGGGTTATTGGTGGTGGCAGTGGTAATGGAGGTGGGCTTTGTGTTAGCTTGAGGGACGTCGGTGCTCGTCGTATTCGTAGCTGTAGGTCTTTCTCCCTCGCGGTCTAACGCGCGTTCAACGATGTGTTCGCGAACCTTTTCATAGATGAGCGACGCGAGATCAGGCGTGATGACTTCATCCATATATCCATGTCTCACGACGAGACGATAGCAATTCGGGATAGCTAATCGCGACACACTGTACCTATTCTCCGGGGCAACAGATGGTTTTTCCAGAGGTCGTAGGTGGAAGAAGACGATGACTTCTGGTGTTGTGACGAGTTTGCGGATGAATTGGCTGAAGACAATGGGCGTTGTTTCGCCTGCTTTGTCGAAGAAGATGCCGAATCCTTCCATCGAACTAACTGTCTTGTTGCCGAATTGCTGCGCGAGTTGGAGGCGTCCCTCCGGGGACGTCTTGATGAAATGGGTGGTGGGGAAACGGTCGCTGGCTTCGGCGGACCATTGTTGCTCTTTGCCGAAGCGCCAGAGGATGAATATGGATGCGAGGAGGCAGGAGAGAAGGATGGTGAACCATGCTCCGTCGGGGACTTTGGTGAGCGCAGATGATAGGTAGGTGCCGTCCAGCGAGGCGATGATGAGCCAGGGGAGGAATACAAAGTATGGCTTGATACGCCACACGAGGATAGCGACTAAGGTGACTGGAAAATTGAAGGGTAGAGTCAGCATATGTATCTCATGGGGTTCCTACATGAAAACTTACCCATGCATGTGTCGAAGAAAGTTACAAACATAACACACACTCCATACGCGTTACCAAGCGATGTGGTATTATTGTAAATCGCAGCAACAAGCACAGTCCCAATCATGAGCAACCAATTCACACCAGGAACGTACAGCTGGCCATGATACACCGTTGAAGTATGCACGACTTTGATTTGCGGAAAGTACGAGAGCTTCATGATCTGTGTGAGAAGCTTCGACTCATTAGCGAAGGCTACCAATAATAGTACTATCACACGGTTGACAACCTACCTGAAATGTCGCAGTGATCATAGCCTGCGATGCAACAATAGCAGCAGCAATAGCCACGATGAGCGAGAATATAAGCCACCCCGGCGGAGCACAGTTGTAGAAGGGATTAGAGTACGCTTCTGGATGAACACTGATGTATGCAGCTTGGCCACTGTATGCTAGTAAGAGACATGGATAGGCGTATCCAAGCCAGCTCAACTGAACTGCGTGGCGGCTGAAGGCACCTATGTCAGCGAATAGCGCTTCCACGCCAGTGAAAGCGAGAAGAATGCCGCCTAGGCTCCTCCATCCATGGTATTGATTGCGTATCAAGTAGTCGAACGCATAGTAAGGGTTGAATGCCTTTAGGATTGCGTGATCGTACCTTGGCGATGTTAGCTAAATGCGCAAGCAAAATTCACCAGTAGGAAACATACTTGGCGAGATTATAGATACCAAACCCTGCGTTCAAAGCGAGCCACACCATGACGATAGGTGAGAAAACCACGGTGAGCTTCGATATACCCAGCGGTTGTACAAGAAATAGCAGAATGAGTATCGCGCATGTGACACCCACGACCGTCGATTTCGAAATATCAGGCTTCACAACGTTAAGTCCTTGGACCGCGCCTAGCACAGACTGAGCGGGGGTCAAGACACCATCAGCCATGACCATGGAAACAGCAAGCACGCCTATTGCTTTCAGTACGCCGCGGAAGAGCCCTGAATTCTCGATCGTAGACCGAATGGTCTTTGTGGAACGGCCCAAGTCTTCGGTGAGATGCCTTTCCATGCCTATGTTGAAGAGATTAGTATGGCAACTACGTGACAGGAAGGAAGGAGGAACTCACGTATAAGCGTAGCCTCACGCGGATCACGATTAGAGATATTCGCCTGTGTCTGATGAGCACTCACGCTGCAAAAACATATCGCTTGTTCCTGAGACGTACATATCTCGATAGTAGGGAGTACGTGCTGAACGTCCCGCCCTCGCCATCGTTGTCGGCCCGTAGAATGAGCAGAATATATTTGACCGTGACCATCAATGTGACCGACCAGAGGATAAGGGAGAGTGCTCCAAGCAAGTCCGCGCGATTCGGCGCTTCCGTAAAGGTCGACGAGTACACGTACAGAGGCGACGTGCCAATATCTCCATAGATAACACCTATCGATTGGTATGCCAGAATGCAGACCTGACTGATACTAAAGGTCTACTCTCTCTCTGTGTGAGCAACGCAATTTATCGAACGCCCGGCAATCCTACTCACCTGGCTGCGCTTGTAATCATGCTCGTCCCGCAGACCAGCATCTTCGTCTTCGCCATCTTCAAGCTCCCTGACCTTCGCGAGATCAACGGAAGTCTTTCGTCCATGCGGTCTCGAGCGAGACCGTAACGGAACCACTCCACCGACAGACAGTGATTTATTCGACCGGGCGTGATGTAAGTCTGCGTCCGGGAAATGAATCGAGGCCTCCATACCAACAACAAAAGGTGAGCTGCAGGACGAACTGTCTCACGCGAAGATGATACAAAATCCCTCTTCGCAAGCAGATTTGTACCATCCCGTTATCTCGCCGAGCACATTATACTCTGACAAGTTTTCAAGCAGTAACAAGCTACTGTCGCCAGACGTGAAGCCTTGGTTGGCTGTTTTGCGAAGCGCCAAAAGAGCTTATCGACCGAGGCATTTTACACATGCCCACGTGCGGCGCGTATTGCTCTAGGAAGGTAGGTAGGCATTGGGGCGCAGCACAGCACAGCACAGGTTGAGGCATTTTGTTTCGGAGGGGTTACGAGCAAGCGTAGAGCGGGATTTATGGAATACCGCCGAACGCGAAACGGTGTTAGTTGTGATGATCAAGCGTAGACACTTCAAGCATTTTTCGAAGTAAATAATGAAGGTTTGTTAGACGCAATAAGACGGATAGGGAATACGGGGGTCCTGGAAGCACTGTTGCTGAAGGATAGATATCGTGGTTGCGGACAGGAAGCAAAAGCTAGCTAGACCGCGATTTGCAGAAGAGGTGCTACAGTCTTCCAAACTGAGAATGCCCAGTTAATTACCGGGTAGATTAGCGTACCGATCTTGCTGCTCTATCTTGTAATCTCGTCATCGTCATCCACAGGCTTGTAGTAGCGGGGCTGTGAACAAAGGAAAAACTAGATGAGCGCGAAAAAGGCGCATGTGGGTAATTGCAATGAAATTGTTCACGAGCATATGTCTTTACATTCGGACCGGGAGTGAAGAACGAATTCGCGCTATATGTATAGATGAGGGTGAAGTCAGCCTGAAAAATGTGTGCGGAATGGGAATGACAGCACGTTTGGGTATCCACGTCCAACTCAAAAGGCACAAACCAGCATTTCCTACAGTCATTAGCGGCGAGAATTTGGTAGTGGCAAGGTTCGAGTTCTTATCAAGCAAGAGAAGAAATAAAGATGCATGTGGGAGCAGAACCCACAAGCTGAATCAGGCACTAACAACCAACCACATCCACTTAAAGGCATAAGCGAGGCCCTGGTATTGCTTGTTACCGACCTTTTTCGCACCTCACTATTTCAATTACATGTCCATAATTTCACCTCCACGGCGCAGATTTGACAAATTTCATGCAAAAGGGAATCAAAACGCGAGTGTGCACGATAATCCTCGCATTCAAAGCGTTAAGCATTCCACTAGATAAACCTCCCCACCCATTGCCATGCCAATGCTACCATGATAAGGGGGGCAATCACATCACCAAACAGCCAACCTTCCCTCGATCCCTTGCATAAGGAAAAGGTAGGATCTCTTAGAAAGAAAACATAAATCCCATCAAAGGTCGTAAATAGACCATGACCTCCCACACACAAACAGAGAGTAATAGCTACAGGCAGCAGACAAAAGGCAGAAAGTAGTAGTGTGCGTAGAATCCGCTAACAAACGGCCAAGAAAAGCAAAAACGCGCTTCATCAATCAACGAGGAGCGAGCTCCTGAACGCCTGGGCGCGGGTGTTTTTCCTGCCCGGCTGATTTGACGTATGGTAGAAAACTAAGTCAGTTGTTTGTATTCAGGCAAGCCTCCGGGGCGGTGCAGTGATGATACAAAACGCCCCTTAACACCAGTTATAAAGCACAGTGGAAAATATATACTGGCGTCGGGCTGGGTATGACTCAGTGGTCGCCCTCTTGGAGGTGGATTCGATTAGGACGAGGTATCGTGTGGTAATGTGGTATGTCGTAGACGTCGTATCTCGCTGTAGGCGATGTGATTATGTAGCAGTGTGGTAGTCGTGATATGTATATGCATCGTAGTTTGTTTCATGAGGGCGCCATGCCCTCCATGGCTTCCGACTCATATTGTGCCAGTCTCTTGAGCTTCGCATCGAGCTCTGCGAAGATATCGCCCATATGGCATGCTTGCTGTAGCAGAGGCGCGGAGCCGAACGGTCGGATTCGGTGACGAAGCGCGAGGGTATTTGCACAAGACTAGTCGCGCACTTAGCATCTACCTAATCCAAATTAAACACTGCATGAGTACATACCTCAATTCTTGAAATCTGATGCTCAACGAAGTTGATCAAGAACCTATCTGTGATCTCACCACCCCGACTCTTCATTCTCTCCAGTAACGCCGTCTCGGGAGGCTTCAGCTCCACACATCCAGGGCTCTCAAGAGAACTGCAGAGCATCTCCAGACGTAGACTAATATTCCAGAGATCCCATACATCTTCTGTGTCGATTGTGAGCTGGCTCCCGGCCATCTTTTGGCCTGCTGTCGCCTCCGCTGCCGGCGGCGCTGGCTTCTGCTCCGTCTGTCTCTGAACGGCAAGACGACTTGCCAAAGAATGCGGGTACATGAGGTAGATATACTCAGGGTTCTCGAGACCCTTCAGGCGGCGCTCGCCGAGATCTTTGACTTCGAAGCCTTGGCTACTGAGCGATCGCAGCTCTTGACGGATCAGTTGGCTGTTCACATCGTCGCCATATGCGTCCTCAGACCCCACTGAGTTACTACGGTCTCCTTCGATGTGCGTCTCTAGAAGGCGTTGGATTTCAGCGATGAAGTCGGATGACACTGTGATTTGCCCTCCGTCGGCGACAGAGGAGATACGAGAGGCGCGATTGACCATGGGTCCGAAGTAATCCATGCGCTTGGTGACAGGGTCAACTTCGCACACCGGTGTACCCCAATGAATACCCATGCGGACTGAAAGACCTCGGAAGATGACATTGCCATCAGGATCGACCACCTCCTGCCCGTTCACACTGTTGAGAATCTCTTGCGGCCATTGTACTTCGAGCAGCTGGCTCTGGATGGTAAAACACCACAGCAAGGCTGATGTCACCGTCCTGAATGCAACCATGAAAGCATCACCTTCAGTCTTGACTTCATAACCGCCGATGATGCGCAGCTGCCGGCGCATAAGCTCGTTGTGCATCTTGATAGCGGATCGCATTGCAATCGGGTAAGTTTCCCAGAGTAGAGTCGAGTTCTTGATATCCGTGAAGACCAGACTGACTTCTCCTGTTGGCGCGTCCACCTCATTGTCAAGACGAGCAAGCTTAGAATCACCGACCAAATTCCTCTTCTTTCCAGGTCTACGTTGCCCGCCCCAGTCAATATCTCCTCCGGGCGCAGGAACCAATGACATGCTTTGCGTGCGATACCGGGCACGCTGTTTGCTCTTGAGATCGCTGACTCCGAGCAACATGACCATGATCTTATTAGTCGCGCCGAAGGCAATAGCAAGATCTCGAAGTTTCTGAGCGGCGCGCATCAGATCATTGCGCTCTGATCGTGCGACATCGACAGCAAAATCTGGGGTCAGATATTCCCATAGCTCTCGAGAAGCCACGAGGACCATTTCGTCAGTGTCACCAAGGGTTATTTTGAGAAGGTGTGGGGAAGCAATGACGGACGGAGACATTTGTACATAACCAAATGCCCTTGACACTTCAAGAACATCGTTCAATTTGCCTTGTCGCGAGACGAAGCCGCCAGCTTCACGTATCCTGGCTCTTTCGCTTGGTTCAGCTGGGTCATGTTTTCGTGTGAGGAGCTTGTGGCCGCCCTCTGATCGGATGAGGAGTGCTTGTGCATCACCAACGTTTGAAACATAAAGCTCCATCTCTTTCAGAAATAGGACAGTAGCAACGCTTCCAGAAGTCAGGTCGTCATCACCAAGTTCAGGGACCCCAGTGCGCGGTTGGGCCGGTGGGCCGAAAGCGTTTCTGTCCAGCGTCTGAGTGGTAAGAGTAGCTAGTTCCTTGTTGAGGCCGAGGTAGGTTCGTCGAAGTGCATCTGAGGGAGATTCTTCTGGTCGCAGACGGTCTAGCTCGTCGGCAAAGCGGTTCTTAAAATGATCATATAGATACTTGGAGATCTTTGATCCTCCGCCAGCGAGCGGTTGGGCATCAAACAGACCTAACAGTTGCTCATCATCGTGACTGCGGAAGCGAGGCACGACCATGTCCATGGTCGATATGTGCTCATTGCGACCCAAAGAGTCTGCCATACCGTATGCCATCGTGCCTACTGCCGAACCTGCTGTCCGGATCCTTCGATCTTCCGACTGTTCTGGTACAGAGGGCACCATCATGGTCACATCCATCAGTCCGAGGACCCGTAAGTTGATTAAGGAACTGAAGTCTGTCAAGTCGCGACCTTCGCGCATGTTCATGCCGCTTCCACTGTAAGAGCCGCTTGGTTTAATCTCAAGTCGTTTGTTGCCGGACAAGTTTAGGTAACGCAGTTTGTGATTCCAATTCCAGTTCCAATCGTACGGCCAATTGGACACATTGTACTTCAGCGAATTGCTTGCTACGTCTAGAACGGCAAGCTGCGCGACTTTGCCTAGTTCGGCAGGGAGCACTTGGAATTTGTTGTTGTTTATGTGGAGCACCTTCAAGGAACCGACTTCTTCCAAGTCTTCTGCTGGTAAAGATGTCAAATCGTTACCAGACAAATACAGTTCCGCGAGGTGTTGCCATCTTCTGATTGTGCGGGGTGGTACGTCGTAGATAAGATTATACGCCAAATTCACGATTCGCAACTCGGGAAGGAGACATAATTCGTCGAAGACGTCATCGGTGAGTCTGTTGTCGGCCAAGAAGACGTGTCGCAGTGAGCCTGCAAAAGTTGTAACCAGCCTGCCTGACAAGCTCGAGTCCTTGCGGGACATTGGTGTTATGGTTCCCTCCGTAGGCGCACGAGAAGCGACTGATGTTTTTCGTGCTGTACTTGCGGAATTGTAAGACGCCATAGATCCTTTCCTTTGTGAATTGGCTGGTGAGGTACCGGAACTGATTAGGCCGCCAGACGCCTGGCTAGGGCGTCGATTTTGGAAATCTTCCAACTTTCCAAGTTCTTCGTAGCTGGGGCTGGTTCCGAGGCCTGGTGTAGACGCCGGAGTCGCTCCATCCATATTCGCTACCTCACCATTGGGCACCTGTGGTGGTGCTGCACTTGGCTTGGGAAATGCATCCAGCACGTTGGAGGACACGTTCAGCGTCTCTAGCCGTCGGGCAAACCAAAGTTCTGGAGGAAGGGTACTAAGGTTATTTTCTCTCACGTCGAGATAACGTAGTTCCACAAGTCGTCCAATCTCAGCCGGCAATACGTCCAGAGAGTTCCGAGCCACGCTCAGGTGTTCCAATCTGAATAGTCGGCCGATGTTATTTGAAAGTGAGGTGAAGTGATTTTTGTCGAGAATCAGCTTCGTGAGACCAGTAAGTTTTTGAAACAGATCTTCTGGTAGCTGAGCCAACTTAGCCGAAGCGAGATTAAGCACGGACAGCGACGGTACGGCCTGGGTGAGACCAAAGCGTGTGACGGGGTTGTGATTCATGTGTAGGACCCGGATCTTGGGGAAGTACCCTTCGAATGCAGATATAGAGTTGTGTCCTATCATAAGGTACTCCAGGCGTGGCAGCTGAGATATTACGTCCATACTATCAAGCGCATTGAACCGCACATCGATTTCTCGAAGATTCACCAGGTTACTTAACGTAGGAGGAAAGCTGCCGGTCAGCTTGTTGTTTGTCGCCCAAAGCCTCTCCAAACAGGTGAGTTGACCGATCTTTGGAAGGCTGGAGATGGAGTTGAAGCTGATGTCGAGATCAACTAATGTTCGAACCTCGCATAGGAAGTCAGGAAACTCGTTCAACGAGTTTGAACTGAGGTTTAGGCTGCGAAGAGCACGATATTGACCAAAGTAAGATGGTAGTCTCGTTAAGCCGTTGTTGGACAATCGAAGACCCTGTAGACTTTGCAGCTTGTGCAACTCAGCCTTATCAAGAGATTCAAGACGGTTATTCGAGATGTCCAGCATGGTGAGGCGGCTGGCCAAACTCAGGCTGGGTGGCAGTCGTCGGGCGTCGTTGCTGGTATACTTTATCTCTCGAAGATTGGTGCAAGCTTGGATAAAGTCTTTCGGTACGTCCAGGGACAAGTTGCGTGACAGATTGAGAGATATTATCTCGGTTGCCTTTTGGTAGAGTGTGATGGGGATGGTAATCAGATTCCGTCCCTGAAGGTCGATGTGACTGAATTTCTGCATCTTACTAAATCCAGGATCTCTCTCGAGACTAGAGTATCCGCTCATTTTAGCAGGCAGGAACGTGAATCTGCAGAGATAGCTGTTGTCCTCTCGCCCAACATCCTCTAAGCGATCAAGATCTGTGTAGCCAGCTTGCTCGAGAAGGCGTTTTTGGATCAGCAATGGACGCTCGTTGTTTTCCAGCTGTCGTGCAGTATCATGTTTTCGCATGACAATATGGTAATTATCCAAGTCGTCCTGGAGTACAGTCTTCTTTCCCAAGATCTGAATAATCTCCTGCACCGTGGTGTTCAAAGTAGCAGACAGAGTAGCGAATGTAGAGTCAACCCGGAAGATGCGCAAACAGTATGTCTTCGTATCGCTCTCTTCCTTCAAAGGTGAGCCAGATTCATCAATGTCACGAAGTCTGTCCATTTCGTCCTTCAGCCGTTTGACGGCCCAGGAATCAGGCGCATCCCAAGCCGCGTTGCCATCCTCGTCGGTTGCAGGAGCTGGCTGTTCCTCTCCAAAGGTTGGTGCTTTCTGTAGCTCGCCAACTGGGGGCGTCATCGGTGGTTGCTGTGGGTTAACAATACCCTCCATATCATCGAGATTCCTGTCCAGAAAGAACACCGCGTCATTGCCTACGGTGCCGGCGGCAGCTTCATTTGGGTCTCTGCCAGTCTGATCGTTTGTCGGTGCACGTTTATCTTTCCTGAATGTCGGCAGGCGGTGATGAGGCGCTCTTCTAATGTCTCTGCCATTGCCCTTCTCCTCCGGAGCTTGTAAATTGGCTTGTCTTTTGGCCATGATTGCTTGCGGCGAAGGCTCTGCCCGTACGTGTTTAGCGGTGATTACCGAAGGGTTTAGAGAGGTGGCGGACGCGGCGCCAGCAAGAGGGAGATTCTTGAGATTTTCTGGTGGAGCGGAGCGGTCGGACTTGTCCTTGTCCTTGCCTCGCAAACGTGCGAAGAAACCATGTGGCCTGTGGATGCTGGGTGACCGTTGTGTCATCGAGGAATCGCGTGTCGTATCGGAATAGGCACTAGGTGTAGGACTCGATGGGCGCCCTAGAAGACTGGTCTTGGAAGCGAAAGCGGAGCTGAGGGCCGACGGATACTGTTGGTTTTGACGAACGCTGTACGAGGAGTCTTCGCGACTGGTGGCAGGACGTAGCGGGTAAGGCTGACTGATGTCTGTCCGGCCCTCGGGGGCTTTATTATCCTCTTTGCTTGTTTTATGCCGATGGCCGTGGCCAGGTAGCCTCACATGCAACTTGTGCGAGCGAGTACTTGATTTTCCTGAATGATGCTCCGAAGAACGCCTTCCATTTTCGGCTGGAGGGGCAGCATCCTATACAATGTCAGTGTCAAGGTGCTTTGTCAAGGTGCGGGAGGGTCTGAGTTTGGATGGAGAGAGAGGAGTCGACGGAACTGTAAACAGTGTGCCTTCCTCAAAGATGTGATCCGGGATCAACCGCGTGACGTACCTTGGGTTCTTGAAAGTCCCATGGCGTGACTTCTGAAGACGGCTGTGGTGTCCGTGGACGTGAACTGGTAGGCGAGCTGGGCCTGGACTGGTGGTTACTACCTATAGTGTTGTTAAGAGAGTTGCCACGATTCCGTTGCCCACGGGTAGACGGTGTCTCCGTCGCATATGGCGTGTTCAAGCTGGTCTCGGAGTTTTGACGGCCATCAGCAGGGAAGTCCTCTCCAAACACATTCTGCAGTCTCTTGTGGAAGCCTCCTCTGTTGACACTTGACTTGGAGCCCGAGCTGCTGACCGTGGTGGCACTTGCCACCGATGGTCGGCGGTCGTCTTTTAGCGGGAACCCCATGCTGTCCTCTCTACTGCCAGTTCCTGGACGTGCAAATCCAGGCGAGAGCTGCGAAACATCTTCGTTTGAGTCGTTGAAGAAGCTGCTCCAGACGCTGTTTGCCATGTTGGTCCCATTCGAGCCCGAGGACCAGGGTGCGCTTTGGGAGTTTGCGCTCGTAGCAGTCGGCGGGTTTCGCGATATAGAGGGCACTCTGCCTCCCGAGGTCTCCAGCACAGCCAGCTGTTTGCGATGGTCCCCGAAGGCGTTCGACTGCGGTCCGTCCCAGGTGGATTGCTTGCGCGGGCGAAGCGAGGCGTCCTTTGGCGGAGGAGCTGGAGGGAGGGTGCCGGGCGATATCTCTGACTCTCTTTCGATCCTACGTCATGGGGTTAGCGAGTGGTTTCCAAGTAGAGCATGCACGTCTGGCAGTGAGACGGTAAAGAGACACAGGCGGGGCATTGTGCTCGCCCACGTTTCCGTGCTTCTACGGTAGCTCCGAAGAAGGGCGTACGAGACAGTGTTCGGTCATGGACAGCAGCAGTGCCAGTGCTATGGGGCGGGAAGTCGAGGGTCCGCGACATGACCAACGACAAGACGACAGTACAGCCGTAGTTCGGCGCAATTGTCGAGGCGCACGGCGCGCGCAGCTTGCCCAGCACGCACCCAACTCTTGGGAGATAGGATGCAAATAGAGCATCAAGGGCTCTGGGGAGTATACGTACGGCTGATTGGCGTCCTTTGCCGTCCTGACCGTTACAGGAGTGCCACGAAGAGAGCCTCGTCCATAGGGCCGTATCGTGTCGCCGGAGCGCGAACTCCACGAGCTCTCGCTAGATCCATGGCGGCCGACCTCCTTCCTCGTCATGGTCACGGCGGGCGGGCACAGGAGGAGACGCGATGCGCCCGCAGAGTGAGGGCTCAGCGGGAGTGCAGCGACGCCTGAGGGAGTCGAGGGCTGCTTGCGCAGAAGGGCCTAGGACGGCTGCTTCATCGAGGCGGGACAACAGCTGTCGGTGTGCGCATAGACGGAGCGCGGCAAAGGCACAGGCGAGCAGACGGGCGGGCGTGGCGACGAGTATTGGGCGGGCGGGAACGCAGGCTCAGCGGCGGCGGTGCAGGCAGTACGAGGGCGTGTGGTATTCACAGCGAGTGCGATGTGGTCGAGATGGAGAGTCTCCAATTGCTCTGAGGGCTCCACTCCAGATGGCAGCGGATGCTCACCTGTCGCGAGCCTAAATGCGCCACCTGCACCACTCCGGGGTCCTACCACTACCACTACCACGCACCCACCGCTCCACCGCTCGGCTCCAAGCCTAGAACAGCAGAACAGCAGCAACCCAGCCCACGAACGGCTTGTCTCGCCGCACTCCATCCATCTGCAAGTCACCGCGCCTGAATCACCGGAAGCAGCGCACGACTTGCAGCTTCGCCTGCCGTCTTGCTATCCCGCAAGTGTTTTAGGGAGCCCTCCCCCCGCTCGAAGCCACATTGCGTGGCTGCTTGTTGACCACCGTCAAAGGGTCCATTCACCCACCTCATACTGCGCCAGATGACGACAGCAGCCCACACGCAAACACCATCTTGCTTCTTTCGCATTTCAATACAAGACAAGCCCAAAAACAGTCAAGTTAATCTATTCGAAGCAAGCGCCTCTCCCACGCAGAGGGGTCCCAAGTGTCTATCTCTATTTACTGCAGATTCTCCGACGTCTAGCGTATCTGCAGCTCTAGCTGTGCCGAAACCTTCTCCGCTTACAATTGCCGCTCGCCCGCTGTTACCAAACACAGACAATTCAGCTCAAGGCGTCTTGAGCGAGCGCTTATTGCGAGATCACGTTTCTCGCTTGGTTTCTGATGAACAAGGTGCAGTGTTCGCAGATCGATCTGCCTACTCAATGGAATGATCTCCATGTCAAATTACTAGTGTAGGGCTAGCGGATGGCCGACCTAGGGCTTAACTTGCTGCCAAACGACCAATCACTTAACATCATAAACCAACATGCGTGGTAGGCTGCCATGGGAGGACATCGAATGACTTTTTATTTGAAAAAAAAAACCCCCTCCCCCTTGAGCCTCTTGCGTAGTTATACATGGAAATACCTTCAATACAGTAAAGATCTTCAGCACTGCGAGTCGGCTACTCGATATGCCTCCAACTATGGGAAAGATGGGAAACAGATGATACACCTTAGCACTGAAATAACGTTTGCTCAGAGCCCGTGTGCCTTACTTCAGTGAGATAATCGTACAGTAGCCATCAAACAACCCTTTAAGCTGAGCCGCCTCCTCCCAAGGCTCGGAGAATGTCTTGGAGGCTCTGCGCTCCTGCTTGGGCGTTGGGTTGTTGCTGTGGATTTGCAGGCGGTGGTGCAGCATTCTGTGTATACTGGTGATACTGATACGGATACTGGGCTTGGGGTTGCGGTGGAGGAGGTGGTGGTGGTGCTTGAGCTTGAGCCTGTGGTTGCGGCGCTTGCTGCTGGCTCATCGCTCCGACGACTTGAAACCATTGTGCCCAGGCTGCCAAATTCGCTTGTTGATTAAGCTGGCCTTGTGCTGGAGGCTGTGGTGCATAGGCCGCGGGGTTTGCGTACGCGGCTGCTACTGCGGGCGACGGCGGTGGTGGTGCTTGTGTATACGTAGCTGCGGGCTGTGATGGAGCTGAGTACGGCGCTGGCCAACCTGCGCTGCTGTTGTTCGCATAAGCGTTTGCGTTGAACGCAGCAGATGGCGCGGAAGGCGCAGGAGAAGAATGTTGCCGCTGCTTTTGCTGCTTCTGTTGCTGCCCCTGATGCTGTCGTTGATGCTGCTGCTGCTGCTGCTTCTGCTGTTGCTGTTGCTGTTGCTGTTGCTGCTCACGCTCACGCTCTCTCTTCTCCCGCTGTCGCTGCTTTCGATTCTTGTTCTTGCCACTCTTAGGCGGAGAGTGTTGGGGTTGTTGAGCCTGATGGGACTGGGAGTGTCCGCGGTCTTGCTGTTGTCGAGCAGGTGATGCAGAGGTGGCAGACCGACTATCATACTGAGGTCCACTCCGTCCGCGGGGGTCTTGTTGTTGACGATCGTGCTGTCGATCATGGAACTGGTCCTGGTGCCTTCCACCGCGATCGGACTGACCGTTGAAGACACGTCCACCCCTACTGCCACCTCCCCTGTCTCCTCGATTGTTGCCATGTCCGCCTCTATCGCCTCGCTGAGCGAATCCTCCTCGATCACCTCGACCGCCTCCGAAGTCACCCCGCCCACCACCATACCCTCCTTTGTCGCCACGGTTGCCTCCAAAATCTCCTCTTCCCCCGAATGCTCCTCGTCCGCGGAAGCCACGGCCTCGATCGCCCCAGGGACCCCTACCACGCATCATACCTCTTCGTACGTGGCTGCGGTCTTCAAGTGGTGCCCCGTGTCCGACAATCTGCTCAAAGTGATCCGGTCTTGCAAGCGGTTTGTACATGCCAAGATCCTCGTCCTCATCGTCGCTATACTTGAGGCCGCCGCCTTGATACTCCATAGATTGGTAGACAACTGGTTTGTCAACATGGCCTCTAGGTCCTGTCGGTATCGGGACATTTGGAAGATCATCGTTCCCTTCTGCTCGCGCGCGCTTCTTAGCCTTCTGTTCTCGCTTATACTCGGCCTCCTTCTCGTCATCCGAAAATTCGACTTCATTGGTCTCCTCGTCGTGAAGGTTCGATGCGTCGGTGTGCTTCTGCGCACGTAGTGGTTCGGTGAAAACAAAGGTCGAATGCTCGTCGACGTAGTAAATCGGCGTGTCTTTTGCGATGCCTAGAGTCTCTATTTCAGTAGGATCATTAAAGCCCACAGCGTACCTAGGCTCTTCGACGCGCCCAATCTGCTCCGAAACCTTGCCGATGACTGTTCGATTCTGCAGACAGAGCGCAGACCCAGATTCGAGCACTTGGTAGTCTCCAGACACCTTAGCCTTGATCAAGACAAGGTTCTCGACGACCGACTCAACCTTGCCGAGCTCCGTGATCTTCGTGTCTTCCGTGACTGTGATATCAGGCTTTTCGTATTGTTCTTCCACTTCATTCAAGGTCTTGACCTTGGCTTTGCCATTGGCACCTGGCTCGTCGGCAGCTTCTGCCATGAGTAGGCGAACCTGCTCCTCGGGGTCTAGCAGCTCGCCCTCATCTGAGCCCTCGTCGGAACTGCCATCAGAACTGGAAGAGTCTGACGAGGAATCTGAGTCTGAGGCCTCCGAGTCCAACTGCCATTCGGCGTCCTTGTTGTCCTTGTTCGCTTCTGCTGCGCGCAAGAACTCGGCCTTGCTATCGATGTCTGCGGTACCGCTGCCTTCAGCAACCGACAGATCTTCTACAGCATCTTCTGTACTATTCTGGAGGTCTATGGCTGCAGCGAGCGCCGCATCGAGCTCACCGTCATCGGAAACGGGCGCAGGATTATCGAGAGCGGCAGCATCTTTCACAGAGGTCAGGTACACACCATGCAGCTTTAGGCGTGACAGCTTACCGTGCTGTGGAGCCTCGCCCAAAGCCTCGTCCTGATTGGCCACAGGCTGTTCGACTGCGTTCCCATCATTATAGAAGGCCTCGTTGTCCGAGAGCTCGCCGTCTTCGGACGTCTCATCTTGGTGAGCGTTTGCGCCAGTTTGTGTTGTGGGCTGCGTGGCCTGGTTCTCGCTCACCGAGCCGAGCCCAGGGAGGTGAAAGTTGGCTGGAGCCGTAGCAGCCGCAGCAAACAACGACGTCGCGCCGTCCACAGCAGGAAGCGTTGCAGGCTTAGCAGGCGTAGTATCGTAGAAATCGTCGTCCATGTCATCGACGGGCGAGCCTGGCGCGTCCAGCGCAGTTGCAGATGCGCCATAGATGGGAGCGTCCGCCTCCAACCGGGCCCTTTTGGCCGGCGGTTCCAGAGAGTCAGACATGCTTGTCCTTCTCTGCAGTGTTCTGAAGCACGCGTACTCGCTGCGGTATCAACTGCGGTTTGTCTGCACTATTTTGCTTTTATGCGTGCGGTGATGGTCTGGAGAGCACCTGAAGGAACGTCGCTTTTTCGATGCACCTCATCAGCTAGCGCGCCTTGGCAGGAAAGTGCGCCTCAGCCCTACAGCCTAAATTTGGACATGGCGTTTACGTACACAGTGAACATCCAACCAGCCACGGCAGATACGGCCTACTTTCACACGAATTGAACCACATGCAACTCCAGCTACGGTGATGAGGTTCCTGGCGTGTCGCTACAATTGATTGGCGTTGAGACCATGGCTTCAAAACAGAGCTTGGAAGCTCCAAAGAGCAGGTAAGTACCTTGGATACCAATCCTGAACTGCCTCTGTACAAGGCGGGTTGGAGCCTTCATGTAGCTTTTAATGGATTCACTACTTGTATACTGTGTTACTAAGATATCAAGGCTCACTCTTGCATAGGACACCCCCTCAACCCGGAAAGCCGCCTGAGATCAAAACCACCACAGCGTTCTACGTATTTGCGCTTGCCAACCTCGTCGCGGCTACATTCTCGCCAATTCAGGACTGCGATGAAGTTTTCAACTACTGGGAGCCAAGTCACTATCTCAACCACGGATATGGCTTGCAAACTTGGGAATACTCTCCTGAGTATGCCATTCGGAGCTGGACGTACACTGGCATACACTCGCTGTTGATATGGATTGGGACGCTCCCACTTAAAGCTCTGGGTTCTGGCAGCTTTAAAGTCGCAGAGTTCTATTTCCTTCGGGCCCTCCTTGCTCTACTTTGCGCCCTCTGCCAGGCAAAGTTATTCTCGGTCGTTTCGAGAACATTCAATCCTCGTGTGGCTATATTCTTCATGATCGCCATGGTCGTCAGTCCGGGCATGTATCATGCTGCTCCGGCGTATCTCCCATCAAGCTTCGCCATGTATACGACAATGCTTGGCTTTTCGGCCTTCATGGATTGGTCTCGAGGTATCAAGACAGCTCAAGGTGTGATGTGGTTTGGCATTGGAAGCATTTTGGGATGGCCATTCGCCGGCGCTCTCGTCATTCCTTTCGTGGCCGAAGAAGTAATACTTGCAACTATCACTGGCGAGGTCTTTGAAGGCTTTTGGCGGCTGCTCCAAGGTGCAGTCAGATCCCTGATTGTTCTGGTAAGACACAACTTGGTTGATATAGTCAACGCTAATATCTCAATCCTAGGGTTTACAAATTGCTATTGATTCAGCGTTCTACAAGAAGCTCACTTGCGTTCCATTGAATATCGTACTATACAATGTCTTCAGCGGCGGGAACAAAGGTCCAGACATATATGGAGTGGAGCCATGGCATTTTTACATCCGCAACCTCGTGTTGAACTTCAACATATGGTTCTTCCTTGCGCTGGCCGCCTTTCCCCTGCTTCTTGTGCAGCATATCGGCCTCCAGAAGTCTGTCTCCAAGCAGACGCTTCTACGAAGCATTGTCTTCGTGAGCCCATTCTATTTGTGGCTTGCAATTTTCACAGCCCAACCTCACAAAGAGGAGCGTTTCATGTACCCAGCCTACCCAGCGTTGGCTCTGAATGCGGCCATCTCGCTGCACATACTGCTTGCGAATTTCGGATCCAACGACCCACGACATCTTGTCAGCAAGATTCCACCACAACTGAAGCTCGCCATCGTCAGCATTCCGCTGCTTCTGTCCTTCGATATCGGTGTTCTTCGCACAATTGGTACGTACAAACGTTTTTTTATGCTTGGATTGTCATCGGTAGTCCTGAAGCACTTTGCATAGACATCACTATTGTGTTTAGTCCATCGTCCATCTTCGTAGAGTGCTTCGATCCTGCCTAAACAGCGTGCTGTTGAGCGCTATTGCCCCTCCATTTCTTGCACGAACATTGTACTGACGACGACTATAGGAACCCTCACCGCCTACTCGGCCCCTTTAAGTGTCTATAAGCCTCTGCACAATGCAGGTGTCGCTCACCCAGGGGACAACGTATGTTTGAGCAAGGAATGGTATCGCTTTCCATCATCGTATAATCTACCACACCAAGTGCGCGCGAAATTCGTGAAGAGCGAGTTTTCCGGCCTTCTACCGGGCGAGTTCAGCGAAGCCGACATTGGCTTCGGGATTTTTCCTGGCACATGGCTCGAACCGCTCGGTATGAATGACGAAAACCAAGAAGATCCCGGTAAATACGTCAGTAAACGTACTTCCATCTGACAGCCGGACATGACTAACAAGGATCAGATTAATGTTGAGCATTGCGATTTCCTTGTAGATTCCCGGCTTCCTGGAACGCCGCCAACGACACTGGAGCCCGACTACATATCGGATACTGAACACTGGGAGACCCTGAAGTGTGTACCTTTCCTCGATGCCAGTCAAACTCACATCATCGGCCGCTTGCTCTGGATTCCAGACCTACCGTTCATCCCGGCAAGTTTCCGCAGGAAGTGGGGCGACTACTGTCTCTTGCGTCGCAAAGCCTCAGGTAGGAAAGGCCTCTATGCATGAAATGGGACGGATTCACCGCATTGGTAGTAAACGATAGCTACGTAGTATCTGGTCGAATGGGGATGACTGGATGAATTCAAGAAAGCTGGCTTCTATATTCAGTAAACGCACCACAGTTTGATAGCTTTCAGGATATATCCACGTGAGTCCGAGGCATTGCGGTATGTGCCATGGTGCATGCGGCCATAATCGATCAGCAGATGTCAACTGACAAGCATCTCTAGATTCTGAGTCCAGCCTTACCCACCGAATAGAGTATTTCAGCCCATGGCATAGGTGGTGAGGGTGCTTGGCTGCCTGAGATAGATCCGCAAGTTCGTAGACAGCCTAACCGAGTGGGGTATTGCTATCCCCCGCCTATGAAAGATAAACCATTGACGACAACCGGGGCACGACGACCCCACACCACATCTACTAGACCCCTGGCGGACCTTATCGCAGCAACTTTCGTGTGTATATCAGAACAATAAGAGGAAGCTGTATAACATGTCGTGCATAATCGTTGTGGAACTGGTCGTATGGTTCTCTATTTTTTTATGGCTTCAATACGCAAATCCGTCTTACCAAACCTCACTTGAATTGCAACCATCTCCTTTAAATACTTATCTTGCCCTCACAATTCTGTCATATCGGCGAGGACCATGGCCGCCTTCACAACACGAGTCATGGGACACACCCAACGTGTAGCTCGTGCTGCGCGACACCACTGCAGTAAAGCTCAAGCAAAGCTGAACCATACCCTACATGATGCAAACATCCAACCAAAAGTCATATTATACTCTGGTCTTATTCTTGTCACTTGCGTGTGGTTAATCGTCTCAATTACACGCCGAATACGCTACCGCAAGCGCCAACCCATCACTCCCCCCTCCACACCAAACCTCGAGAAACGGTCTCTGTTCAAGGCTCCTGATCGTCCACCTGGAGGTAAGCATGCTTTGTGTTCAATCACATACAGTCGTGTCAAAACCTAGCATCACTCCGTTTATTGTGACCTACCCCTCTGTAGACTGACATGCACCACCAGTATGGCCACCACAAACCTTCAAGCGCCCCGCCGCACCACCCTACCCCAACTGGTCAATTGAACACACCAAGCCCCTGCCCTACCGACCCTTCCGCCATGGACCAAAATACCACATTACAATGGGACTGCGAACCATGCAGTGGGACGAATGGATAGAACTCGACAACCGATTCCTGGAATACCACAACCTAAAAGCACAACGCATCATTGAGCGCGGCGAGAAATGCTGCAAAACAGCCCCAGAAGCATTCGACGGCGCGTGCGAGTTACTCGAGGAACTATGCGATTACCTCCCGCAGCGGTATCCAAGCTTGTACAAAAAGACAGATGTGGGGATGGATAACATCGTCACTCACGAGTCGTTTAATATCGTAGAACGGCCCCTCAAAGAAGATCCTATGCAAATGGCCGCTCGCTTGACTCAAGATGATCTAGCCATCATGTTCGAGCGGTCAGATGGGCAGTACTATCTCCTCGCGGGCGCGATCTTGCTCGCAGGCTTCTGGCGGCTAGAAGATAAATTCGGGATGCCACTGTCTGAGATTCATACCAGTGGTGATGTACCGGGGTACAAGGAGAAGTTGGAAAAGGGCATGATGAATTTCTTCCGGAGAGTGCAGCCGGGGAGCCCGGTGGTAAGGAATAATTATTTCATTCAGGTGGATGATAATTTGGCGTGGAGTGAGAGTATTGGGAGTGAGGATGCAGAGGGGATTGGGTGGTTTACGGTACGTGGCTGCCGATGTTTAGGGAAGATGAGGACTGACGGTGTTACAGGCGGAGAAGAACAAGGCGATTCAGAACCATTATTTCAGAAGTGAAAGGCAGAGTCTACGACGGTATGTTGAACGTTCTGTTAAAGTATTTGCGCTCGTTACCCGTTGAAGTGAGGTCGTTCAGCACTGAATCCACGGTCTCCACACGCTCTTGTATCGTCAGCACCGCTGCAAAGTTAATTACTTATATACGTTCAGTCTCCCTCGATCTGGTGGCGTGGTCTTCACCATCCGCACTTACTTCCACCCCGTCACCGATATCTGCAAGGAGCCTTACGTCCCTGGTCGGCTTGCTAGTGCAGTGCGTAGCTGGGGCGATGATGTTAGTAAGTACAAGGGTAAGGAAAGGTATGCGGATGTATTGCTGGAGTACTTGGATAAGATGCATGAGGAGCAGGTGAAGGGGGGACTCGATGTTAGTCAGGAGGAGGAAGTGGGGAGTGGATATCCTTTCTGATAGCTATACGAGCTGTCATAGTTTCGTCGAAGTCGCCGCTTACATCTTCCCAATATCGGATCGAAGAGACGACGTGTGCATAAAATGTCCAGCGTCTTGCGGACGTGAACAGGACTGTGACTAGAGCGCTATCGCCATGCTATCGATCAATAGCAATGCTGGCTTCTACTTGACTCGAGCAGCTGAATCAATGCCATAGCCCAGACCTGACCGAGTAGTTTGGACAAGATATCTTGTTTTGAACGTTGATGTAGGGTTGGGCGAAGAAGTTGGCGGCTAAAAAGTACGACGACCGGGCTTTGGAATTGACACGAAATCGCACCAGACTTGCGATGTCATGCAGTAGCCCGAGCCTTATCTGTATCGCACCGCTGGAGCACTTCCGCGGATCACATCATGCGTCGTTTGAGAGACTAAATTCGTGCCCTTTTCGAGTCCGATCAAACGGAAACCGATCAGCATTCTGGAAACGACGCGGAAGGAAATTGCACCACCCTTGCCGACTGCCCAAGCGCAATCCTGTTCCACAGTAGAGACGAGGATGACGTCGCCATGCGTCCGTTTGAAATGAGCCGACGCCTGTCGCGCGCAACGTCTTCCTGTGAACGGCAGTGTGGTGTGTTTACGACTCGTACAGTGTAAGAGGTGAGGCGACCAATTGTTGCTTTGATCGACAGGCAGAAAAAATACCGGTGTAATGGTAGGTGATGGTAGATCGCGGCAATGGTGGGTATGGCTGTCCCAAAGCGGCAATGCCCTTGTACAGAAGGAGAGCGTGACTGGTCATGTTTATTGTTTATTCCATCTCGCCCGTCAAACGTCGAGGTCTCGTGCTTGGAACAGTGAGTAAGACAATACTGGTTCAGATGTGACAGGGCGAATTGTCGAGATGCATTCGCGGGTGGCTGGGCGCCGACGGGTCGTTTGCATGACCAGCTTCTGGATAGGCGGCCGCATTAGACGACGGCATCACGCTCGTTTGCAGGACCGTTGAGGGCCAAAGCCTGCCTAACGCCTGTACGTAAATGCACATGTGCTTGGATTACCCGGCCAGTACAGGTAGCGGACCAGTGCGGAGACAGCCGAGGAGAGGATAGTCGGTGTTACTTTGGGCTCGACGCCGCATTGGCCCCCCTCCCCCCGGTCCAGGCTGACCGCAGGGGCGCTGACTGGTGAATTGCATCGAATGGCGCCCGGTGGGTGATGAGGACAGGGCTGCGACCTTCAACCGTCGTCCTCTCTCCTCGTCGGCTCAAATTAAGATGTCTGCATTGTGCACATCTTCTCTGGTCATGCTCTGCCCACGTTTCCGCTGACCCTCCTGTTCGCTGTATTGCTGCTGCGCGTGCGAATTCGTTATGGGGGAGGATGGCCCTTCCGGCACTGCAACAGAATGATGCCTACCCAGGCCTCCCGGGCTCCCCTGTTGACGGTCAGCGCGACCTGTTACCCGGCGCAGACGCCGCAAAGCGACGCGCAGACGATCCGCGACGCCTGCGACGAGTGAAGGACTCCAAGGAGCAACTGAAGAGGAGGACGCGGGCACGCGGGACCAGCAACGGCACCATTGAGACATCGACGAGCAATTCCACCGCGGCCGGGCGCTCCTACACGGTCGCGAACGTGCACAACGGCGTCATCTACTTGAGGTATGCGAATATGAATAGTTTCGTCCTTTGCCCCGGTTGCGATGGTGTGGCAGGTATAGCGAGGGCGTCGTTGGGGTAGACGTCGATCAAACACCACGAAGGAGTGCACCTCATGGAAGGAGCGACTCTGGATCTCGTCGTCGCCAAATACCTCGCTGCCTATCACTTATACACGGCCATATCACAGCACAATCGCTAACCTCCGCCCCCCCGCAGGCCTGTTGTTCGCGCTGGAAACCAACGCACTCGTCCCCAGCCAGATCCCTTCGTCTTCCCTCCCCAAACGCCGCCGGACAGCGCCACGCTCGACTCGAACCTGCGCCCAACGAGCAATGACTGGGAGCAGAGCCTGTACGGCTCAAGGACACCGCGCTCCGAACCGACGCCGCCGCTGCCAGACGTGAGGACAGACCATGCATTCGAGCAGCACCAGCCTGCAGAAACCACAACGGGCTCGCGTCCAATCGCACACGTGCGCTCGCATTCATTCTCGACCGCCGACGAGCATACGGTGACATCGCTGAGCAACGAGCCAGGGACATTCAAGGTGGTGATTGAGCGGCCTCCATTTGGTGGGCGGCCAAAGACAGCAGACACCGGGTCCTTCCCACTTCTGCAGGTACCGATTCCGCATTATCGCTTGGGAACACCGCGTTTCAGCACACGGGGGACGGCCGACCTGCGCAGCTCCGTTTACACACGAGCCTCAGGCACAGAGGATTTCGCCAATTCACTTCTAACACCACGGCCGGCGGGCACCCACTCGTTCTTGTCCTCTCGCCCACGTTCAGACGCCTACTCGCCTGTTCCACATCGGTACCGCTCCACCATGGACCGCCCGCCGCTCCCTTCGTCTGCACCTTCTTCCGCTCGCGTGTCACAGGCTCCTATTGGGCCTAGGTTATACGATGCTCTTACTCTGAATCCAGATGACAAGGCTGTTGTGCGATTCTCTACGACTGGCGCGATACTCGCAGCCACGCCGTCACGACTTGTTGCTCACATTACGTCTCCCAGCTTCCTCGACTATGAATTACTTTCCGACTTCTTCCTCACTTTTCGCGCATTCTTAAGCACTAGAGACCTCGTAGCATATCTCATCTCTCGACTGCGCTGGGCCGTTGATAGACAGGACGATTTTGGCCGCATTGTTAGAGTACGTACATTCGTAGCCCTTCGACATTGGATCTTGAACTACTTTGTAGACGACTTCGTGCCTGTCTACAAGTTGCGAACCTACTTCTGTGATCTTGTCAATAGTCTGCATAGTAGTCTCCGAGCTCGTCAAGATGGAGGCGGGGGTGATATTAAGATTGTTGGCGAGCTGAAGAAGTGCTGGAGGCGCACGTGTGCGCAGTATTGGGAGACGGAGGACCGCATTGGACAAGATTTTGCAGACGATGATTTGCTCCCAGGTGGCCAGGCCGGATCGCAAGACTCAATCGAAGAGATCCCGCACATTGCAGCTACACCTACCACTCCAAAGCGACAAACAGCTCGTGATACCAAGGAGACCATGGGCTCCAATCCTAGCGATCAGTTTGCGTCTCGACATATGGAATGGGCTCAAAAAACTCGTCATACGCCTCAGAACTCAGCGAGCTCGCCTTATGTACCCTCACAAGAGTACGAGATTGTCCAAGTGCCGTTATCGCCTGCAAGCGAGCAGAGTATGCATGTCCTTTCATGCTCTATCCCTATGCGAAGCCTGAACAAGACAGACCAAGCCATTGATCTGCCTCTATATCCTCACCCGGTTCCCGCTGGCGCATCCCGCATGGCACCAAGTCCACAGCAGGTTGTCCCTGTCAAGAAGAATAATCGTCCCTCTCATAGTCATAAACGGAGTGGAAGCTTCTCCGATGCCTTGAGGGACAGCAGAGCACCCCTATCAATTCCCAAATCGGGCTCTACGGATTTTGCAATGTCGGCAGTATCGAACATGCCTGGGAGCCTGGTCCGTGGTGGAGTCTTCCAGCCAGGATCCCCATACTTCGAAGTCAAGAGCCTACGACATACACGCTCACAGCTTCTACAAGAGGCTGAAGAGACCTATGTAAATGATTTGCAGAGGTCGGGACACGCAAACAGCCCTGGAATGAAGAAGATTCTCGGTACTGTACGTCGTGCACTGAGCACCCGTCAGCCACCCGGTGCAAGTCCTCATATTGGGACACTTGCGCATCAGCGACAACCCCCATCCACTCGTTCATCCAACCCAGGCACTGTAACAAATGCTTCGGGAGGAGTGCAGAAACGGCGTACTGCTCGGCCAAGGCCACAAGTTCGTGTTGATCTTCTTGCTTCAACAGTGGGGCAAAGTTTCAGAGAAGCAGTGAAAGAGCAACTAGAGCGTGAACAGCAGCAGGATCAAAACCTTAGTCCTCCTGATTTAGGCGGATTCGAGTTCGAGTTTGAGAAACGTAGAACACCTCTTCCTGAAGACCGCGCCAAATCTGTCAATAAATCTGACCCTCGCGTATACAGTAACATTACTAGCGGCAGCAAATCGATTCTAATCATAGACGATACAGGAGCACCGCCCCTCCCTGTGATGTCGGGGGCTTTACCCGCTGAGATCGAAAAAGTAAAAGTGATAAGCGGATCATTCCACAGTCACCAAAGACAAGTGTCAATCGACGAACGAATAGCTGAAGACAGTATATCTGTGGCCCGACACTCGGAATTATACAATGATCCAGAGCCACAAAGTACCAAGCAGGAGCAGCGCAATTCACGACCCTCTATGCAGCGTTCCGTGGCGAGACAAAGGAGGTCCATGTCCGAGGGTCGTGAGCAAATGCACTCCTTTAAGCGCCGTGGATCTACCAAAACTTCAATTGCGCGTTCTGGTTCTTTGCGGCGGCATGCGTCCTATAACAGTGGACTAAGCCGACGCCGGGGCCCCGAGAGTGTTGCTACCTTTCAAAGCATGTCATCGGACAATGACCCCTTCTTTCTCGATCGCCAGCCGGCACAGGGGACCGCTGGGCCCGCACGCCAGCTTCGTCGACGACCAGGTGGGGACCTCCGCGCTGCAGATCATGTACAAGACTTGGAAATCATGCAGCGCCCACATTCAACTGGTTCTGTGTCCAATCGTACACATTCGATCGCCAACTCGGTTATCCTACGTTCCGACCGTTACGTCGAACCTGGGACCGAGGATAGTCGCCAAGTTGACGAGAAGGTCGACGAAGAAGTGCCTAAGAAAGGGATATCTATGGTCGATACACATTCCTCTCAGCCCAACTTGAGACCGTCTTTTGAAGCTGAGGTGGCGAAACTCGCGGCACTGCCAGATGACACAGACGATGATGGTGGCATTGAGTCTGCTCTAATGAAGCTCGAAGGCCGCTATGAGAAGAAGTCTCCAAGCGTGTCCTCCAAGCGAAGCACGCCAGACTTGGAAGTCTATCAACCAAGTGGCACTCCTGTGAATGCTTCTCGGCCCGCCCCCTCTGATCCTGAAGCGCGTCCTGAGACTGACGACGTCTTCCATCGACCGCTCGCTCCCCCTGAAGCCGACGGTCAGGGCATGTATCGACTTTCTGCGGAGAACTTCAATCGCCGTGTACCAGCTGGCACCTCGGTCGGAGACTCAACAGATTCCTATTCTTCAATACCACTTTTAGATCGCGGTCTCAGCGACATCACAAGTTCACCTCGAACCCGTACCATGGAGACCATGAGATCCTCGGCAAAACCGTCGCCGCTGCAATTCACCGGAACGGTATCACAAGCCGCACAAGCGCCTACGATAACCTCGTCAGGAAATTCATCGATCGAGTACATCACCGAAACGGAAAGCATGAAACGAATACCGCATGGTGGAACTTTTCCTGTATCTTCACTCCCTCGCGAGTCGTTCCTTCTAGACGAGGATGAAGATCTCAGCGATTTGGAATCTACAGCGGGTGCCAGATCGGATCAAACGAGCCATGGTGTGAGGAGCTTCTTTGATGATGAAGTTGTGACTCCAGACCATGAGACAGACGGCCTACCCACCCATCCGATGCGTCATCCTCCCACGCCGCCTCTAACTGGACATCGGCTGAATGAGGCCTTACCCAATCCAACAGTCTTTGAGCGAGGCCTACCAACGCCAGGGCTCACCCCCACCGCCTCCCGACCCAACCAGCAGGCATTCAAAGAGACTGGTCAGCTAGTAGACTCCCCCATTGAGCCACATGGGCAGCCTGAGAGATTGTCCGCATCAACCGCACATTTGCCTTTCATTCTCGCATACGACTCGGAGGTTCTTGCTCAACAGTTCACTATTGTTGAAAAGGATGCTTTGGACGAAATTGACTGGAAAGAGCTTATCGAGCTGCGGTGGAAGCAGTCTTCTCCGCAAATCCGTGACTGGGTACAATACCTCCGAACGCAAGAGGCTCGCGGTGTTGACGTTGTCATCGCACGCTTCAATCTAGTCGTAAAATGGGTGGTTTCTGAGTGTATTCTTACGGAGAGTGTGCAAGAAAGGGCTCGGTGTATCGTCAAGTACATCCACATCGCAACACACGCGCGTAGGCTTCGCAACTATGCCACCATGTACCAGATCGCGATTGCCTTGATCTCGAACGACATTTCCCGTCTCAAAAAGACCTGGGCCCTAGTCCCTGCGGCTGAACTGCGTATCATGCAGGAGCTAGAAGCACTCGTACAGCCTCTGAGAAACTTCCACAACCTACGTCTGGAGATGGAGACAGTGACTGTAGAGGATGGCTGCATCCCATTCATCGGTAAGTGACCTTCACTCAATGTGTATACAGACCACTAAGAAGCCTCAGGTATCTATACTCGCGATCTCATTTACAACGCACAAAAACCTGCATTTATCGACGCCCCTCCTGTAGACGGCGAACGACTTGTAAATTTCGAACGACATCATACGGCCGCTACCATTGTCAAAAACCTCCTCCGTCTCCTTGAGGCTAGTTCAAAGTACACATTCAAAGTCGAACCGAACATTATTAGTAAATGTCTTTGGCTCGCTGCGCTCAGTGATGAAGAGATTACGAAGCGCAGCCGCCAATGTGAATGAACAACAACCGAGATAGCTTTCCTTGCCTGTTTCCGGCGTACTGAGGGGTGACTCTTCCGACGGATCATACTCTTTCCTCTTTCCTTGTTAATACCCGCTCTGAGCGTCATAAGCGCTGCATTTGCACGATATGAGTCACGACTGCGTCTTTACACTGTTTTGCATTTATCAGTCCTTTGCGACTGTCTTGGCCTATCGTGCCTCTATTACAAGATCTAATAGCTCACGCTTGGAGATGATCCTATATCCGTATTGTTGTATCAAGCAGCCTTTGCATACTTGGGGCTGTCGATATATATGAGGAAGCATGTTGTTCATATATGTAAAGAAGTTGGAGGTCTAATCGCTTTGTTAACTACAGGTCTCAATTCAAATTAAGGGTTGTCGAAGATGTTACGTGCCTCATTTGACCCTGATTGTGAAAGTTGTCGTGACTACGGTTAATTAGCAATAGTAGATGTTCGGTGTGAGACCAGTCGTAAGCTGACCAGGACATGAGGCTCTTGTTGCCTGCATGCTTTTGTCTCACCGGTACGCCTCGTCAGCCAGCCACCTCCTGGTGGTCAGTGAGGAGGTCATTGGACCACTCAATACCCAATGCAATCAAGCTATATTATATATTGGTTCGTAGGGCTGACCCACCCGGAACTCTAGTGCCGGATACGACCGCAGGCCGCAGCAACAACCAGCCTCATGATCGTTTCCGCCCCATACCCACTCCAGTGCACCTGCCGCGTGCTGCAAGGCCTCCAAGATGGCGCTTTCCTCAGTACCCCGGACGCCAGGTCCTCCAAGCTACATGATATCTTCCCATGGGTCTAATGCGCCTATGCTGTGCTTCCGATCGCGTTTTGTTTGCCAGCCAGGCGTTGTCGTAACATCCGACTGTTCATTGTCACTGTCCCGGTGCAACAGCTAGTTCCAAGCTTCGTAAGCTCTACCAAGCCTCACTACGTGTATAGTGCAGCCATGGCGAATTCAGAGCTTCATCGCTCTAAGACGGATCCTCCGCCGATTATGGTTGAGGATACAGCGTCAGGAGAACCGCCGCATCCGAGTGATAATAGTCCTACGCACATGAATGGTGAGTTCCTGGAAGCCTAGCAAATAGCATGATTGAACAACCTGCTAACCTCCTTGAAAGCACCAACTAGATCCTTCAGCGCATACGAACCCCGCCCATCGCGCCCACCATTCGAGCCGGGCGAGTCTCCACCGCTGCTACGCGAACGACGGAAAGGCACTCTCGGCCATAAGCGCAAACATAGTCCTAACATCGAATGGCGCCAGGAGTGGACAAAGGACACCTGGAAACAGGGTCGGGTACTGTTGATTGACTACGTCGCGAGAGAGCATAGCAATGAGGGAAAAAAGAAAATCGTTGCGCAGGAGTTCTGCGATATTGATAGCTTGCGCCGTTTTTATAGGAAGGAAGAGCTCTCGGGTCAGGCAGCTTTGCGGGTTATACACGTACAAAACGCGAGCTGGGCGACACGATTCCTTTTGCGCAAATTCAACATCGATGCGAGTGACGATTTGGTGGGCACCACATTTGGTAGATGGGCAAGATACGAGAGGCCTCAGCAGAGGGGTGGAAAGCCGGTGTTGAACGGCAAGACGTTCAGGGCGCAGCGGGACCCGTGGAGAGGCATCAGTCGTGCGGCATTCGGCTGTGACTACCTGAAGCACTATGAGAAGCACACAGTAATGAATGCTCCTGGTGCAAGCAGCATGAAACCAATGATGGAGCTAAACCATTACGATCAAGCCGACCAGCCCTGTTACGGCTTCGACGTCTACGTTCAGCGCCTCTCCGTCTACGTGCAACTAAGCGACGGCAAGCCAGGACAAGCCGTGGACCCTGATATCCCTAACCCGTACAATGAGGAGGCGTTCGAAGAATACCAACGCTTAAAAAAGCAGTACGGCAATGTCGACGCCAATGAGCACCAGGATCGATACATACCCAAACTACGGACGCTTGACAACAGCACCACAATCATAATATTCGAAAACTCGCAGAGTGGTTCCGTCAAAGATACGTTGATTGGTGCCCGGCAGGAGCTCGAATCTCGCTGGAGGCGCCTCACCTTTTATTTGCCGCGCGAGGATATGGACAATGATGAGACGCTTGCGACTGAGTGTATGGATTTCATTCTCAAGGATATATTCAAGGCGGTTGCGTATAATTGGGACAAATTCCTCACTGTATGCGAGACCCATGTTGGGATTCTTGAGGACAAGAGTAAGTCGTTCATAACTTCATGAGGCTATCTTGGGTGGTTCCGGAGTGCTAATATAATGTAAATTCAGTCTACGAGAACCCAGCGGACGAGTCTCGCGCACCTGAGCTATGGAAGAATAGTGCACTGTGGCTCAAGGTTGAACGATTGCTCTATATTCATGTGGATATGGTCAAAGAGATGCGCACCTACCTCCATGACCTAGCACAATCGGATCCCAAGGATGATGAACCGTGGCTAGGTTCGGTACCCGATGAAATCGAGAAGCTGACTGGACAATGGGAGAGGGACGTCATACAACCCACGACGGCGCTGTCAGATTTGATGTACAAATCTGTTGGTAAGTACATCTTAAGTGCAGACTGTTCCGCCGATGAAAACTGACGTATACCTTCACCTCAGGTATTCGAGATGCACGGCACTCACTGCAACTTGGGTTGTCCATGTGGCGGCTTAGCTGGATAACGTTTATATTCTTGCCTCTTACGTTTATGGTTGGATTCTTTGGCATGAGTACGTAACGTCAACATGCGAGTTGTAGTGAGACCTGACTAATTGTGTGCTTTCACCTTTAGACGTCGACACTTTCGCAGAGAATCCACCTATCAAGTGGTAAGCAAATCCTGAGAAACCCTGTCTGTAGGTTACTGACTTTGCAGGTGGTTCGTCACCTCAGCCCCGGTACTTCTCGTTGTTATAATCCTGTGTAAGTAAAGTCTATGGTCAAATAGCATGTGAGACATACGCTGACTTCGTACCTACGATTCCAGGGTACGGTGTCAAGCACAATCTCTCCTCCCAGCGACAGAATCCACTACGCAGAGGCGTCTACGAGGCTTTTTACCACGAACTAGCCACCGAGTACTCCACTCTCTGGACGCGTCGCGGCCCCAGATCTGGCATCGTGCCTGTCGGATGGTGGGGCGCCCTCAAGTGGCGCCTCATGACGACCTGGTTCAGCAACGACAGATTGAAATTAAGCCAGAACTATGACCCCGCGACGGACGAATTCGGTGTCTGGAGCCGCACCAAGCGCTATCTTGTGCGGCGCTGGCTCTCAGAACTAGCTGTCTTGCCAGCAACGGCTCTACCACAGACATCACAGCCTGGCGACGATCTCGCCTCGCTACAAAACTCCAGCATGAACAAGGATCTCGGCGCGGTGGGTGAGTTACTATCCATTGCCACGCCCGTCGCAATTGCAGAGCTCGATCCCACGGCAGCGAGTAGACTACAGAAGCGTATCCCTATCGAACGGCTCCGAAGCTTGAGTCCGACGAGGAGTGATGGCGGAGGAAGTACGGGGCGACCGAGCAGTGATGGCGGGAATTCAGGAGTTATGGTCGAGGAGAAGGGACCCAGCGAAGATGAGAGGAGTGGTGATGAGGAAGAAATGGAGAGGCGGAGGAAGCAGAGACTCAATGTGCCGTTTGAGACGGGGAAATAGATGGCAGTCAGCAGGTTCCTCAGCAGAAATGTAATGTTAGCCTTGTGGTGATGATGTTCAGCTCGCTCGTATTCGACAATTATGCGAGAAATGCGAGTCCACAACACACGATCCCCGCATTTCAATCTCTTCCGTTCGTAAACAATCTCGACGTTGAAAATCCCTGACGTATCGCCCGTTAGCCTTGCTCCAGCGTCCTCTTCAATTGGTCACACGTCAACTTACCTTCCGAAACAGCCCCGATGATCCGTTCTCGCATATACCGTGCGTCCATCGACATCGTGTTGTGCCGCCTCAAAAACACATGTAAGAGCCAGCTTCTCCACTACTATTCCCCTCCCTCACTCAGCTCATTCAACGCAAACTCCAACTTCCTACCAAATTGCACACATACATCTCCATCCACCCAACCAACCAACCAACCAACCATGTACCTTAAAACCCCTCTCCTCATCTTCGCTCTCACAACATCCCACGTCCTCGCCTCTCCCGCCTCAAACACAAACGCTAACGCCCTCTCTCCCCGCGCCGCCCTCGAACCTCACGATGGCTTCCCACTCGACAAACGAGCCTGTTCGTCGAATGGCTGCGCCTGCGTAAGCGGCCTCAAACAAGGCGTGTACTGCGGTAACTGCGTTGTGGGAGCGGGGACGTATGCGGTTAAGACGAAGAGAGTTAGGAATCATGCGTTTGAGTGTAGTCCGAGTGGGGGATGTTGTGATTATGGGGTCGCAAGTGATTGTGGGAAGAGTAGCGCGAGGTGTAGGGAGGGGTCGCCTGTTTGAAGGGGAAAGTGGTTTGAATGGTGGTGGTGGTGGTGGTGGTGGTGGTGGTGGGAAGGGAAGGGGTGGTGAGAGTGGGGATGTGGGAGTGTTGGATTGATTCATATGCATAGGTTAGACGTATCTGCATATACTGACCGTGGTTATTGTCTTACCCCTTTCAATGCTTCAGCATGTGCTATAGACAATTTCGATTATATGTGTTACCGAACTCGTAACTTGCCTTGTTACATGCGAGCTCAGCGCGCAACAGATTACTTGTACTATTTTCTGAGACCTACTGCTTTCTTAACCTTCTACTTCGCTATCTGGGTTCTGTGATCGAGTAGGCCCCGTGTTAGAATAAGGTTATGTGGAGATTACTGTACGTCGAGAGGGAAGTTAAGCTTGTAGTAGCCAGCCTGAACAAGCAGCCAAGGCTTCAGCTTACCTCCATTGCAGTTCGTATTAAAGTTGCGGTCACATTATTGAGCCAGGAAATACACGATTCGACGCACTAACTGTCTTTGTAGACCAGTACCCTTGAGTTAAATACAGATATTAATTATTAGATTAGTCTATAAGTTCTAAAGATATCAGATATCGCTTTTTCCCCGGATCCACTGCCTGATCAAAATATGCTCAGCGAGTCTTAAATTGACTCTCTGTTTCTAACCATGTCCCAAAATCCTTCAGTTCGTGATATACTTGTCTCAAACTTGGGATGTCCGCACCATAGCCAACATCGTTGAACCACTTGAACATGTACCCGAGATCTTTGACCAACCAGTTGATAAGCCTTGCAATAAATCCAAAAGTGGTTGGCAGGGTTTGGCCAGTCTTCTCCTCGAACACTTTCTTGTATTGGCTGAACGTCAACTCATCGCCCGCAATCGAAATGCTTTTATTCTTGTTCTCATTGGGCTTCAAGAAGGCTTCGGCAGCGAAGAATCCGATGTCGCTGGTCGCAACGAGTTGTAGTGTCTTCTCCGGCTTGAGGTTGATTTGCCAGCTTGTCGAGAAGACCTTTCCTAGGAAGCCTGGCACTAGGTTCTCGTAGAAACCTACTGGTCGGAGGACCGTCCAGCTCATTCCACTGGCTCCAGCTTTTTCGAAAAGGTGTTTTTCTACTGCGAACTTGCTCTTAAAGTGTGGCACGTTTGTTGGATCATTGTCGGACTTTGGACCCCCGCGATCAACTGAGGAGTATACAAAGTGTGAAACGCCGTTCTCGATGGATGCATCGACCAAAGCTTTGCCTTGCTTTTCTTCCCTTTCCACGTTTGCTCCGTCGCCTATAGCTACCTGTAGGACTCAAATTAGTACCATTCTTGAAGCGAAGGATTCGCGAACTGCCTACCTGTACACTGTAAACTCCCCAAATGGGAAGTGTGGTAACTTCTTTGGCCTTGCGGAAAACGGCATCGGCATCATCTAGGTCTCCGCTCACGAGCTTTATTTTTGACGATTTCTGCTGAAGCTTTTGTGCAGACGGTGATTGAGTGTTGCGGGTGAGGGCAAGGATCTCGAAATCTGCGTCTGCCTTCAGCAAGGCGGTTATGACAGACCCGCCTTGCTTGCCGGTAGCGCCGGTGATAAGAAGTGCCTTTGCCATATGGGAGGAGTTCAAGGATTAATTATGGATAAGTAAGGATGAGGTGTATAATAGTTGTTCTGTCAGGTGGTATGGACTTGATGATTTGCAGTGAGGTACGCAATGAGGTGATGGTTTGTAGTAAAAACTGCTCTGTAGTGTAGTATGGGATTGATGTTGTGTAGTGAAGAATACAAGAGACATCTGTAGGGTTTGTATTTATATAAATTATCCTCCTCACGTTGTAGTAAAGCTGGAATGTTAACAGACTAAAATCAACAGGTCTACCACCGCCGGTGGTTAGGACCGCACGGACGAATCTTGGCAATGACTAAAGCTCGCTCTTCGGAACTTGAGATCCCCGACTGTGCGAGGCGCATCCTCGCTCCTGGAGTTTATCAGTCATCACGTCATCACTGAGAGCGTACGAGAAACCTGCAGCAGATAATCTCGACGCGAGACGTTCGACTCGGCTCAGATACTGCCGTCGTGCTCTAAAGTAAGCTCTTCCATGAGTGCCCTAAGTGGAGTGTGCCGCGAGCACAGGCCCAACCTTAGTGAGAGGCTACAGCTGTGAGAACCACTGCGGAGTTACCGGGCTATTCCCGTCACATAGTGGCATCGCTGGTGTCCACCACCCGACGGGCTTTGATGAACAACACAATCGGGTTTCATACTGGCCGCACCGAAGGATGCTTACGCAAAGAGCACGAAACAGGTAGCTCTCCCTAGAATTTCTCATCGCCACTCTATTTGCATCCTACCCAAGGTGAACGAACAAGACGAGGATGAGTTCCTAGCAAAGTACATTTGCAACCAATATCATCCAACTTGACCACACTACCATCGCCATCACAAACATATCACCATAGGTGTCGCGGAGAAACCAAGTAACTTTGCCCGAGTCCTTTCTTCGTCCCTCTGAAGAACACAGCGACCTCTTAGCAGACATTCAACTTTCTCAAACTCTATGGGAAGCCTGGGGGACTATCGAGTAGGAATCGGAAGAGCCGCTTGATGAGTTTCAAAGTGAAGGGACTCATTACATCTTTCTAGTAGTCGATAGCATAAGCTACAAAAGCATACAAGGAAGAGCATGGTTTACTGTAGGTTAGGCTTGATGAAGTCTTATTCTCTAACGCTGCAATCTGCATCAATAGCATAGCCGGAGAATGATTTAATGATAAAGACAATGAATCCAGAGATGACATACACGTTTTCCAGAATTGAAGCGAACCTTTTCGACTCCAAACACAAGCTTTTGTCAGATCGGGAAGCTTGAATGAGCGCGAGCCCGGATCAGATAGTTTGCATGAGAAGACCACTAAGACCACGAAGGAAGTACTAGTGTGAGGAAGATTTCAACCTCACCTTCAGCTATTTGGAGAATCGGTGTCAATCCGTGCGCCAGGTCTTCAAGAACGCACTTTGAGGTTCGAAGGAAGGGGAGTTAATAATTTTTAAGCATCAACGACATCAGGAGCCAATGCTAAGAAAAGGAATATAAGCCCTTTTGTAGCCAGTCTAAGGTTTGATAAGTCATCCAGCATCCTCGATCCCGACGAGGTCATGAGAGATAAGATCGAGATAGCGAGGCGATGGAAGATGAAAGACACACTTTAAGTTACATACCGACATTAAACCTAACTAGTCGCAGCTAGCGATACGGCTGCCAAACATTCAACTCAAAAAAAGGAAAAGAAACGACCCAGAAACCTATACAAGACGTCCAGAAAGCGGCAATCAAGGCTTGTGATAGTCTAAGGGGGAGTGGATGAGAGAGAGGGTGATAATACAAGATATTTGTCTATTCGAGAATCAAGCCATTCTTTTGGAGTTGGGCTCCATATATAACGGAGTATGGATCAGGCCGCGAAGGGCTTGAAACTTGGCTTGGAATGATGAATACCAATATCCAAAGCCTCTCTCGATGATGAGCTCGGCTAGCGTCCAGAGAAAGAAACGTAAGCACCTCATAAGAAATCCATTGGCCGACATCATCTCTGCACATGCCTTGATCCCGTGCGTAATACTGACGGTCTTGATTCGAGCCTCATGATCGGCGTAACTTCTTTAATTCCTTCAACGTCATGCGAAGCAGTTGCGTAGCCCTGCTGTATGAAGGTGAGTTGTGAAAGGAACGCGGGTCTGTTTGTCGGCACTAGCCGCATGAGGAAATGCGTCAGCGATTGGATTGGTTTTGATGGCACGATAGAAGTATATGCGTAGTGAACAGATATTCTAGGATATCGCTACTGGTCAGCGTTTCAAAAATAAAAGAAAATGGCATTTCATGCCCATCTTAAAACAGTGGCTATTATACAATATCCCAGATGCGCGAAGAAGACATTGAAGAGAATAGCGAGTATGAAGTATGGTCATGAAAAAGTAGTGAAGACGGTACCCATATCTACTACGCTGATCATACCTCGAGCCCATCCAAACAGGCTAAGACAATCTTGCCGAACTTCCACCGCTCTCTCCTTCGGAATACCTTTTTCGCCCACATCAGAGCCCCTTCCATATCGCCATCGCCAACGCCAACAACCTGCATAGCTCCAGCTACTCCGCCCCGGACTAGCTGCCACGCAATCATGAACGCCTTGCACGCGTATAAAGTGACCCACGGCGCCTCCGAGTCCGGCGCCAGTGTTTCATCAAGATAACGCAAAAACCAGTCGACATGTGGCTGAACAGATTTGGCAAGATTGGACTCGCAGAGGAACTCGCATGAAGGCGCCAGGTAAATGAGTTGATGCAGGGCGGCATCTACGCTGTTTTCTACGATGCCGCCTGTGTGAGAGGGCGACCACATTTGCATTTCTATCATGGCTGTTTCCCATGTAGCTTCGCATAGCGATGCATGTGATGGCTTGGCGGTTGCGGACTGCGAGTGAACGAGTGGACTGAGTGCCAGGAGAGATTTGCGAAGGGGTTCGAGTCGTTCCATGCTGATCATGCCGGTCATGGTAGACCAGCCAGAGATTTCGCGCGCGCTGGAGAGCAGGAATTGTGTGATATTGATGGTCCCGTATGGGTCGAAGGCGGGGATGGAGTTTAGGTCTGAATTGGAGCATAAAACACGTCGAACGGCGTCCTGGTACTGTATCGATGGACCGGACTCTCTCGAGACTAGTTGTCGATGTGCCCATTCGCCGGCCGACGACGCCATCCAGTAGTACTCCGGGCATGGTAGATCTTGCTTGATCTCCAAGTGTGAGAGCGAGCGGGGAATCGATAGGAACTGATACCATAATGTATCAATCTGGTGCACAGCAAAAAGTGTCCTTTTGTGCGATTCTGCCTGGATGAATTGTCGCCATAATGAGTCCAGGTCTTCGGTCACGGTGGACTTGCTTAGTATAGGTAGCATCAAGCCGCTGGCTCGAGCAAGCGAGCATATCTTTGAGTGTGTTTTGAGGCCATAAGCTGAGTCTTTATCGCATGAGTACATCATAGCAAAGACTTGAAGCAGTAGATATGTTTGAACCATTGTAACGCCATGTGCTACTTCATCCGTGCTCTCTTCCTCGGCAGCAATAAGCGCACGAGCTCGGTGAAAGCAACGTACGGATAAGCTCGATCCTGATCCTGCTTCAACCCCAGAATCGGGGTCCTCGCCGTGTTGGTAGGCAAGGCAGAGCATGCTTAGGAGCAGGGGCCAGGGGACCTGGGTCGCATCGAAAGTTGGCTGGTGGATGAAGGGCAGAAAATTTGACACGTGGGTGAAGAAAAGATCGCAACCCCGGGCAGTTTGCGAGCTAGAAGGGCGCCAATCGTCCTCGACTTGTGATAGCCCGTCCAGTGAAAGCAACGGATCGGGGCTCCATTGATCAAAGCTAAAGTTAGCCAGGTTGGTGTCAAACGAAGTATGCGATATGGTTGACGGATGTACGAGAGTATTGGAACCTCTCTCAGGCTCCAGTAAGGACGCTAGCAACAGTGAACTAGGTTCCAGTTCGGCGGCATTTTGTAAAGATTGATCGATACATGTCGATCGGCTCATCGATGCATGTTGCGTCAATTCGTCTGCAGAATGCTGAGGGTATTCGTGAACGCTCTGTGAACGTAATCTGGTCGCTATAGATGCGCTTTCAGGCTGGTAATCATGGTGGCTATCGTGTACTGGCGGGTGCTGCTCGTATGGCGACACTGTGTGCCAATTCTCACCACCCGTGCTCACATTACATTCGTCACCAGAGTCGTGGCGGTGCGAATCATGTCGACTTTCCGTGGGCGACGTGGAAGGTGTTCTCCTCTTCTGGCGCCTCTCCTCGTCACTCAGTCCAGCAGCCGCTTGTCGTTTTCTCGGCCGTTGAATCTCATAATCTGGGTGTTTCCTTTTCAAATGTCGAAGACGTAGATCAGGTCTTGAGAAGGTAGCGTGGCATACATCGCACGAGAGCGATGCCTCATCCTGAGAGCGAGAATGAACGGCTGCATGACGCTTCAAGTTCTCGTGTCGGGTGAAGCGACTTTGGCAAACGGAGCATTGGAACGGCTGAAACGACGACTGTG